>BQMF02000263.1:0-520064 GCA_027922465.2 Turritopsis dohrnii | reverse complement strand
GAGTCCCGATATCATCGGGAATTGGAAAAATGTGAGCGAAAGAAAACAAATGAGAAAGCCGATCGGATTATTCAGAAACACAAGTAAATGGGTGGTTTTTTACTCGCACAGATTTATTTATTTACTCTTTACGCATGCTATTATTTATTTATTATAATGCTGAAGCAAGTAAGTATATCTTTTGCATCTACACTTCTCCACACATGTTTTGTCGTTTTAGTTGATATAAACTCCGTCTATCTTAGAGATAAATACATGTTGGAGGAGTGGCGAAGGAAGAGTAGACAGCTTCAACGAAAAATGGATATTAAAAAACCTAAGCATGGTAGGTAAAACATTATTGACAAAATTTTCTATGCAGTCAGCTTAAAGAAATTCGTGCTAGTTTCTGTATATTATTGAATGCGAAATGAGACAGTTGCGAATGCAGAAAAGTTACTTGCATATATTTACAATTGGACCCTATCAGCTGGATCCTATCAAAATGTGCTTAAACAGATTAGAATTGCTTCCGTGCAACAATTTTTATTGCTAAAGGAATTTTTAGCTTCTGAGTTTTTGGTTTGCTGTGTGGTTTTATCTCTATTGTGTGTTAGGGTATGTTAGGTGTTTCTTTGGGCCTCGATTAAAAGAGTATGCCTTACTACCCTTTAGGACGCTATCCTAGGCGGCACATTTGTTAACTCCGAAGAAGTGCATTTCTATATAAATATACACGCAATTTCAATAAAAATGCTCTCCGTCGCAGTGACTTTTTGTTGATTTTGCCCACTGGGGTAGCGTACCTCTTTATTGAAAGCTGTTTCATCTCCTACGTTCCTTCTATTGTAGGCATCAGAGAATGTAGCTCGATATATTTCTGGTGTATATTTGTTGTTTTTCCATTTTTAGAAATGCAAATCCCATATGCTAACGAGAAAGAACAACCAACAAACAGCAAGGTAGACATCTATTTTGAATTTCTACGTCATTCATTTAACTTTTACAACAACCATTAAGTTTATGCAGTAGATTTACAAAAAACGAAACGTGTTTGTTTGTTTGTTGTTGTTATAAGAAAAACTTTATGAGCTGATGTTGACGAGCTTATTATAGTAGTTTCATGGTTTCACTTGTTAAGTATGACGTGTCACCTTTCGACAGGACAATACTGCTGTAAAGAAGACCACGAACAGAAACGCGCTTCTTCGTGAAATCCGCGGGAAGCAACTAGAAGAGAAAATTCAGGAACATGTTCGCAACATGAAAGAGTGGAGGCAACGTGATAGACGCAAACTCACAGTCGAGGATGAACTAGGAAGAGCTAAACGGAATTTAGATAAGGTGAGATTGTCCAGTTTTTATTGCGCTTGTACTCTTTGTGCTAACTATCCTACCTTTCTTGAAAAAAATATTTATTTATTTATTGTTGTTGGCAATGTCTATACCATGACTTTATTTTTATTCGTTTGAAGTTTTTTTTGTTAATTGCGATTCAGTTGAAGGCGGCTAAACATTGAACAGAACATGAAGGATATCCTTGGTTTGTTAGTTCTCTTACGGTTTTGACAAAAGCGGTATTTTGTAAGTCAATAAATATTTGGAATCGATGTTTTAAGAAAAACGTTTAATAACAAAAACGTTCCCTTCGTGTTGAAAAAAAGCTAAATCTGTGATTATTATAATCTTTCCTTTATCTCGTTGCTGCACATACTTCGTTTTCATACTTTTTTTTTGGGTGAGAGTTTCAAATGATGGCGATTATAATGAAGTATGTGACATTATTAAGAGTTCATACAGCAAGTGGGCTTGTTTCAGATTGTTCATACTGATCTTCTGAACCATCAGTTTTGTCGGAAATTATTTGTTAAGGACCATTATATGCTATATCACCAATCTATCTACATCTATATCACCATTCCTTTTCGTTAAACTAATAAATGATTTGTTATCAAATCAAGTGCTTTTAACTAATCCGTATGGTACTTAGTGGAAACATTTTAATATCCAAAAAATGCTGTGTCTATAATTTTAATGTCAAGATCACGCTGTTCTGAAAAATTATATCCTCTTTAAAGTTACCACTGTGTAGAGGGTTCGCGAGAGCGGTATTCCTCCTGCTCCCAGAAACAAGGTCAACATGTCTGCAGACAGACAGGTCCAATTGCGCCAACTTTCTGATTAACAGAAAGGATATTTTTGCTTGTTGTTCCATCTTTATCTGCATCCTTTGCTTTGTTAAAGACATATTCCGTAATCTTTGAAATCAGGCCATCGATCTTCAAAAGGATCTAGAAGAGAAGAAGTTTTTAGAATATCGGTTGAGGGCGTTCACTGGAGAAGATTATGCGCCCATGTCGAAAACTCGAATAGATGAAAATCGAAAACTCTAAAGATAGAATACCGAGTATTATTTTTATTTATTTATTTGCTTTTATGGAACAAAATGGTATAATTTGAGGTCTAACTTCGAAACTCGATTCGATGAAGTCAATAACCGGGAGTAGATGAGCAAACAAAGATAACCCCTTCAACAAATTTCTGAAATGTGCAACGACGTTCGCAGCTTTGTCAGCCATTTTAAAAAATTTTTTATTAAACTTCTGAAGGAGGACGAGTCTAGTTGTATGTAATGTATCGTCACAAGATAGCTTTATGAAACTTTTATATCGAGCAAATCAAAAGCACTCAGTGAAACAACACTTGTCATGAAAACGAGGTAATAATAAGATGGTAAACCGATCATACGATAGTGTCACTTTTTTTTTTACAGAAGCATATTTGTCCAAATATAAGAGGTTGTACAGTGATTATTATTATTTAGATGTATGATATCTTTAAAGCATTTTGTATCGAAGCAACATGTACAGAAGTTAAGTTAAGATTGTTGTAAAAATTTTAAATATTTTAAAAGTAATATGCAAGAATGAAATTATATTGTTAAATGTTCTCTGGTTCAGACTTGTAAGTAAGTAAGTAACTGGGAGTTTTTAGTCCTTGGGCTTCCATCCGTAATGGTTGGTTCTTCCGCCCGCCGACTTACAGTTGACTTACCGCCAGAGACTTGCCCGAAGGCCAGTGTGCAGTCAGTCGATGGCTCCTAATGGACTGATACGCTGCTTTTAAAGTGCATCGGAGTGGAGTATCGAGATACGACATGACTGGACTCGAACACGGGTCGCACCAGTCGCACTAGGTATTTCGATTTAAGCAATGAGTTATCATGATGAAATAGGATAGTGATGTTGAAACTACTGGATACTCCAGGATACTTCATCTGATTTCACTCAGAGTTTGAATAATGAATAAAGATTGTATGGAAATGAAATTGGAATATGTCGGCAATAACAAAAAATGTTTAAGAAAAGGTTAGACTTTTGTTCATTATCTTTAATAATGCTTTTTGCAGCTTGCTTGATATGGAATCTTGCTATACTTTGGCTGATTGTTGATTATAAACATGAAAATTGTTGATACCACAAGTAATTAGTACAAGTAATAACATGGGTTTGACGGAAATTTGGGATTAAATTTTGCCAACTTTCACGAATAACCAATTCTCCCCATAACAAAATAATTTGTTAGTTCGTTGCTCTGTTGACAATAAAATATAATTAGCTTCAAAATTTTCAACTTTTTCAAATTCGAACGAATTTTAAGATTCGAATTCGAAGGACTTATTAAAAGTCGGTTGCCGTTCGTTTTGTTCAAGTGAATGGAGAAGGTAACAACAACAAGTGACTTCATATTTGCACAAGTGCTAAAGGAAGTTTAAAATTTGAACTTTACTTTGAAGTAAATCTTAGGCTAAAAACAATCATTACGAAAATATGACAGATCACTGAGCTGATACATACATATGCAATGCTAAATTGCTTGTAAAAGTAAATATTCAAATCGTGATCTGTAACTCTAAAACTCAAGAAAAACCTGACAATTCCTCCTAGCATTTTTAAAGGGGAGAAAAATTTCGCGTACATTCCTTACGACATCTTTACAATATGCTAAATTCCATATTTCTAATTATCTGTTTATTTACAATAAATATGTTTATAAACAAAAAAATACCAACAACAGCAACAACAAATAAACAACATCTGTCACAAACAAATCGTAAAATATACAATTCTGCTATATTTATTTTCCATTTTGGTTTATATGTATCATTAAAACAGTTTATTTTTTCTTGCAATAAATAATCCCTCTTGTTTAACACCCCTATATTCCTTTCTTTGAGCGACATGAAACGATAGCGTGGATCTTTTTTCATTTGCCTATTTAGTAAGTTACACTTCATCTGTAAGCTAATTGCTTTGAATCGATTTGTTTTCGTCTTAAGTCACCTATCCCATCCCAATGTTCGAGTTCTGTCGTGTGTGGATACGTCGGTTCCGCGATGGGTGACGCACTCGATACGTAATCGATTTCACGCGAGCAATCACCTGGGTTTCCCAAATAAGCAGCGTGCGTCAGAGGACTTCGCTCTAATGGATAATTCGGTGGGATTTGATTATATGGAAACTGGCTTGCAGCAGGTATATGAGCTGGCTGGTTGGCGGTAGGATAATTTGCGGGCTGTGGTCCTGATGTGGTCCACATGTGTTCGTTATGATAACATGACGTATCTCGAGGTGATGCGAAACCTTGATTGAAATAAGATGTGAACAAACCAGAGCTTGGATGAAACATACTCATCGTCTTCTTGCGTTTCTTCCATTTTGCTCGACGATTTTGAAACCACACCTAAAGCGAACATTAAAATTTCATAAGGGGATTTCGATGAAGTCGCTTAGTAAACTAAGTAAACTAAATCTGCTGACTGTAGCTTACACCCAAGTATCTGTTTAATACAATATCATCGCAATGATGACCCATTAACTTAGACGGTCAATAATAAGGTTGCTGATAAACTGACATGAAATATACTACTACAGTGATCATTATATATACATATAAGAAAAAACAACGGTTGTTTTGTTTGTACTCAAAGTCTGCATCTCAGACAATCTTCAGCAAACTCAAAAATAGTATTGAGCACTATTTTTGACCAGAAGAAATAAAGCAATAAATCAATACAGTGATTATTACGAAGATGTACCCAGGGTGTTCAATTTTTTGCAAATCGAAGAACTGTCATTTTACTCAATTGAATGATTTTGTTTTTCTATGTACAAAATGAAGGTAGGAATATCATTCTCATCTGTTCATTTCCTTCTCTCGTGTACATTTTGAATTTCATGGGACCCAAAAAACTGGTTAGTTACTCACTGTCTCGATAGCGGTTTACAAAGCAATACTTATATTGTCATAGTACAATTCAAAGTTAAAAAGTCGCAAAAACAAACAAAACGAACATAATCCGATATTTATCGGATTATAAAACAAAGTAAAGACCAGAAAACAGAATTGTAATCGGATTACGAAAAAAACATGACCAGAGAAGCACTATTCTTTTTCTCTCGACAAGATTTGCATGAAAATAAAAAAAATGAAAACCAACAAACGCAGTAAAAGGAAGAAGGGTGACTCATCTTCACATAAGTCATATCGCAAACATGTCGGAACACAATAGGTATGCAAAGAGACATGGGGAGAGCGGGAATTCTTTTCTTAATTTACTGAGACGGCAAAATGTTCGTTTTGTAAAATATTTAGAAAGAATCCATCATGTGCTGACCACGAACTCTTAAAGTTGTGGTCAAACGCACTAATTGAGTGGTTGACAGAAACATGTTTAAATACCTTAATTAAATTAGACAGAATTTTTAAATAGTCTAAACAACGTTGGATTTTTATTGAAGACAACAAGAAACGAAATATTCTTGATTATACCCTGGTTCGTTTGACCAACATTATGATAAATCACTTTAATTCATGAAAAAAAGCAATATTTTACGTGGAAAAATAATAATCAATAAAACGAAACGATTCAAGAGCGGTATTTCTTAAAGACTTCAAGTATATGTGTATATACCGTCCGATCGGATACTTGTAATATTTTCGGTAAACCTTTGATGTTCAAGGTAATGAAAATCACAGGAATGAATGTTTCTTACGATTTTCAACCTTTGCAATATCTCAATCATTTTGATCATAAAATTGATTAATAGTTATATATTCAGTATTGTGTTTCTTTTACTGTTATCAGAGATGATCGAGAGCTCGCCAGATTATCCTCAATCAACCAAACTTGCTTTATTATTATCATTTTCATAAAGAAAAAAAATATTGAAAAGAAAAAGAAAAATATTAATAATAGCAAAAATCAGTTTTTCCTTAATTATGTTGGAAAAAACAAAAAAATTATATGTTTTTATATCATTTTGTATTTCGGTTTAAGAAATCAACGAATTAAAAGAGTTTCAATTAACTATTAAGCTTGTGTAAATCACAACATACCGTTTGAAAACCACAAAAAAAATGAAACTTTCGCAAACAGAAGAAGAACGACCCTCCCACCGAACTTAAATGTTCATTACATAATTCTATGGATGGAACAAATCTTCGCTTTTCAATATCAAGCGCTTGTTAACTTCAAATAAATATTTTCGTCTGGCGGCTCCAAAGCTGCTGTTACCATTAATAAGCGAAATCCAAACTATATATTTCAAGTTTACCAGATTCTATTTAAAATCAAATTTGTATGGAACCCAAAATATAATTAAGGGAAGAAAAATAAACGAAAAAGAATACAACACATTATTGAGGAAAAACATCTTTTAGCATGACTTTTAGAGGCAAGAGTATTTAAGTTTTATGACGTTAATTTTTAATGACTCTCGACTCAAGAGCAGCGTGTGATACTTCAGAGATCTGATCCTTTTTTTCTCAGCACGGACGGATGGGAAACGAAAAATCTAACATGAGCATAACATTTCTTTTCTCTTCATGAGAAAATGGAACAATAGCAACAACTGAAAAAACCGCCTATGTTGATTTCCAAGCGTTTCTATAGCGATTCCATTCCAAATATATTCTATGTGAACATAATTTTAAAAATATCATTGCTTTAAAGAATGGTGGGTTGATTTTCCTATGAAAACGTATATTTGAAAGGAATTTACTTTCCGATTCTGAAAAAAGGAAAATTATCCTACGATCTCGACAAAAATACGTAGTTCAACTATGCCACTTCAAAAACAAACTCTTTAAAAGATCTATCTTAATTTCATCTGATTCATACATTCTGGTAAATCAAGGATAAGGGTACCTCGATCCTTCAGATGGACAATCTTCCTGACCATAACTGTTTTTATAGTTAATCACGGTCAATCGAAATATGATTGATTTAATCTAATTTAATGATCACCGCAAGCATTCTTACAGTAGTGTCATTTATTTTGTAATCCTTATGTTTTCACCAAATTAACGTACTGTAGAATTTGAAGGACAAGGGTGTGGTCATCATACCAAACATCGTTGTTAAACACATGGAAAATAAAAATTGTATTTAAGAAACATTGTCAAATCACTGACCTGTACACGAGATTCCGTTAATCCGATCCTCATCGCCAGTTCTTCTCGTACGAAAATATCAGGATAATGAGTCTTGCTAAAGTATCTTTCTAATTCATTTAACTGTGCCGGTGAAAATCGAGTTCGATGACGTTTCTGTTTCGACGGTCGATCTAAATCATCACCGCTGTCGTCGTCTTCATCCGACACTTTCGTTAAATGGTTGTTATTGTTCGACGTGTTGTTGTTGTTATTATTGGTAGCGTTGTTATTCATATCTTCTTGATTTCTTTGAAACGTCATCTCTAAGTGTTCTTCCTTGAAAGTGTCTGATATATGAGATAGTACGTCGGCTCCAGGAAAAGAACTGTTGTGTGCACCAACGGTCGAACTTATGATATCTTCAAGCGTTGAAATACTTGTGGCGCTCGACACTTCTTAAATAATGAATAACAACAATTTCAGATTTGCAATATATCGGTTTTTAAGTTGAACAGGACAGGGAGGGGGTTAGTACACACGTGTTCCCTTAAGCAGTTAGAGACGGATGTTCACTGTGATTTCTATTTTGAAAAAATCTGTCTGAATATATCTACCTTCATCAAAATGTCCCGACTAATTTAAAGCCAATTTGAAACAAAAATAGCAAATTAAGAAGGGCGACTGAAAGAACGCCAACCATTAATTGAGAATTAAGTAGGTCGTAGTCGATTTCATGTAGGCATCTATTAGTGCACAAAGAACACGGACAATAGATTTCAAAGTATGGAAAGAATTAACGTGAATCTTAAAGTTAAATAGAAGTATGCAAAAAATATTAAGAAAACTTAACGAAGTTTTAATGAAGACTAATAAGAACTCAATCAGCTAAAAATTAGGCGATAACAAAACACGTAAAAAAGCAATTATTGTGGCATGATTTTTCATTAAGTATACAAATTTGTATTTTCATTTCATTTTATCTCTTCAAAAGAAAAAAAGACAAAATATCAAGTCGATAAAAAATACAAATATATATATTTTTTTCTCAAAAAACAACTTAACCACTTATCAATAAGATTAAAGAATTTCCTCAACATTATTGCATTAACTTGTGTATACGTATTCATTACCTGGTGTTAATAGAGATATCATTTCTGGATTGGTGTTAATCGTCGAATGAAAATTTGCCAGCAGTTGAGTCACTTTCAGATCTTCGAATGTATCCCGTTCGTCCTGCTCCTCTGAGGTCTGTAAGTAAGATGATGTCATAATATTGAGTGCGTTAGTCCTGTATATATGTGCTCATACAGTTCCTATTTTTCGATAGAAATTTTGATCCTTCTAAAGCTTCTCATAAGACAATTAAACGTATTGTCGGCGCGGTCTTTGTGCTATCTTAAAAACGAAAAAGTTTTTTTTCCAACAATGCTTAAATTAACCCATTCATGTGACTTTGACATTTATTCACAAGCTTTAAACCAATCACAATTCTTGATGAAACTAATATATATATTTATATGAGTATATATGTATGTATTTATATATGTGTATGTACAATAAAATTCAAGAGACGTTAGGCTGTATGCGAGGCCACCGGTCTGTGCAAACAATGCTTCATAAAATATTCATTACAATGGCTTTTGTGCAGAATGAAAAAAAAACTTCAAAAGAGGAAAAAATTTTGAGTTTAATTCAAGCACTAACTCCTTTCCTCAGAAAACAGGATAGTAATTTCCAAAGTTTGTTTTTTATCCTCTACATAACTACATATATCTTCGATGTTTTCAAATTAGGAAAAATTAAATTCACTCAAGCGATATATGTTCTAAAAATTATCAGATGAAAGAAAACTTGATTCGATGCAAAATATTCAAACGAGAGACCAGAGACGGGAGAGCAGTTTTTTGTAATACTCATAATTCGGACGAGACAATGCAACAAAACTAACTTCGAAAAAGTAGAACGCAGAAGGAAAAGCAAATGTTTAAAAAATCATTTTCTCATAAATATTGAAAATGGTAAGAATGCATTTCAAATCGCGGACGTCTTTTTTTTCATTCGTAATCGGAAAGGTAATCATAAAATCTTCTTTTTATCTTCGTATATGTTATACTTTCATTATGTTTCTTTATTATTTTCATAGAGTGAAACAATACTTTAAAAAAAAAGATTTTGAAGACGCTGAGATTTCGATTCCATCAAAATTCTCTTTGAACTCAACACGTTTAGTGTCGTCAGCAACATGGACAGACACATCTAGTTTTTCTTTTTTATTGTACAAGGGATGGCAATACAACAGACAACTAAATTACTGTTTTTTTCGTTTTAATTTATTTGTTCCAATGAAAAACAAGAATTTTATGAAATAGTAAATTATGTAGTTTCACTATGTCTGAAAATATACCTTGATGAACATGTGTTGCTTCAATATTTTTATTTGTAGAGTATCAGAAGACATTACAACGGACAACACCTTAACACAAGGCATTAGGGAAGCAATAAAATATTTCGAATGTTATTGTACGATTACAAGAAGATCGAACGACTTAACAACTTCATTCATTGGTTAAAAATGACATCAATCTAATTAATCCTTACAGTTGTAATAAAACACGGTGTGTTCGAAATGAATCGAATGTCAATTTAAACCAATTAAACGTAATTTCCATACCTCTCCGCGTTTTCAAATAATCTTTAATTTCCTTTTCATCCGAATAGTTTACGTAATCTATCGCTTGTCAACTGAATAAAATTTCAAATTCTGAACTTAGTAGAAATAGTTTTGCACCGAACAATCGGTTCACAAGTTTTTAAATAGAAAATCATTTGAAAAAACATTTTCATCGTAGGAGTGATGTAAGCCCGAGAAACGAATCTCCACCAATAGATAAAAGCAAGTAACATAGTGTTTATACTTTAAAACCGACAATATACAGAACATAAAAAACACGGTAATTAAAAGGCGATGATTTTTTTATCAAAACGTTTTGTAAATTGATGCTAAAACGTCTCGATATAACATGAACAACAAAGGATAGCATCCTCGCCTTTCTTGTTGAAAAAGAAATAAAAATGTACAAAAAATGTAAAAATAATATACTATGAGTAAAGCCGATTTAGCGGAATAAATAATCGCTGTCAAAGCAGATACGGCTAGGACGTGAGACGTATTGACTAATCGATATTTTTTGTTAGTGGAGTTTTAAATCTATACTGAGTTCAAAATTCATGTGTTTTCATGATTTCGCATGCCGAGTGTTGAAATTTCAGGAAGTTCAAAATCACGCAAACATTTACCCTTGCAAAAACTTAAGAAAAGAAAAAACAAAAATTTTGTTTAAACAACATATTAACGGATAGAAAAATCTTCTGTACTGTTGTTTGTTTGCGTAGCACAGATGGTCCGATGTTAAGGTCACATAAAATACACATTAAAAGCTTGTTTTTACTTTAGTTTGCGTTGAATACTATGGCAGATCGAAATAAGTTAAGTCAACAAATGCTTGTTAATCATGCATAAGGAAACCATTAAGACAGCTGTGATAAAAAGCGAATGGTACATAGAAATCACTTGAATCAGGCCTATGCAGAGAAGACATTGCAGTTGAGTTTTTTCTTCTTTAAGTAAACACTATAACCTTGAAATTTCAACATCAACAGAATGTAAGCCAAAGTCTTAAGTAAATATTAAGTTCTGTATTGAGAAGAAAACTTTGTACGGCAGATTTTAAGAAACGTAAATAGCGTCGAGAAAAATGCAGTGGGCTCGCGTGAACCTCTTCCTTTATGATGCAATAGAAAACGTATTTTCTATTTTTAGCTGTATGACATGCATCTTGCGTGGTGATGGAATCGAACACATTACGAAACAGAACAAAAAACATGGCTGAAATCTGCATTTGCAAATGGACATCGTACAACAAAAATAATGAAAAAACTTCACGAAGATTAAACATATGTTTTCATGCGTTGTCTAAAAGAAAAATCATAAAACCCTTTTTTATTAAAATATACATAGAGCAATGCCTCATGTTTTCATTTAAATATCTTAGAAAAAGAAAATTATAGAAAAATTAAGCCTGTATTAAGCTAACAGGTTTCGTTTTCGCAGAATATTCTCACGCTATGCACTGTTCTCTGGGAATGCGAAGTTTAAATTTGTACATTTGTATTGCTTCACACACAAGGCCCCAGAAATAATCGCAATGAAATAAAGATTCTAAAATTAAAATCACGATACATGTTATGAATATAAAACATATTGAATAACGTACAAATTCAAATTCAAAAATTAAATTTTCTCTACTCAGGAAAATACTTTTCAAGACATACACTTATGCCTTCTTTTTAGCCAATCGTAAACAAATAATTTTCAAGGAATTTACTTTAGAAATCACAACTTTGCTTTGATTTTGCTTGCTTGCAGCTTTACAGGAAACAGAAAATCAATTTGAACATGCATATCACAAACTTCCAGAGTTGCATATCACAAACATGTCGCTCTTTGCTTATCTGAAAATTTGTATTGCTATATTTCAAAAGATTCAAAAGATTTGAAGGCGCTATGTTTCTTATAAGAAAGGCGAAATTCATAGTCCTCGCCATAAGAAGTTCAAAACATAATTATACTCAAGTCATTGGTAGCACAGTTCAAGGAACTATCGTAATAATAAATTATAATATCTTAATTCTATAATTTAGTTTCCATCATTAATTACCTTGAAATAATAACTAAAAAATAAATATCACCTTCAGCCATATCTTCGATAGAAGGCAAAACTTCCAATGGTAGTTCATTTTATAATTTCGGCTTGGCAGGTGGAAATGACAACTGATAAATCTGGTTGGGCGGTACCACAGCTATGGCACGGGCGTTTAACTGTTCATCTTCAATGCATTTTGAAAATGCTTTAACGACATCGCTTATTCTATCAAGAATAAATTAGTTCTATAAAATTTTTCTAATTTGTAATAATGGCAGAAAGATGACAACAACAAGAAACAATCTTTCCATGTCAGATGCATTTTTCCTTAAGGGAAGAAAGCATGAATCTATTCTCATTATTTTCATAATTATCAGGAAATTCTTTAACTAGGTGGGGCAAATGCAAAAACCTCCTAAACGAACACATATTATTCAAACACATAGAAGAAATAAATATTTGTGGATATCCAGTTGATACAACTTCATCTTGTCACACACAAAACCTCGTGATCCTTCCCTTGAAACAAAGCTGTTTTAAAAATGTTTCTCTTTCGTTTACAAGGCCTGGACACACTTTCTATTTTCAACTTTAACATACAGTCTACTATCATTTCATAAAAGCTGTGTCTCTACAAGCTTTTCAGAATTAATGTCCTTGCTTTTCCCATACTTCCCTGAGACGTAGGTACACTGTGAAACGTTAACCAAGATAAATAAAGCGAAAGAGCACGACTTGTTGGACAGATTCTGATGACTGCCTTACATACTATCCTATACTTAAGGTTTCCTTATAACTTCTTAATAAATCTCTTCTTCCTTTACCGACAGGTCTCACTACCATATAACATAACTGCATACACTAGCCAGAAAAGCTTTCCCTTTATAATCTTATAGTAAACCTCTGCTAGTCATGGTAACTTCTGCCTAAACCCATCCACTTTCAATCCCAGCTGTAAAGATTCATCCCCATCATCATAACTCCAATAGTATCACCACAAGATAACCAAACTTTTCAATATTATCTACCCAAATCAACCTTCATAGATGTCCTTGTGCAAATAACCTACAATACAACCCTTATGAACCCGAAAGTTGCATAACAACTAATACACAGAAAGCATAAGGACACTACTGACAATCAACATTTTGTTTTCTTTAGATTAACTTCCAGCCCTTCGATTTCAGTGCAATTTTCCATAATGCAACCAACCCTCTCGTGAATAACAGAGTACTAATCTTTTGATCCCTGATGCAATCCTATTTCGTCATCACTCAAACTCCCATCAATTCTGATCTGGCTCTTAGCATTGCTTGTTTATTTCCGTTTACCAACGAAATTTTTAATTGTCTTCATAATTAGGGCTTGTATTTCATGGATTTGCATAAGGGTGATGAAAGAGAAAAGAAAGGAACAAAATCATACTCGATCATTCCTGCACTACCAAACAGTTGCCTCGCAATAGGACTTTCTTCGTACCCTTTTCTTACCATTTCAGTATCACAGAAAAATGGACAGATGCAGTTCACTCGAATGTTGTCTTCAGCAAAATGAGGTAAATGCTACAAACAAAACAAAAACAAAAGAACTACTACCGTTTCACTGCAAATGTTATTAGTACGCTGTTTAGTTGTAAGCTGCAACATATTAGTACTACTTGAACAGAAAGGTCAACAAACAACAACAACAACAACACATTACAAGGCATTACATGGACAATGTGACACCATTTATATTTCACTTACTTTGAAGGATCGGGTAAAAGCAACAACTCCAAACTTTGTGGCTGTATAAACAGGTGCATGTGGCATCAACTGAAATCCTTAAAAAAATGTCAACATATCATATAAGCTCCTACTGTTAGCAATATTGTGCACCTCAGGTATCTACTTTCAAAACTCTTTTACAAGCATAACTATATTAAAGGAGAACTAAACTTCAAAATCTTAAATTTCAAAAAATCATAATTTTACAATTGAAACATCCTCTTTTTTGCAAGATCTCTTTTTCTGTTTTGTTAAAGATCTTTCAAATACTGCTATCCTGCTGTGCTTATCATCAAGACAATGGACATTGGACATTGGATTAATGCATACCTCAGAAAAGGAGAAAGTTTTTTCCTATTGCTTTGTGCAAACAGATTGATCTGTAATGCAGTTATCTTTTTTTTTCTTTACAAATTGGGAGCTTCTGTTACCTTATTATTCTTCTCAAAAATGACCAACACATTTAGCAACCATAGACAGGAATAATATAACAGGGTGGTTAACAAATTTCTGAAACAAAAATCCAGCTTTTTTTATCAAATTTGAGGCAATTTCCCAGCCTTAAAGTGTTGAAAATGGTACTAAATTCAAGCCTCAAGGCAAACAAAGGTACATAAATCCAGCCCTTATCATAGTAGCATAAGCCAGCTTAAATGTCAATTTGATGCTCTTTAATAAAGGTATTTGATCACACATTCTCACTGTGAGAAATACAACAAAACAATTTTGAAAATTATAAAAAAGATCCTCAAAAACATATACAAGAACATTTTTATAAATTGATAATATGTCCTTAACTCAACAAAATATATTCAAGAAGATTAATGTCCTGAAAGTAAAAAAAAACATTGTGCACGAAAATTAAAAATCCAGCTTTTCCAGCCCTTTAGCTTGAAAAAGGGACCTTTTCCCAGCTTTTCCAGCCCATTTCTCAAAAACAAGCTTTTTTCCAGCTTTCCCAGCTTTTCCAGCCCTGTTAACCACCCTGTATAAACGGAACAGAATCTTCGATATTTTATATTTAAATCATGGTCAGTGTTGTTAAGACAATCTCAACTATCTCAACAGACTTTCTTTTACAATCTTTGCCATGACATTCCTAACAATAGTTTGTTCAAAATTTTTAGAGTAAATTAAAATCCAAAATGTTTTGCCAACTCTCCATCACATTATGAAGCCCTGCATATCTTACTGAAAGGTATCTTGTGGAAGCTGAATTCACTGTATGAAAAGTTTAGTGCCTGTCTTTTGCTATTTTCAAATCATTTTGTTTATTTGCTCAGAATATTCCTGGATTTGCCTTTGAATGTTTTTGAATTATTTTGTTTTCGTTTATATCGCCAGGTCTGAACCAGCTTTATTAATGAAATCAATCTGTATAAAGATTAAAAATTTTTTACATCTATAACAACCCATGACATTGGCTGAACCTTCACTTTTTGGATTGTGCTCCAGTTCCCATAATAATAATGTGGTTGGAATTTTGAGGGGAAAATTGTGAAGATAAAATTCATATATCTCCAAAAATATTTCACGAAGATTTTTGTATGAATGGAAAATATATCGAGACATTTGGAAATTTTAATTTCAGTTTATTTCTCTTTTTAACTGATATTCAAATATCAGAATGTTAGAGTTAAGGCTGAAATACATTATCATTTAAATGATCAGTTTAAATTTTTTTTAAATAAAAGAAAACGTGATACATAGCGAATCAAATAGAAATAAAGTCCCCGATCATTTAAATGATAATCAGGCACTTCCATGAGACGCGTGCGATAGCACGCGCACGCGCACACACACGCGTAAAAAAATTTGCGCGTGTGATATGTTGCACGCCCAAAACTTGATACAGCACTTGTCATTTTGTGGTTGTCCTTTAACTTATTTTTATGACGTAACAATTCTTCTTCTGATCTTAATTTATAATTTTCTTATCTTACATAGGTAGTATATACGTGCTTCGCACGCGAGTAACATTCAGGTGGTTTTCTACTAGGCGAATAATGTTGCGTTGAAAAATTTCTTTGCAATCTCATTGGTTCACCAAACCGAGAGAATATTGCTGCGCCAATCAAATTAAGTCTTTCCGCATCGACATTCTTCGTCTAGTGGAAAACCGCATTTAAGTAAGTAAATGGCCACCCTTTCTGTGATGTAAATTCAATAAAATGGCTTATAAAATGTTTGGTCAGTGAAACTCTTCTAAGACGTTTGTTATTATGAGATTTCAGCTGGCCATTACAATGATGTCAAAGTTTTTGAAAGGAATTTAAATAGATTAACGGGTAATGTGTTGCTTACTTATTTTAGGCACATTTTCATTGGTTTTGTAAAGAACTTAATTATTAACAAAATATAATAACTGTATAATCTGTACGGTGGAGTACTAGAGTCATTTTCTTCTTCTTCATTCAGTTGAACATCGTTAATCTTTCGTTTTTCGTTTTTCTTTAAAATCTCACCACAAGCATTGTTATCATATTTTTATACAGGACACTTAACTTTAAATTTATTTTGCGAAGTGCAAAGATAAACGGCAATCAGTCTCTAGTGTTTGGGGTTCACTAGTTAAATCGTATCCCCGCAACTTCACTCATAGTAAACAAATTCATTGAATCTGCTGAGTAAGCTAAATTCAACTGCATAATTCACTCTGAGCACCCCAAGAACTTCGTCTGATTAAGTGCTGTATAGTTAAGAAAAATACTATTTCATGGAAATTAAAATCGCACGCGCAAATCAGTAAAATCAAGTTTGCGCGTGCGAAGTACCGCACGCGAGAGTTTTTTCTCACGGAAGTGCCTGGATAATGTACTTCAGCCTTTACAGTTACTGTGACTGAAAGGTTGAATGGAAAGTTAACATTTGGATTTCTTTGATAAAGTGAAATGTCTTTTGGTTCCCATATGTCCAGAAAGTTAATGAAACATAATTCTAAATTCTATCGCCAGTGTCTTATAATAAAGAAATTAAGGAAAATACCAGCAGCAGATGCAATATTCACTATGATTCCACCACGGCCACCATTTTTCTTGCACATCAAATCAATGGCTTTGTATGTTCCTTCAATAACAGCCGTCTAGTTAAGTTTATTATGTTGGTTATACACTTTATTACAATGGTTATTTGATATACAAATGATGAAAGGAAATAGGATGACTAACCAAATTCACATTAACTTGCTGCTTGCTTCTGTCAGGATCCATTGACATTATACCTGCATTATTGCACACAATGTCAAGTCCCCCAAAATGTTTGTAAGTTGTATCAAATGTTTCTAAATGAAAAAAAAAAAAACAAGTAGCAAGATAAGATGCCATTAACATACAAAGAAATTCACCAACAATGTGAGCGTGATAATTACATGATAATTTCATTTGAAATAAGATAATTTGATATTTTTCTACCATGTAAATCTTGACTGTTTGTTACATCACATTTCAGAAACTTTAATTTAGATTCTCCATAATGATTTGAGCATTCTTTTTGGAACTGATAGCCAAGATCAGAATTTATATCAGCAACAACCACCTTAACAGAATGACTTCTATGTCAGTAACTTCATAACAGAAAAAAAAAAGAATTTTAATTCATTTGTTACAATGTTTACCTTGGCGCCCTTTTGCAAGAGATACTTTGCAAACTCTTTACCAAAACCTTGAACACCACCTGTTATAATAGCAACTGATTTTTCTAAAAGCATTATTTCCTCAATACTAAAAAACATAGGAAAACAAAATAACCTTATTCTTTCACCATACAAGTGAAGTAGAGGTTAGAGTGTTAACAAGTATTTCATAATTTTGAAAAGTTCAATCACAGTGTACCTTTAAGGGTCACTAATAATTGTGGACAAAAACGATTGATAAGAAAATTACTGTGAATTCAAAGTTTAATTGTAAAAATTTATACTTCAATCAATATTCTCAAAATTTCTGCCCTAAATTTATCTATCATAAAAGCACTCCTATTCTCTCATATTTGATTAGAAACAGAGATTCATTTTCATCAATGGAACAAGGGAAATGTTAATAGCTGCCAAGTCTAATTGCTTGAAGTCAGGCCAAAAAATAATGGTAGCCTTATTCATAATCTCATCAAAATCATGCATCTAGTTTCTAGTGTGATGGCTTGTATTCACAGCTCATATTTACTACTTCAAGCCATTTACAAGTCTCACCTTAAAAAAAGCTGAAAGCAAACAAGCGCAAATCTGTTTCTTGAAAACCATAAAAAACTACAAAGAATTAAAAAATGTTTGACAATGAACCATTTCAACAGCATCTGGAAAACTTTTCAGCACAGTGTGCTAGGATGTTTCAAAAACATTTCTATGTTATTTTGAAGTCAAGGAATGCAATGCAATCAGAAATCGGTAAATTTAACAAAACAGACAAAATATCTAATTTAATATTGCTGTAACAAAAAAATATCAAGTAGCAACTATATTTCACTTCTCCTTTCACTCATATCTACTTTAGCAGTTGTGAACTTGAATTGTCATAGATTCACAAGAACTACTTCATAAATCTTTCATACATGGCAGTTCATGTTTTAGGACCAAACCATCCCATCCTGTTGACCACAATGTTGAATCTTTTCGGTTAAATGCTAAATCTGTTACATAATCAGAGTGTTTTTCATCTGATGAAAGAATCTTCAATTCCGCAACAGTAGAAATTTTAATAGAGCAATCGTCAGAAGCTGAAGCAACATAATCACCTTGCGATAACAACACATTCACAGGCTTCGTGTGAATGTTGTTTTGAGTGATTACATTACTCGGTTTCCTTTGATCAGAGATTAGTATATCACCATTACTTAATCCTACACAAATCTGGTGTTCATTGATCCAATCCAAACAAAGTGGGAAGTGAGGTTTTGTATTCACTAGAATTTTCACAGGTTTACTATCAACTCGGTTATCATATAATTTAACAGTGGAATCTTCAGAGGCTGAAGCAAAAATATCAGATGTGTATTTATTCCAGAGTACATCCAGGACTTTGTCTGCATGTATACGAATATCGTGGATAGGCAGATCAACTTCCAAATCCCACAGTTTGATTGTTTTATCCCAACTTCCACTGAGAATTTGCTTGGAGTGTTCACAAACACTGATTGATGAACAAATGTCATTATGCTCGCATAGAAGAATAACATTGTCAATGTTTGGTGCTTCCTTCAGTTCCCAAACTTCCACTGTACCTGCATCAGTTGAAACTACCAACTTCTTAGAATCTATCCATGTCACATCAGTGCAACCTGCTTCATTCAAGGCAGCATATTCAATATGAGGTATGTTTGGAGCAAGTTGAGGATTATCAAACACTGCTAGCAAACCATCCCAAGTTCTTCCAGTCAGATTTGAAGATACAATAGCTAGTTGTCCATTTTCATTGAAACTCAAACCATCAATATAATTTGGAACTGTTGAAACGCCAGTTTTCTCCTCAAGTGAACACATTTTCACAATATCTATCTCAAAATAAAAAACATTGAATAAAAATTTGAATTCCACATGGCAGGGATGAACTTCACAATAAATAGCCACATCATCAAAGGAACAACACATATAACTTTCAGGAGGAATGTTGACCAAAACCCCACAATAAAACACTTCATTCATAACTTCATAACTAACACTCACTATTCTTGGGATTTTCACAGTGGTGTGTTCCAGCAGGCTGGTAAGCTATTTATGTATTTAACTATGTACGAAAATCATCAAAAATATTTATTTCAATCAAATTTATTTATTAGTTATCAATCTGGATTTATATCTTTTTTAGTTTGAACAAATCTTAACAAGTTATAAACGACTGCACTCTTAAAACACCCTAATCCCGACACACCCATAAACTTTCGCTAATGCAGAGGACCACTCGACCAAAACTTGCGATAAAAAGCGTTTCATACTACTTCATGACAGCCACACGACGAAGTGCATTCACAACTTTTTCTTCTGATTTGAGAATACCAGATTGAGAAATGTATTGTAAAATCGTGAAAGAAGTAATTATCAATCTGATTTAATTTGTAACTTAGGACCCTTTACTTTGTACATTCATGTTGATATAAATAAATTGTCCAGAACAAATTACTTGTTTTTCTATGAAGCCGAGAATATATGAATAGAATTCGTCGAGAACAGACGAAGTTCATCGTAGCATTAAAGGCACAAAAGATCGGGAGCACAAAAATTCTCGCGACTTTCGCAACATTTTGTGTACGCAACATTTTGCTTCTTTAGGATTCACGACTTTATTTATTTATTTATTTATTTATTTTACCGAGGCTAGAATTTGGCAGTGAACACACTGATGTGGGCCTCCACCAGAAATGTATACCTCAGATTTTAAGGCAGAGAACTTGCACATACTAGACTGATAGGTGATTGTCGTCTTAAGTAATTTTTGGCACTTGTTCATTACATTCACAATTTCATACAGCCTTCTGCTGCATACATTAACATTCTGTAAGTGTTCATATCACATTAGCATTCTGTTACAGTGCCGAGATTTGAACCACTACCAACTATCACCCTTGCATTACAAGCCAACCGTCTTACCAAGTGAGCTACCAAGTCTTACCAAGTGAGCTATACACCCCCATATGCTGGCCACTTTTAAATATTTTCACAAAAAAACATTTCACAAATTTGCAGCCATTTTTTTTTTTTTTTTTTTGATTTCCGGAAAAGTGAACCGGAAGGGTGCTTTTGACTTTTGTGTTATTTTCGTTATTCAGATTGAATAACTTCATTTCCAGATCCCCAAAATAAGTAGGGGCAGTGGCGTAACTCGGGGGTTGCTTTGGGTGTGATCGCACCACCCTTGGCCTTCTTTTTTTACCTTTCAAGTGATATTCTTTTTACTAAATTTCTAATAGAGTCATTCTAAAAAAAGTGCAACATTCAGTGTCAAAAGCTTTATACACTTAAAACAAAATACTTTTCGTCACAAAAAACACTTTGCTGGTAAACAGTTCTAAGTAACTTTAACGATTTTCTGAAAAATTAGTTAAAGGTAGTTCTGACCTATTTGTAGTTGCTCAGAGTAGCGTTTTTTCGATGTCACAGAGCCAATAGTGGGTATTTAACAACTAACTAGCAGAGGTTTATTTCCAATGGCTCTGACTAAAAATTTAAGTGTATAAGGTATATGTTCAACGTTTCTTCTTTCGCTCTTTGCGGCTTTGATTGACTCATAAATTAGATATCCGCACAATATACCACCAAACACTGCTAACTAGAACACTAAGTTTACGTTAAAGGGAGGACTGAGTGTGTTATTAAGAAACATATATGTTCTGGTGAAGCATTTTATAACCATTCGTTCGAATTATTCATTCCGAATGCTTCCCAAACATTTATTATTGCAATGTTTGGTATTGTCATGTTAATGATTTTAATAATAGCTTTGTCACACAATAGCGCAATTTAATTTTAAGACCATTATTGAAACTGATGCTAATGTTCGCTAGAAAAGCAGAAGATGTAGAAATTGTTCATTTTCTTCTTTCTTCATTTTCTGAAGAACTAAGCCGAAAGGGAAATTTTGACACGGTAAAAAGTTTTGTTTTTGCATAAAGTTTCACCACCCCAAAAATAAAAAATATTACCGTGTCAAATTTTCCCTACAGCTATGTTTCTATGCGGTTGCTATGCTAGATCGTCATCATTCAATCGGATGTATTCAAATATAGGAGAGTAAAATAAAATTATCAAGGCAACCAATTCTTTGTAACAAATCACTAGCGACGAATTCTGGTGGTCGAGTGGTCCAACCTGAATGGAACCTTCTGAAATTTTTTGTGGCACAAACTTTCACAATTTTTGATTGAATACATGAAAAACGCGAAAGTTTCTGCCCGCAAAAGTTTGTACGTTTAAAGTAATAGACTTTACATACAGAGTAAAAAATTCATATAAATGCCAGTATTTACATTTGTGTGTGCTTTCAAATGATTTGATTTGTAATTCACATGAGGCGAATGAGATTGCAACGAGCCAATAAAAAATTAGTGCCATCAAAAAATCCATTTTCAATTGTCATGCCATTCTTCTGGTTGAGATGTCATGTGACTGGACTTTCAGCCAATGGATTAACTAGATTTTTGAGGGAAAACAAACACTATGGTCAAACCTTCTACCAAGTTTTTCTTCAAAACTTTTTAAAAAAAATTTAGGTGAGTGTTCTGTTTTCCCTCAACTGTGATGTCATCCTGACCAGAAGAATGCTAAATACAGAATCAGAATGGAATGTGGTGGGGAAGGAAAACACAAATATTTTTACCCGCGATACTAGTATTTGCAAATTTCCGTAAAGCTATAATTTTTAAGCGGTATTGCAAGGGAAAAGTGTAGCTTCAGTCATATATCAATATAAAGAAAAACTGGACATGGTTGATTTCCAACATTCTTCCAAAAGGTCCTTTCTGACCGATGCCGCACGTGCTAAAATCTATGAACCCACATTGAGAATATTGGTTAGCTTATATCACTGATACATTTCTCAATAGCGGTGAAATAAAGAAGTTTTATTTTTCAAACATAAAAATTCAGACCACAGGTGCTGCTCAATCAATATAATACCAGAGTTATAAAAATGACCGTGTAAGTGTGTAAACCATTAGTAATCATCATTCAATATTTACATTAAATCAAATACTGAGACATAGTTATCATTTATTTAGTATTGGATAACTTTATAAAACCTTGTGCATTAGTCAGTCAAATAGACAACTTTTTCACTGTATGTGTGGAGAGGAAAATAAAGATGGCGTCCTGGGGTAAGTCAACCCATTTATATTTACTGTATTATATTAAATTAACTCGTTGATATGTCGTACAATTACATTAAAAAGAATACAGGAGATCTAAATTGTTTGGTTATACAGAATTAATGGAATTTGAGACGCCAGGCGTTGTAAATCTAGGGTTATTTCAGATTTTATCATAAACTCCAGGATATCATTGTATGAGTAGTAAGACTCTTATCTTACTAAGTCTTACTAAGAGTTAGTTCTAAGTATATTATTTTAAGAACTGATAGTTTTTATTTTAAATAAAATTTTTTTAATAATGATGATAGTAATGGCTGATTAGGAGGGATTTGAACTTAAAAGGCTAAGAGTGAAGCCTTCTATCCCAAATTTAAATATAAAACTAAATGTGACTGTCCATGGGGAAAAAAGTACATTCGATTTACCGATATGCGAAGCAATTACCGGTAATTATAATTTTTTATCGATAAATGTACCGCTTTACCGGTAATTACCGGTATCGCAATGAATGTAAAAAAGATACCTAATGTGATTTACTGGTAGCGTCTCAGATGTAAGGTAAAGTGGCTAATTGGTAGTGATACATGTTTTCGAAAATATTAATGTTTGTTTATACTAATTCCACCATTTTTAAGACCCGGTCAAGTCATAAATTACCTAATCGTTGGTTGTTCAAAATGTGTTTCTTTCTTGTTTTTATTCATGATGAAGTAATTGACATCATTAAACTCTGAAACAAAACAAATCACCTGCTCATGAATAAGGCGGTTGAAAGATCTTTTAAAAGAAAGGATGATGTGTCGAAAATTTATTAATGATTTTTTTTTTTCCATAGGTTTAAATCTTCCATTTAAATTGACTGCGTTATTCAATTATTATAATAAACAGGGAAATTTTTCTAACAGCCCTTACTCTATACTCTTGTTATGTATATATTACAGGTAACATTCGTTTGTGTATCAAAATCAACTCGTTACCTGGTTCTCATTCAGCTGAAAATAAGAGATACAACAGTTTGTTCGAAATTTGGCAATAATAAAAACCGTCCGTTCTAATTGTATTAAGTTATTTTTGTAAATCCCATGACGAAAACTTTTATTTTTATTTTCCTCAGGGAAAGTCAGCTGAGATTTATTTTTATTCAACAGATATTTCGCCTTCAACAGGTGGAGATGTGTCCTTAAAGAATCGATCATATCGCAACGTTTTTAGTGATCTTTATTGACTTTTGTGACTTTATTCAGATAATACTCTGATAAAGAGTGAATTTGGGAAAAGACAAATGAAAACATTTTAACATCGGTTTGACGAGTTGCAAAAGTTCTCTTTTGAAATACTCACCTTCGTTTAAACATTAATACTACCCTATTACCCCGCATATAAGCGCACCCCGGTTATAGGCGCAATGGGCCTATATCCGGGTCATGGCGCATGCGCCTATATCCCGTCGAAATGACTCAATCACAAGTCCAAGCTTAGGGGACGAAACCAATAAAATATTCACATCTTTAATGACGACTTATTTTGTTCTTCTCAGGTAATCTCTAACAAAAAGTTCCACTTTAGACACCATAAAGTGTGGTCCTTTCACCGTATAGGTACATGGTACTTCCAAGCCATTCCTTGTCTTGTTTTCCCTCTTTCCCGTAATTTTACAGGATGTCTTTGCCTCAGCAAGTAAGGCAGAAGTACAGTATTTCAAAAGTTCTTTTGGAAGATGTCCAACAGCTTCATTGTTTTTGACAATTTTCACTGCGAACTTGTCGTGTTCATTTTCTGGCTCCATCTCTGCTGTCAGCAACTCATAACCACGATGTTGTTGTAGACAGAGTTTTAAAATGTAAAACCATTAGAAAATGAATTTTCCTGCTTTTCCTGTTAGACTTTTCCCCACCCATACGGAAGGCTCTTATTCCAGGCTATGAAAGGATATTCTAAAGGTTCGATTAAATATAGGCGCATGCGCCTATAAGTCGGCGTTTTTTTTATAAAAAAATTTGTGCCAGAACTTGATTGTCCTTGCTATAGGCGCAGCGCTTATATGCGGGGTAATAGGGTACCTGTTTCCTTCAGTTTTTCATCATAAGGTTTACGTGGAAGATTGTCTGAAAGCTGTGTATACACAGGGCTCCAAAACTCTCCCATGTCCTGGCTGTAAAGCTTGCGTGGGTGCGCACTCTTCTCGCAGTAGTCAATGTTGATGATGGACAGTCGGAAAACCTGTGGCAAGGTTCCAAATGGTAGTTCCTCTATCCATTCGAGTCTCATTGTCATACAACAGTCGAGCATAAGAGTGTTAGCATGAAGTGATGGAACCGACGTAATTTTCCTTGTACAACCTTTTGAAGACCTTTACTGCAATAGCATTAATATTTTAGTCGAAAGATCCTGGGAACTAAATGCTAAAATTTGGCTTCATGCTACTACAAGAACATGTATACGAGAAAACATTAGGAAGATCGTTTATTTTCTTTGCATTGCATATTCATCTAAAAACATTCGATTACTGAACATTCGATGTGAATTCTTTGACGACTTTTAAGTATCCCATAGGTAAAATGATTTTCAAATTATTACGCTACGGTAACGTATAACACCATATATAAGATAAGGCATAATAGCTCTTAAAGCTAGCTCTTTTCTCGTTTTAAAAACTATCATAGTTCACACTTTACTAATAAAATTGGATCGATTTAGATTTACAGGTTAATTTACCGATATAAGTATTGATCAATTTGCTTACCGGTAATTACCAATAATATAATTAGTTTACCAGTATAATATCGATACTACATCTTTACCAGTAAAAATACCGGTATATTTTACCGGTAAAACCAAATGTACTTTTTTTACCATGGACGGTCACAAATAGACAAAGAACATAGCCATGAAAATATGTATCCTCACTTACTAAAATCTCCATATCTAACTGATGATGAGAAGTTCATATATAACGTTCGTATAAACGTTGATTGATCACAAAATGTCAAATTGGCTTTTAATTTACAGACAAGCAGAATATGTTTTGATTTGCATTCTTAAGAGTGCCTGCTCCCCTTACCCCTGTGCCGCTTACCACTAACTACCACTAGCTCATTTCTTCATTTAAAGATAACAAATCTAAGAAAACTTCTTGTTATTTGAAAGTATATGCATTCAGTTATTGTTATTGAAAGTTTCAAAGTGAATTGCCAAATACCTCCTGATTCATAGAATAAACTCTAACAACGGGTAGCGATTATCGTGAAAAAATTATTTAAAATGGCTTCTTCAAAAAATAAATGCTTCAAAATTCAGTAAATAACAGAACAGATCGATTCCTTGATATTCCTCTGCTGTCTAGAATCAGCGCTTAAAATAACTGCCGGTCACTGGTCATTGGCCACCATAATGATGTCTGTGACCGTCTGAAAACTTTCATAAATGGCCAGCATGACCGGCCACTTATTTTGTGAGACATAATAATTATTTACTCCTGTTAAAACCTTTGTAGAAACTTCCTATATAAAGAAAAATCACAATCAAATAACCATAACAGGTTGTGTAATATAAGCAAAATAAAATATACAGAATAGATGGTGTATGTGATGTCTACTATTCTGAAGCGAAAGTGAATAGAAAATAACACTCCTTCCCTGTGATTTTATTTGAACTAGAAGCCTCAGGGCTTGAACATTCTGTTCTTGTTGCTTACGTGAGAACAGGACTATCACAATTCCCAAAATATGACTTATGGTTCACATGAAGAATAAAATGATATTCGATAGAAGTGAACTCAAATCATTTGAAAATCAGGGAAAAATCTGCAAGTAACTGCCAACTTTAATATCAGGACCTTCCAATTGTTCTTTGTGCACACCTTCCAAATTTTGCCAGAAATGTGAATTTGGTAATATATTTAAGTAAACATTACATGAAATTGTTCATAACTTGCATTAATAGGAGCAGGAGAAACTTGGCCATTTCAAAGATTTTAATCCATGGCATTTAACAGCGTTACAAGAAGATAAAAATTATATACATAACTTAAATCAACATAACATACAATATGAAAATCTCTTTCTACTAAACCTGCCAGTGGCGGATCCGGAGGTAAGCCGCTACTTGTGTAGGAGAGTGTTAGCAATTCAAATATAAAAGAAAAAGGTTCAAATAATCCCATTGATAATATGAACTGAATTCACAACTTATGTTAATGCGTTTCTCCACAAGTTGCGACTACACTCTAGATCCACCACTGTCTGCATATTACCACTTCTATGGAGTCTATAAATAACACCAATGTACACGAAAAGACAAATGACACAATAAAACTTTGTTAGGATCTGTATGAAAATGTTCTTTTCGAACATGATATTTCGAACATGATATACCTATTTTTTTTGCGTGGACTAATTTTTTCAAGCGAAGGTTTGAGAGCGTTTTGCATGGATTAATTTTTTCGAGTCAGAGCTTCTCAAGGAAAATGTTTGGATTTATATTTGCGAATGGGCACAAAGTGCAATGTGTGTACTTTATAATATAGGTTAGAAGTAGCAGCAAAAATCACCATTTCCATGCCTGCCACATTGCAAAACCAATGGGTGCTTGATAAGTACAAGGAAATAGTTAATATATGAAAGGTATGTGGAGCCAAAAAATGAGCAAATAAAATCATGAAATTTTACGTGGATTTATTTTCGTGAATCGTTCATGTCTTGATGTTTTGGGTGGATTTATTTTTCTCGAATTTGCCCAAAATTCGCAAAAGTTGCAAAACTTAATCCACGCAAAAAGAAATCCCCTTAAGGTATTGTGTCCTAGAACTACACTCCAAATTTTCACAAGGCTTTAGTGATCTCATTGTATGTATATAATTGGTTGGATTCTAATCATCATCCAAAGTTTGTTTTCCATTGTAGTGATGAATAATTTGATACAGTCTGGAATTCCCCAAATTACTCCCTTCTTTAATTCATTACCGCTTTTCAATTCACTATGACGTTTCGGAGCCAGAAAAACAGTTTTATAAGACATATCGTTCACCAATATCTTGCACATGTTTATACTTTCAGTATGTATGTGTATGTTTGGGTCAATTCATTCACTAGTGATTTGTGCT
Source organism: Turritopsis dohrnii (assembly GCA_027922465.2). Lineage (NCBI taxonomy): Eukaryota > Metazoa > Cnidaria > Hydrozoa > Anthoathecata > Oceaniidae > Turritopsis > Turritopsis dohrnii. Next base: position 492,288 of record BQMF02000263.1, on the reverse strand, counting down.
GCTATGACAATTTCATTTGTTTGTTTTTGTCAATATCTTCAACTTTCGGTGTAATATTTATTAAATGAAATGAACATGTTTCATGCATTTATTGATAAGATGTATTCACCAGTAATGTTTTGATACTATAATACATTTCTGCTGCGATATTGAAAGTTTTTTTCACAGCAAAGTTTCATTTACTATCAAATCTTCACCTTCTTTTTCAAGAATTTTTGCCAGAGTCAGCTAAACATCAATATTTCCTCCATAACGAATGTTCTTATGATTATATTTCGATTGAGTCTTTAAAATTCTTCTTCAAAGCTTCTTCTAATTCTACAATTTCCTCGAAACATAAACCAAACGGTTCGAGAACGATTCACGTGTTTGGTGTGCATATTTTACTGACTTTTTAAAGAAATTTTAAAGATAATTGAATTGGGAAGTTTTAAATATAAAACGGCTAAAATAACTTCTAAAAGTATTTCAAAAATATAAAAAGCTTATTATTTTTATGAATTAATATTGAAAGTGGCCTTTTTGTATTACATTTTGCATAGAGTTTCGGGTCTGTCATTAACTATCTGAATAAACAAACAATCCGAAATCCGAACGGACTTTCCGAAAACGGCAAAAAACTGTTACGGAGATTGATAGATAGAATGTCTAAATCAAACAATTTCCTTTGCTAAGGCGCGGAAATTGAATTAAACAATTTAAGTGAAAACAATGTCGAATTTTTTTGTTACAGAAAAGCTCAAACACGTGTTCTCTTATTTCTATTCCGTACAGGTGTTAGTGTTTATTATCTTAATTAAAAAGATTGACATACGGCAAAAGTATTTGATTCAATTTGAAAAAGAAAAAAAGATCATTCGGTTTTGAAACTTAACAAAAAAAATAATAAACAATTTTTTCTTGAAATCCCAAAAGGGAATTATTCTTCAAATGATTTTAATTTCGAGTTTTATCTATTTCCGGTGTTTTCAAAAAGTATCACGAAGCATAAGAATTCTATATGAAATACATCAGCAAAAAGATTTATTTTGATAGATCAAAAAAACCTCAAAAGTGAAATGAATGCACTCGCGAGAAAGAGTGTATCGTTCAGATTAGTCAAACATGAATTTTAAAGAATTTATTCACTCAATTTGCGTTGTACCAGTCAAATGACCGGTAGTGAGTAAATTTTTATTTTAAGCGCTGTTGAATGCTACCAGCATCTGAGATTTTAATAACACTAAAACTTTTCTTGTATATACCACGTACCAAGTAAACCATCCAAAGTTTACAGTAAGTCTGGCTTTGATCTGAAAAATGTTATAATAATGGGCGATCATAATCATTACTTGAAAAAATTTAGTAATGATTGTGCTGTGAAAATTACTTTTTCATAGCTCTCTCTCTCTCTGCACGCTCCCAATAGTGCAATTCCCAACGCGTGTCTAGATTTTTTTGCGATCAAAAGTTGACTTGTCGAGATGGCACTATTGTTTTCTAAAAAAATTTTGCTGATAAAAATATGGCTGCCTTCGATTTGTAAACAGTAAAGGCATACATTTTTATAAGTATTTGGTTGTCTTATATCTGCAGAAGCAAAGGAGGAAAGCACTTAAGGGCTTTTTCTTTCAATTTTTTTTGACAGATGTTATCATTAGGTTATTATTACACAAAATTTAAATTTGTAGGGAAAAGTATTGCTTTTTGAGAAAGTTATGGGCATTTTTTGTTATTCAACATTTTTTAAGTAATGGCAACCTTTAATACAATTTGTTATATACTCAAAAAAGCGTTTAATTAAATTGGCAGCTCACTTTGTGAATTTATTAAAGGATGTCATATTGTTGTGTATGCCGTGAGAAATTATTAGTGTTCTACCTTCTTTGAGCTCCATCTTCCCACCAAGTGGCTCGTTTCCTTTAAAACTTTGCACAGTGGTAGATGAAAGCCTGTTAACAAAAAGTGTGCTCGCGATTTGAGAGAAAGTTCCTGATTGTTTGTGATTGTTTTCAACTGTCCAATAGCACAGAAGTATGGAAAAAGCAAAAAACTGTTTTTCTCCTGAACAAAACCATTTATTGGGATTCGCGGGCACCCTTTGTTTCCACTGATTGTGAGGTATCGACACAACCAAAAAAGTATTCAAAAAACCTTTTTCTTCGGGACTTGGAGCTCAAAGCACATGAAAGTCCGTATTTTTTATCATTTTTACAGACTAATTACTTCCTTATTATTTATGTAAATATATCATTTTATACACCGTTGGAAAGAAAATTTATTGCTCTACATGAATTCAAAAAATACTTTTACTTAAAATCTACTGGTAAAAAGAAATAACGGAAAAAGTTATACAATGCATATGTGAGTAAAAGGTACGCTGAGCCCTTAAATTGAGAGAACAGGGATTAAACTGTTATTTGGAACACTAAATTCAATACAATTTTGTTATTTATTGCATCACTTTTGATGGCTGTGAAATTAGTTAGGGGAAAAAAGAACAAGTTAGCGGAAAAGAACATCATCCCCATAATGTTTACAATTACAGTATTTGTCATCAATCTTATTCTCCTTGTTTGTTCTTGTTGATTTGAAATCTAGAATGACCAATCGTGGTGCTTAATCCATTTAGCTGTGTTTTCAGGTTTGCATTGACAAATTTTGCAACGTTATAGTTAAATTTTGCAGTAAGGAGAGCAGGCACTCTAGTTAGAAAGACTGTTCATAGGAGCAAGGAAAGACTTCAGAGAAAAGAAAGTCATGGTGTGATGATTATAGCTATTTACCGATACACAAATTTCAAATTGTTCTTGTTCTAATAACCACAACAGTGCATTTAGGCATGCCTTGCTGATGATGCAAATAATATAGCATTCAGATATTGTGACATATTTTACAAAAAGCTGATATAGATAGTGAAAGTGAACAATAAAGTTAAGTGATTTATTGATAATTAAAAAAAACGCAAAATTATGACATAACGTATGTATTTTGTTATATTGAGTATCTTCACTATCTGGAGAAACTGTGTAGAACAAAGTGATATAAGATTACAATGAAGAAAATTTTTATTGCTCAAATAATTTACACTTATAATAACTTTCAATAATAATCAAAAATCAAGTGAGCTAAAGTTTTGTCCAAAAAAGACTGTTTTTCAAACTATTCTATGTTTTCCATTTTTGCTTACATGAGTCTTATGTGATCTTTTATCCTTGGATTTTTTACTGTCATAGATGATGAAGATTTTGAACCTGAAATTAATCAGCCAACAGCTATTACAGATAAATGGGAAGGCGAAGACGAGGACGACGAAGATGTCAAGGTTTGAAAACTTTTGTATTATTTTGGAAGAATCAAAACAGTTTTTCAGAATTTGTCATGGTTGTTTTTTCAATAGGACAATTGGGATGATGATGATGAAGAAGTAGAACAAACTAAAAACACAGGTATGAAAATTCGATCATGATTATTTTAGCCGAGGACGACGAAGATGTCAAGGTTTGAAAACTTAAATAATCATTAAAGTAAATTTCAAACTGTTTATTACAAGGAAATATTTTATGTGAATATTTTAACATTCACACCATACAACTTTTTATTATTGACTCAAAAAATATCTACAAGATTAAAGGCTGGAAAATCATGCATAAATTGATCTATATTTTTCAGTAAAAGTTTATGAATAAATTTATCACTAATATTGATAAATCAAAGAAATTGTCCCTGAAATTTTTTGTCTTTTTATCAGTATTTACAGATAAATTTATCAAAGATTATGATTTTCCCTCAAATTGCCACATAAAGAATTCAAACAGCTAATCTCCATAAGTGCCTTTGACAGAGTATCTACGTAAATGTGTCAGTTTTCAATGGTAACGCCAACAAGCATTTAAAGATAATGAACTGTTATATGTAGAGCTGAGGGTTGCAGTATGCCTATGTTAGTAGAAATAGAACAATTGAGAAGTGGCCAGGAAAGGAGCAGCTGATTATTATTAACAAAGCGCTCAAACAAAGTAAAACATGACTGGCTCCCTCGTCAAGATTATCTCAAAAGAAAACTGCTGACACACTTTTTTCTCGACCTACTGATAGTCATTACCTTGATTAAATGCTTATTAATTCGATGCTGTGTCAAATTTATATGATTTTCAGAGAAGAAGGTGTAGCAATTTCACCAGAGGATTTCGTTTTAAGTTTATGTTCCAACAAAAGTTGATGTTCCAACAAAAGTTTATGTTCCAACAAAATATACAATGTTGTTTAGAAGTTCCTCTCACAAAAACAAAGAAGAAAAGACGATTGGACGAAATACTAAAAGAAAAAGAAGAGAAGCGTAGGCAAGAAATGCTTGCCAAACAAGAAGTAAGTTGTACTTCCTGCTGCTAAAAGTTCTTGATAAATTTTGTGATAACTACAATTTTACAAAACTTCAGTTGCTTCAGTGATAATAGGGCATGATGTTTTCGAGTAAGCACATTTTCAAGTGCAAAAAATTCAACTAAACATTAATAACTTTATGGACAGAACTGTGAAGCAGTTTTTTGTTACTTTGTTATTTTCCCTTATGTATCTTAGCAACAAAGACTAGCTGAAGAAGCACAAAGAGAACTGTCACCAGAGGAAGCTATGGCAGAAAAACTGAAACAACAGAGGTCTTTCATAATTATCTTTGAATTCGTCAACGTTAATATTGGACCCTTTTTATTCATATTCCTTCTCCATTATCTCACCTGTAGATTGCAAGAAGAGTCGGACTTAGAATTAGCAAAAGATGCATTTGGTATGTCAAGTTAAACTTTGTAGGATTGTTACGAAACAATACCTATCACGTGTCTTCAAAACATGTTCTTTCCACCTCTGAAATTAATATGCTCCAGGAATTTGAACTGGAAGTGGAATTGCAAATTCAGTAAAGACAAATTCAACTTATATTATGTTTCTTTAGAAGCTTTTCATTCACTAAGGTAATCTTCTGTCTGTATACAGAATTACAAATTATATTTTCGATTTTCTATCAGGTGTAACAGACGTTTTACCGGGTCAAAAAACAATCGATAACTTCGAACCATCGACTAAAGAAGATTTCTCAGAGTTCTCGAAGATGATTTCAACGAAGCTAACAAAATACGAAGTATGTCTTCCATATTTGTTTGTGTTAGAAACTCAATTTGAAGTTTCAAAGATATAGTGTGCTTAGTACATATAACGAACGAATATTTTTTATTGTGCAGCGATGGTGTAGTGGTTAGCACCTTTGAGTGCGACCCCTGCGACCCGTGTTCGAGTCCAGTCATGTCGTATCTCAATACTCCACTCTGATGCGCTTTAAACGCAGCGTATCAGCCCATTAGGAACCATCGACTGACTGCACACTGGCCTTCGGGCAAGTTAGAGCAATGTTATACGTATAAGAATGTTATGAAGGCATTTAAAGCATGCATTATTATTTACAAATTGGCGATTAACCTATCTTGCAACATATTGAAGGTCTTGTTGACGTTTTTTCTGGGATATCGCTACACAAGATCATACCATATCTAAAATAAGTTGAGAAACGTCGACTCTTCTATCATCGGAAAGTATTGACAATGTTGATGTGATCCTATATGACGGTTTTTCGATGTCGCTTTCCATGCTTATCCTCTACAAACTTTTTTTTCAGCATAAAAGTGAATATTCGACGTTTCTGGAAACACTGTTTCGAGATTGCTGTGTAGGAGGTAGGAACAACTTTTGTTTACATTGACATCAAGGATGAAAGAAAAGGACATAGAAAAGAGCTTAACAAGTAGAGGGTTATGTTTGAGCAAAAAAAAATACATACATACTTATGTACTTCAATAACTATACACTGTATAGCTGTTCACCTTTCCTGAATTTCAATTTCAACAGCAACTTATTCAACTGGCCTCGTTTTGATGTGGTATACAGTAGACTCTCTCTAACTCGAACCTCGAAGGGGAAAACAAAATCGTTCGAATTATGAAGAGTTCGAGTTATGGAAAGTCGAATTATAGAGAGTTCACTGTATTGTTTCACACACTTGTCTGTAATTCGCTATTAGCGGATTCGAACGGTAGCATCAAAGATCTCATCACAAACTTTTCATTTTTACGTAGTGGACGCAGATGATATAAAAAAGATTTCGAATTCCTTAAATGTGCTTGCTACAGAAAAACTAAAATTATCAAAAGTAAGTACTATCTTTACCATTTTTAAATTGCAATTGGGACACCTAGCCATAGATAATCTATTGTAATTGACCAGTTCTTTCGCCCACCGCGGTAATTGGGACGCCCAACCATATTTAATCTATTGTTATTGGCCAGTTCTTCCGCCCACCGCGGTGCAACACGTCTCTAGTATGATTTGGTTTAATGAACAACCAGTTGTATGCCTTGAAAAATTTTGTTTCATCATTCGAACACATGTGTGCTTGCTTTTAGGCTGCGAAAGGTGGTGGCAAAAAGAAAGGAGCTAGCAAAAAAACAACACTATCCGCTGGAAAGGGAGTTCGTTCAGATTTTGATTATGATGATAATTACTACGATGAATACGAAGATTTCATGTAAAACTTCACCAAAAATATATTCTATTTTCTAACAAAATCTTGTCAGGTTTTTTCATATACCATCAAAATGAAAATGACTGGTCCCGTCATTCTGTTATCGATGCTACGTTAAACTACGTCTTACTGTACATGCTCTGATTTTTTTTATATACGATTTCTTCGATGTTCAGTTCCACTGCGGTTCTTGTACGTTTCTATGGTAACTATATAACTTATTAAGAGTTAAAAATTGCCAAAATATTAAGCATGTGTTATGCATACATTGAGCCTGAGAAGGATGGCTTGATTAAATAACGCCCAATTCGTTATTTCAGTAGCTAAATAGTTTTCATCACTTTTTCATGAACAATGTTTTACGGTAGACCATTCCTGCATTTCTGTTTTAAGGAGAACTAAAGACCAGGAAATACCCATTCATTTTTTATGTCCCTTCAGTAGCTAAATTGGTAGTTGTGAAAAAGTGTACGTGTGTATGTGTATTAAACCCTGAAAAGCGGCTTGTTATCAGCTCCGTTCTCGTCCTATTTTTCGCCATCACCCACCACCATTTCTTGCAATTAACCAATTCATTTTCACGATCTTCCAAGATCTTTTTATATTATTTTCATCTTATTTTCAAATCTTATTCTCGTATTTTATGCAATGTTTAAGATTGTAAACACAGTTAAAGCAGACGTTTGTGTTTTGACTACACATGGTATGTGCAGTGTTTGAAATTAATAAGAACAATAAGTAATAAGAACAGCCAGCCTCAGGTCAGATTTTACTGGTATGTACTTTACAATCCATATCTTTCATGAAAATATTGGCAAAAATGAAGCGAGTGGAGAACCTTGACAGTACCAGAATATAACAAGAGCCAGATGGCGCAAAACGGTAGCAGCAAAAGTATTTGCCACAAGAATACTTTCGAAATTTTACTTAAAGTTCTTAAAAGTTCTGTAAACGTTATTTCTTGAAATATCTTACTGGTGGAAAACAGGCATAAACGATAATAATGTTTAAAATTACTAACTTGTGTAAATAGGGTCTAATTGTAATACACCAGCAATCTATATATTAATAGCCGATTCTCCGTTTGTTTGTTTGTTTGTTTGTAAGTCACGCAAAATGGTAGATGTGAACTGCGAAAGAAATCGGGGAGTCAGCAATGTAAGATCACATATAAATTATTTCTCTTCTCTTGTACGCGACGTCAGTGTGAAACCATTGCATTGAGACCTTAATCGAATGCGACGTTTAGGGAAAATTATCTCAATAACCAATAGGGATAACTGACGTTTTTTGGGGTCCGCGATACAGGCGATGGGGTGAGGAAAAATTTGGGTCTAATTTTTTTGGGGAGGGGTCTGTGACGTCATCAAAATCTTTGAACGATGATATCTCTATAACGGTTGATCGTAGCGGAACGATCCCATACATTTTTTGATCAGTTTTTCGAGCTCTACAACATGGGAACACTTTCGGTTGCCAATTCCTTAATTTTATTTTTCGTGAAGTCAACGCATGCTGAACATGGGCGGCGAACGACGCCGCCTTGGCGGCTAGTCTATATATTAATAGCCGATTCTCTGTTTGTTTGTCTGTTTGTTTGTCTGTCACGCAAAATGGTAGATTGAGTTGTGAGCGAAATTATTTCTTTTTTTGTGTGCGACGTGAGTTCGAAGCAAATACATTGCAACCCCAATCGAACGTGACTTTTTTTGGCTGATGAACTAATAGGAATAACGTTTTGTTTTTATCATTATTGTTAGTTTTATATTCCACGTTGACTTGGCTTTGAAAACAGTACATCAACTAAATACAAAGAAACTAACTGATTAAACATTTTGGACAAAAAGCAGCAGTGGCAGAACGTGGCAGCATGTGCGATTTGCCACTATCTCTTGCCTGACTGTCTGAGACGGGTGAACTTTTTTTTTGAGCAATCAAAATGTTTAAAAACCGATAGGTAAAAAAAGAGTATTATATCAAAACAAAATGTGTTTTTTTTTTTTTTTTTTTGCTTTTCTTTTAACAAATTAATTTCTTCTTTTAATTGTTAAGCGTTCTGATCGAACGTTTTTTATTCTATTTATTCAATTAGCACGTGCCTTTTTTCTCTCCTCCGTCGTGATGTTTTTAAGAAGAGAAACTATTTCTTCCTTACGTTTGATAGCATCCATGTTAGAGTGGGTAACTTTTTTAAAACAAAAGCTAATAAAAAGTTGAAGTTTTCTCTCTCTACATTTTGAGTGTATTGTTACACTGATAAAAGATTGGTTTTATCAGAGGTTGTGACTTCGAATATGCTTCTGGTTGAACACAAGTTGTACGAGCCGTTTATAAGGAAATTTGACGTTTATTGATACAGTGATACAGAGCATGTGAACATCGGCGGCGAGCGACGCCGCCTTGGCGGCTAGTCTATATATTAATAGCCGATTCTCCGTCTGTCTGTTTGTTTGTTTGTTTGTTTGTAAGTCACGCAAAATGGTAGATGTGAACTGCGAAAGAGAGTCAGCAATGTAAGATCACACATAAATTATTTCTCTTCTTGTGCGCGACGTCAGTGTGAAACCATTGTATTGAGACCCTAATCGAATGCGATGTTTAGGGAAAATTATCTCGGTAACCAATAGGGATAACTGACGTTTTTTGGGGTCCACGATACAGGCGATGGGGTGATGAAAAATTTGGGTCTAATTTTTTTGGGGAGGGGTCTGTGACGTCATCAAAATCTTTGAACAATGACATCTCTATAACGGTTGATCGTAGCGGAACGATCCCATACATTTTTTTGATCACTTTTTCGAGCTCTACAACATGGGAACAGTTTCGGTTGCCAATTCCTTAATTTTATTTTTCGTGAAGTCAACGCTGGCTGAGCATGGGCGGCGAGCGACGCCGCCTTGGCGGCTAGTCTATATATTAATAGCCGATTCTCTGTCTGTCTGTCTGTCTGTTTGTTTGTTTGTTTGTTTGTTTGTAAGTCACGCAAAATAGTAGATTGAGTTGTGAGCGAAATTATTTCTTTTTTTGTGTGCGACGTGAGTTCGAAGCAAATACATTGCAACCCCCAATCGAACGTGACTTTTTTTGGCTGATGAACTAATAGGAATAACGTTTTGTTTTTATCATTATTGTTAGTTTTATATTCCACGTTGACTTGGCTTTGAAAACAATACATCAACTAAATACAAAGAAACTAACTGATTAAACATTTTAGACAAAAAGCAGCAGTGGCAGAACGTGGCAGCATGTGCGGTTTGCCAGTGTATCTTAACGCTTTCCTGACTGTCTGAGACGAGTGAACTTTTTTTCGAGCAATCAAAATGTTTAAAAACCGTAGGTAAAAAAAGAGAATCATGAAACAAAATTTTTTTTTTTTGCTTTTGTCTTAATAGTTGTCTTAATTTCTTTTAATCAATTTCTTTTAATCTATTTTAATCTGATCGAACGTTTCTTATTCACTTCATTCATTTAGCACGTGCATTTTTTTTCTCCTCCCGTGTGATCTTTTTAAGAAGAGAAACCATTTTTTCACCTACTTCTGACAGCACCCATGTTAGAGCGCGTAAAACAAAAGCTAATAATAAGTTGAAGAGTTTTTTCTCTCTGCGTTTTGAGTGTATTGTTAAACTGACATTTGATTGGTTTAAAATCGTAAATAAAAACCACGTGAAGTTCACGTTCGGAATGCCTACTGACATTTTAAATGCGACCGCGACAATGAACTAGACCGTGGGCCAAGAGACCTAAACGTTTAGGTTCGTACCCCAAATCTCGGGACAAGTGTATCTTGATTTATTTTAGTACTTTCGAGGATGCTGATCACGATTTTAAATGTTACCAAAGCCCAAAACCCGCAGTTTTCTTAAATTTTGACAAAATGTGTTACTTTTTCACTCTCTTATCGTTCACTTCCAATGCCGCCTTTTTTAACAGCAAGGGTGATGTAATACCACTATAATTACTTTGCCGAACATTGTCATACTGCAAAAAAATTGCTTGCACCATTGTTCTGCGGAATAGCCTAGGTCCTTCAGTGACACTATCGAAATCCATGGAAGAACAACTCGACACATTCCAAAGAACACTTATAAGAACATTTGTCCTACATACAATATATCCGAACAAAATCAGCAACCAAAGACTTCGAGAAAGAACAAAAATGATAGACTGGAGTAAAGTGGTGCAGAGAAGGAGATTCAATTGGTTCGGAAAACTAATCAAGCAAAATGAATCCACACCTATGTATGAGGCGCTCCGATACGCCACATCGAAATACCGGAAACCACCAGGCAAACCAAAAACCACGTGGATCTCCCGCATGAAGAATGATTTAAAATCTTTGGGGTGGACTTGGGAAGAAGCAGCTCACATCGTAAAAACAAACAAGAAAATGTGGGATGACAAAATTAAAAACTTTTTATAAAAAAAAAAAAAAAAAAAAAAAATTATATTATTACGATATCTTCATAATCTCGGTGATGTAAATTGTAACTTTACGAAATAAACCGAATCAATCAAATCAATCAATAATGGTCTTCTGCTTTATGTTCTGTAACACCAACTGTTATCGTTGTTTGGCTCATTTTTCATCGAAATTAATTTAAATTTACAATAAAAGCCCTAAAGCGAGTAACAGAATGCAGCAAAGAGTGGACACAAAAACCATTTGTGTGAAAGCCATTTCATTTTTGATTGACTTAGCTAGAGAGTGCGCCTGCTCCCCTTACCGCTATGTGCCGCTTGCCGCTAACTTTGAGTTTGATGGTTTATTTACTTCATTTAAAGACAACAAATCAAACCAAACTAATTATTATCTAAAAGCATATTCATTCAGCCATCATTATGGAAAGTTTCAAAGTGAATTGCCAAATACTTACTGATTGATAGAGTAAAATCTAACACCAGGTCGCGATCATTGTGAAAATAATATTAAAAATGGCTTCCTCGAAAAATAAATGCTTCAAAATTCAGTGTCATAAATAACGGAGCATATCGATTCCTTGTTTTATTCCTCTGCTGTCTTGAATTCTACCAACAGTTTTCTTGTTTGTATATATCGTATACGCGAGCAAATCATCTAAAATTTACAGCAAGGTAATTCTGTAACCACGTGTCCTTTCTCCGCTATAGCAACAAAATTTGTTCTTGTTAGCACTGATTTCAGCTTGATTATTCAATCAGTTAAATTTTTTTTCCAGACATTCAATTAGCGTGAAATCCCACGTTGATAATATCACCCATAGATTTATCGTTCAAGAAAACGTGAAACTTGTTTCGTAGACCTTTTCACCCAAAGGACCAACTGTCAAACTGCGTTGAATTCTATAGGATCATTCTAGCGTGTATCCTCCGCATGTTGAAAATCTCCACCACAAGTGTAGAAACAATTGATTTCATATGTTGCGAGTGTAAAAAATAATTCAATACATGTTGATAATTACATTCGCCGTTCATGCTTTTAACAAATTAACGATGTCTGTGTTTACTGTATAATTACTCTAGGCTCACAATAGGGCAATTCCCATCACGTGTCTAGATTTTTGCGATCAAAAGTTGACTTGTCGAGACGGCACTATTGTTTTCTAAAAAACTTTGCTCATAAAAATATGGCTGCCTTCGATTTGTAAACAGTAAAGGCATGCATTTTTATTAAGCCTGTGGTTGTCTTATATCTGCAGAAGCAAAGGAGGAAAGCACTTAAATTGAGAGAAAAGGGATTAAACTGTTATTATGAACACTAAATTCCGTAAAATTTTGTTATTTACATCACTTTTGACGAAGCGCGTGAAATTAGTTAGCGGAAAGAGGAACAAGTTAGCAGAAAGAGGAACATCACCCGATGATGTTTACGATTACAGTAATTGTTATCAATCTTATTCTCCCTGTTTGTTCTTGTTGATTTAGTATCTAGGATGACCAATTGTGGTGCTAAATCCATTTAACTGTGTTTTTACGTTTGCATTGACGAATTTTGCAACATTATAATTAAAGTTAGCGGTAAGGGGAGCAGGCACTCTATTTGTGCACAAAAAAGGAAGGGGAGAATGAAAGAAACAAATCATAAAATTGATAAGGCTTGCCTTCTTGATTTTTATTTTGACTGTTTTGTTCACTAAAGTAATTCTTTAAGTTTTTTACATATGCATGTAAGCATCATTCTCATCAATGATGAAAAACTCCATCAGTTGCTGGTGTCAAGAAAGAGTCCAGTCACGTTCTGCCAGTAGTATGCACTATATGCAACAAGGAAACTATTTATAAAATTGTAAGTACTTATATATATGTATATATAAATAAACATGACCTAAGCAAATGATGAAAATCAAAGTGTTTTGTATATTTGATAATAACAACTGAGAATATGTGTATTAATTACAGAATTTTTTATAAGAATCAGTGTACAACATGGCCTGAGGTTGGTTGTTCATATGTTTTGTTATTTTGTTCTTGGTTGAAGAACACAGTTTCACATTTCAGTCTCACTTTGTTTGTTCTTTATGGAACTTCCAGTGAAATAAAAAACATTTTTTTGAAACACCTTTGGTACTGGTTTGTTCTTGTTTCCATTTTAACGATTCAAATTAATTCTTGATGCAATGTGGAAGTAAAATAAATATATGAAAAATGGTAGCCATTTGGTAGTCACCCAATAAGAGCGTGCAAACAGGCCAAACATTGCACTATCATTAATATACTTTTACACATTTATTTTAGACGAGAAAAGAAACACAAGTGAAAATATAATTCAAAAGAATTTACGGCAAGGAACTCTCATCCTTAACTGTTCTTTTTTTTTATTATTTATTTTAACGAGGCCGGAGGGAAGTGGCAGTGATATTTGAGGCACTTGTTCATTACATCACATCATGCACATATATATCTCATTATAACTTTCGTTACATATGTTACTTTTCGTACCACATTAGTGTTCTACAGTGCCAGGATTTGAACCACTACCAACTATCACCCTTGTATTTCAAACAACCGTTATACCAAGTGAGCTATACACCCCTTATTTTGCAAGACAATTCAGGCTCAGGCTGTTTTTTCTTTTTGGCCAAATCTGAGAATAGGAGTTCTTATAAAATTGTTCTTATAAAAAATCATGTATTTTAAAACCTGACATTATATCTTAATGCAAAATTTATTGTAGAGATGTACTGTGCAAGCTTAGAAGTAAAGTACCATAGACTATGTTACAACAGCTACAAAATATCTTGGGTGGAGAATAAAGGGAAAGTGTTGCTGTATGAAAAATCTTTCACAAGGTTTTTTATATCAATGAAAAATTGGTCAATTAAAGAAAATTATATTTCTAAAGCATTTGCACAATAGGTTTGTGAACATTGTTCAGTCTGTAGAGCAACTAGATCTCTCCAACTACAATTCAGAGAGATCAAGGTATACAACAGTTTTCCACATATTGTTTTTTATTGACCAAGTCCTACACTTGTAAGAAACAGTAGTGAGTTAGTATTTCATGAAGTTATAGTTTTCAAGTTTATAGTTTTACTTCCAATCATGTAGTCCAAGAAGATAGTTCTAGTCGGTTAGAAATGGTTGAAAGTTTGGAAGGTAAGTTCTGCATGGTTTTAAGGTTCGATTCCTTCGCTCAGCTGCAAGTAATGTCTGGTGACAGTAATATGGGCATAATGCTGGGTGGCCCATTCCATGTAGAACATTACATGTATAAGAAATGAGTATTAATTTTATTAGCAATGATGCAAGACCTAGTGCCATATAGAATCAAAGAAAAGGATAGCCACATGAAGAAAAGTTCACAGGAATTTAATTTCGCAGTTGACTTAAAGAAGATATACGGACATTTTTTGATTCTTGAGACGTCAAGAAATCTAATGACGAGACATGCAAGAAAGGATCATCAAAAATACTCTTGTGATCGATTTGACTAGATTACTAATTAGGGAGCTTAAGCAATCGTAACGGCAACGAAGACGGCGACGTGTTTAAAACAAACGCTTTGTTTTCTATGTAGAATTTGTTTTGAAAGGGAGTCTACTACTTATAAGACCATCGGGAAAATTTTGTAAGATAATAACATCATTAACATAATTGCACGTTCTATGCACAACGTGAAAAAGTCATGATTTGAAGTCGTACTGACAACAGAGACGCGATTATAGAGAAAGTCTTTTTCTCTTATGTAGATTTTATTGAAGCTCGATAAATTTCTAGTCGTTATAAGTTTATCAATTGAATGAGTTCTCCAATAAAAAGAAGTTCTTCAAAATACCATTCACAAGTAATTTTATTATTTTGTTCTTTTTGCTCACGTCGTCGTCCATGTTGCCGTCGCAGTTGCTTAAGCTCACTATTATTAGAACTCACCATTATACGCGAAGAAAATACGAGGACAAAAAAATGTTTCAGTAATTTCAACTACCTGAAAATTTCAAATTCAAGAATCAAAATTTAATTTAAAAAAATTTACGAGAACTGAATTTCACGGTTGACCAAAATTCTTCATTTCGCGGGAAATAAAAGTCACGTAAAACGAAATTTAGTTCCTTTAAAGTCAGTTACTAAACAATGTAAAGTGAAAAAAATCAATTTTTCGTAAGAAGAAGGGGATATACGAGTGACATTCGAAAATACACATATACTTATAATGTTTAACGTATCTTTATGGTTGTGATACCACTACACTAGCTGCTTTCACGGCAAGAGGAAACAAACGTGCTGGCAATGCCTGAATATCAACATATCCCTTCAATACGCAATCGGCTGTATTGGCGATAGCGAGTATTTTGATGCTTCAACAGTTGAAGAGTTTATATGCTTGTTGTACGGAAGCAGCAAAAAACGATGTAACGACCCAGTGACATTCTTTCAACCAGGCAACTTTGCAGAGGAATTACTGCCACCCGACGTTTGATGCACTACAAAAACATACAAAGCGCGCAAACTATCAAAGCTATTGGAAAAGTGTCGTCAATCTTCTGTTATTGATGCCCCTGATGCAAGAAATCATGGTTGGAAGATAGAAAGTTAAGAAATTAGTTTAGATTGGATGGATACAGATTGTGCTGTAGATATACTAAAAGAACTAATAAGCTGCGGATGCGAAGAAAGTGGATGCAAAAACAAAGAAGTTGCAAATGTTTCATAAACAAACTCTCGTGCACAAAGATATGCAAATGTATTTATGAGAGAATGGAAAAGTTGACGAATCAGAATCAAGCGAGGAAGATTGGGATGATGATGTTGATGCCAGCTTTAAGGTCTCGACTTTTTGAATCGGACATTGACGACACTTCAGATGCTGAGAAACAGTTGAATAATTATATTTTTAAGCAGAATATCGATAACACACGATACGCTTTTCCCGATAGCTCATTTTACCTGTAATTAAGCTACTCGCTGAATTATTTGTGTTTACTAGTCGATAATCATGAAAATATAATTAACTTCAAGGAAAAAACAGAAAAATAGGATAAGGAACGCTTGAGATTTTAATTTATCGAAAAGTTCTCGATACGACCCGATAATTAAGTATTTACATAGTTTTTCCTAGTTTTTAACGTTATGAAAGTGTTTTAGTGCATGTTGGTATTTATATTGTGTTTCTATGCATGATTGAAATTTTTAAACTATTATATTACAAAGAAATATTTGAGAAAGCACTTAACACGATAAAACACGATAAAACACGATTGCGCCATTTTTGATGCTCAATTTCTCAAAAACTGCGGGGTTACCAGCTTGGTAACATTTATTTTTGAATTCAGCATGTTTAAAATCGCTAATTTATTTATAGATACCTTTGTCCCGAGATTTGGGGTACGAAGCTTTTTTTAAGAGCTTTTAAGGCGCATTGGCCCACGGCCTAAACGGCTGAGTTAAGAACATGCAAGATTTGAAACACCAGGAACGTATTTCTCTTCACGTGCAAACGAGCTTTATTTAGCGATAAAGCCAGCAGCAAAGGAAGTCTTATCGCTGGTTTTAAGTGCAATAATTTGGAGCAGGTGGTGATACAACGCAGGCTGAACATGGGCGGCGAGCGACGCCGCCTTGGCGGCTAGTTTAATTTATTAGAGGACAAAAGAATTAAACATGCATGAGCTGTTTATAACGTACGTTTTTTTTATAAGAGCTTATGTAGAAAAAAAACTCGTTTCTTCGAAAAACAAATGTATGTTTTGAATTATAATTTCTTGAAACCGAAAATGAATTCGAACAGATAACTACTGCCTTTTTTTTAACTCGAACCTTGATGATAAAAGACAGAACAGATAGCTAACAAACGTAGAAAGTAACAAGAAAGTCTGATCTGTGCTTTTCTGACACGAAAAACATTTATTTTCAAGTTCCAAAGTACATGTACATGTATGTGATTTAAAACCTTCGAAAATTCAAAAGGCTGCGTTCGTTCATTAGAATGTATATTGAGTTTTTAACGGGGAATCGCAGACTCTTAATCGCAGACTAATTGCCATTTCGGCCGGAGGAGGAGGAGGAGGAGTAGTAGTAGTAGTAGTAGTAGTAGGAGTCGGAGTCCACGGGTATTTTAATACGGTATCGCTATCGCTGCTACCGTAATTAGGAGTTGTCCTGTTTGCTTTGAGAGCAAAAGCTTGAAGCTATTTCTTTGCAAGCTCAGATATCAGATTGATCTTCAAAGATCTTCCAAGAATATTTAATCCCTGTCTTCAGTGTCCTTATCAATACTACTTCATACGAATATACGTATCAATACTACTTCATACGAATATACGTATCAATACTATTTCATACGAATATACGTATCAATACAACGATACATTTTACAGGTTTGAGGTTGATATAATCTTTTACACCAACAAACGATGCATCAACTTCTTTTTCATTGCATTCCTTGCTCTTTCTTTTTGTTGTTGTTTTTGAAGATATACTTTTCTCATACCGCTTGGGGAATCGTAATGAAAATTCATTGCAAATTCTTTTATCATTTGCTTTTCATATCCTTGAACAGAAGGATCGTATATAATTTGTCCATCGCAATGTTGTGAATCTTACACGACGGTCCGCGTTTGTCACTCGAAACAGCAATGTTAACATGGGCATCCTTCTGAACGACTTGACGACACATGTCCATGCCAATATTAGTATTCATATCCTTTTGAGTTCTTGTGTAGAGGATGCAATGATGTTAAGGAAGCAACAGAGCAAGAAATAAGTTGCGTTTTCGGTATTTGTCGTAGCCTTTCACCAGTTATCTTAAAAAGAGTTCTGCTTGTTGAAAAACATGGATTGAACGCCAGTCGAATACTCGATATCACGCTTAAGCTTTACGGTGTGGTAAATTACGTTAACGTTAATGAGGAGTTTGGTGTTACAGCTTCAAAGAAAAAACAAAAGTAAGCAAACAAATTTCAGTAACTTATTTTGTTAGTAATTTCTAACACTACTTACACCAATTCATTTCTATCTGAAATGGTCTGCAATATTGACGAACAACAGCCAAGTAATTTCCATATGACAGAAAGTCAGGAGTGGAACATATATTCTCATTCTTAGCATTTTCTAAAGCAGATATATGTTTGTTTCCTTTAGGTTGCCACAATCTCCAAGTTCAAGCAGAAAAAGGCGAAAACAATCAAGCGAGCTAAATGTATTTCTCAATTGTATAAACAATGATAGAGTAAACAAGTAAACAAAGATAGAGTAAACAATATTTATTGTAAATCATATAACCTATATAGATTATAAAGATTTGACGGTGCAGAGATATTTTTTACATATCTCTGGACGGTGGAAGAACCTAAGTAAAAAAGCCACCAGATACGTTTTCACCGAAGTTTGCATTCTACATTGAGATAGAGAGTTTGAACACGAAACACAGCACAAGTGAAAAGTAAACACCTACAAGCGGTAGTGACCCACTACGTTCTATTTTGAGATGTTTTTGTTGTTTTTGCTTGTATGAATTGATTATTTTGTCAAATTGATGAAAAATACAGTCCCTACAGCATGTAGCTATAACATGCGTTGTTCTTTTCCATCGATATGAATGTTTGTAGCACTATACGTATCGCAGTAGCACTAGTTCAAGGTGAAGTAACGCCCAACCTTCTGATTGTTCATTCGATAAACCAGTATTTAAAAGTCTTTGCATACCATTGCATAGTCTTGCTTGAATATGATCACAGATCTGTTGATAAAATATTAGGTGAAGGGTACGTTTATGCTGTCTTTGGAACATTCTCGATATGTTTTGAATCGCTGTTGGATGATGTTGTCATTCTTATGAGAAAGAATAA
Organism: Turritopsis dohrnii; assembly: GCA_027922465.2. Lineage (NCBI taxonomy): Eukaryota > Metazoa > Cnidaria > Hydrozoa > Anthoathecata > Oceaniidae > Turritopsis > Turritopsis dohrnii. The sequence continues at coordinate 473,475 of BQMF02000263.1, read as the reverse complement.
GCTGTTCTCTTTCTGAACTTAGTGATCCAGAATTCTGAATAATAGAAGAAAAGTCAAAAGTTAATTTTTCCGCACAGAACTATAAAATCACAATAATGTTTTAAATGTAGTATTATTTGATTCCCTGCGTGACGGACTTGTTAGTGTTAAAGCTCCTGTTACACTGTAACAATTTGTTACTAAAATTCTTTTGTCATTTAAGAAATGTACCTTGTACTGCAGCAACCGGCGAAGATAACTTGGAGCTCCATGTATTGCTTCTTTTGAATTCTATAAGACACACAGTCACTATAAGACACACAGTCACTATAAGACACACAGTCACTATAAGACACACATTCACTATAAGACACACAGTCACTATAAGACACACAGTCACTATAAGACACACAGTCACTATAAGACACACATTCACTATAAGACACACATTCACTATAAGACACACAGTCACTATAAGACACACAGTCACTATAAGACACACAGTCACTATAAGACACACATTCACTATAAGACACACAGTCACTATAAGACACACAGTCACTATAAGACACACAGTCACTATAAGACACACAGTCACTATAAGACACACAGTCACTATAAGACACACAGTCACTATAAGACACACATTCACTATAAGACACACAGTCACTATAAGACACACAGTCACTAAATACACTCAACAAAAATATATTGTGCAAAGACATGATGTGAATGAATCTTACCTATATCTAAGCTTTTCATTTTCTTATCTTTCATTCCTAAAAAGTAAACAAGCCACTAATCCACGGTTTCACTTGAACTTATATCTGTTTGTATTTGACTTGACAGGACTAACAGTAAAGCATCAACCATGCCATCTCAAAAATGCTCAAACCCTAACCTCAGCATATTTTTCCATATTAAACTATGACTGCACCTACCTTATTACATGAAATGTGGAAAATAAGTAATTAACAGTCATTACTTGCTTTATAAGGTACTCAACAAGATTAAAGTTAATCTCATCACATGAAATTTCAGGTTCTTACAACCTGAGGTATATTTCAAATAGTTACGGTAAAATATAAATTGAAATAAGACTAACAACTTTATTTACAACGATTACGATTCTGGACTTTCAAGGAGTGTGTGAAAATGATCTTAATGGAGGGTATAGCTTTATAGCCTGCTACTCAAACATTCTGAAGGATAATAATGACAATGACAAACCATTTTCTCTTTTCAAAAGTCTATAGAGATTCTGCATGTTATCTTTAGGTTCTGCAAATGATATACTTCGATACAAACGACCTGTACGTTTCCCGGGCTTCACTTCATCAGCTGTTGCTTCCTCTGAAACAAAACATCGCTGGAAATGAGAAAGAACTCGCAACCTCGAACCCAGGGTCTCTTGCCTTTTCGATATACTGATAGCGGCTATCCGTATATCGAAAAAGCAAGAGACCCTGGGTTCGAGGTTGAAAGAACTCGATAACAACTGGTTTTCAGATAACAACTCAGTCTGATTTACGGAATGTTACGGAATGTTATGGAATGTTACGGAATGTTCGCCAATATTTCCATTGTCTTTACCATCAACAAATGTTATACCTTGATTTCTTTGAAAGTGCTCAAAATTTACTTCATCACCTAAAATGACAGATTTTTAAAGAAATAACTGGCAAGATGTAACATCGAATATACTACTCAACTAAAAAAATATTGCTTTATATATTTTCTTTAGTCCTCGTCTTGATTTTGTTCGTGCATATCCCCTCCCCTACAGAAGTTTACTTGCACAAACACTAAGCACAACCCATTGAAAATCGTTGCACTGAAACATTCAAACATTTATGGTCCTATCTTAAGTTTATGGTCATTATGGTCAGCAAGAGATATCTCAAGTATCAGTTGGAACATTGTGTGTGTGCGTTTCATTCATTCATTGTGCTTTTAAAATTCATATTAAATTTCAAGCATCCATGCTGCGCCTACCTGGAGAAGTATTCAAAATCATTAAGAAGCCTTTTTATTAAACAATGGTTGTGTGGCTGGAAAAAAAGTTGAAATTGAGAGAAATTGAGTTGCTCGTGACACGACTGATACACTGTGACGAGATGAGACTAAAGAAACGTTTTATCAACAAAAAATATATGGACTTTTCACATGACTCTTGTCTTCATCGTACGCTGTTCCATTTCTGGATTTCACCTTATAAATAATAATGACGTTAAAATCTCGGCAGATATCCGGAAAGGCGTCACCCACTGGAAATACGACCGATAAGTGATGCTAAGTTCGAAAGTTTCTCCAGCAAACCGATAACAGAATAGATACTGGTGCGAAATCACTAATTTTTGCATAAATTTACTTTTTGGATGCATTCTCAAGAGTAAGTTTCAATTTTGATCAAATTTTATGACCCACTTTACGACCAGTTAATTGAGTCATACGAGGTCCAAATTCCAAAAAGGTCAAAGATTAAAAGAAAAATGGTAGTTTTCCGATAATTTAAACGGAATTTGAAGATCAAAACGTATGCAACAGCGCCATCAGACGCCCTTCACCAAGGCGCTGATGAAAGCGTCATAAACGTGTAGAACCTGGCCATGTTTATGCTTACTGGCCAACCGATGTGCATAAACAAATTAAGGCTAAAAACATTTGGAAAACAATTTCTACAGTTTTGGAGTCTTAACCATATTTTTGACAATTTGTTAAAGGGAAATTAAGCCTTTATCAAAAACTTTTTATATTAGCTGCAGAAAGGTCTCATTAATCTTCTGTGACCATTAAAAATTATTTTAAATGATAACTATTCTCAGTTTTTCGTTATTTAGTATCTAACAACAGACGCCATTGCAGTGCTCTGCGATGGAAATTTTGACGTCACAGCGCGATCGTTCTTTTTGTAAGGATTACATAAACTACAATATTTTGTTTTTGTTGATGAAAGTTCTTGTGTTCTTTGTGATATAAAACCTTTATTAAAAAGTATTTCGTTTTAGATTTATAGCAGGTATATGTGCGTAAGTGAGTTTTTGAACAAATGTGTATATTTTAGATGTATAAAAAATGAAATCTTCAGTATGACTGTTTTTGTTTTTCTTGAATCGTTAACGATAAACTTATTTTACATTTTGCTGTTTCTTAATGTCTTTGTTGTTTTTCTACCGTTTCTCGTATCTTTAGAACATAGGCGTAAAAAACATGTCATCATGTGCTGCCTACGTCTGATGTTTCTGCAAATGGAATTCGCTCTGTGACGTCATGATATTTATAACGAAAGCTGTAATGGCGATTTAACTAAGTTGTTTTTTTAGCAGTTTTTTTCATTTGGAATACCTTTTATACATAAAAAGGTGTTCCTCTAGGATAAATGAAGTATTTCATGCTCAAATTTAGAAAAGAAATTTTAAGGCTTAATTTCCCTTTAAACTTTTTTTCTGGGCATACCACCTTAAATAGTTTCCAACAAAAACGAAAACAATCTGTTTTTTGTAGTTATGACAACAGAATAGAGTGGAAAAATGAACAGATTACCTTCTCCTTCCAAAACAGTCTTCTTCACTGTTTCAATTTTCGTCCGCTGCTCTTCAATATCGTGATAGGATTGCTCTGTGAAATCATTAATACGATCAATACTAAATTCTGTCAAACATTCTTGACTATCTAACAAACTTTTCAGCATCTTTTTGCCTCTCACATAGTTTTGATTGAGATTGTTTTCGAGAATGATGACAAGAAGTTTAAAGGAAAGTTCAGAAAAATATTTATACGAGATTTGATGTTGGTAGGTGGCCACATTCTTTGTCGTTTTTAAAACTTCTTGATAGTTTTGGATGACACCAAGTACTTCATGAAGATCAAGTGGAGATGTCTTTAAGTCATTTAACCGTTTTTTGAATACTGCAAAATCACTTTCCACAAAGCCACACATCCCAAAAGCAAATGTCTCCAAGTTAAACCACATCTCAGAAAACAATTCTTTATTAAGTAGAACTGAACACTCCGTCACCAGATATTGATAATTCCTTTGGGAAAGAATGATGTAAGCTGCGATACTTTTATCTCTGCGATGGAGTTCCATCACATCCCAGCCGCCAATTGGTTCAGAGAGTGTCGTACCATGCCTAATTAATGTGGCAATAATATCCAATGAAAATGTACTTGAGTCAGTGTGTCCACAGTCAGGCAACACATGTCCCCAATGAAGCGATGATAAAATGTCATGTGATTCCTCTTTCAACCTTTTCAGTTCCAAATAGAGTTCTGTTGGGTCAGAGGGTAACCCAACGTATTTCGGATCGGAGAATTTGTTATGTAGTATGGCTAATTGTATGTCCTTGTAAATTTTCTCTGAAGCCAAACATAAACGAATCCAATATTCTATTTTTATGACGTCATTGAAACATCCGTCCGTTTCTATAAAAGTTAGGGGAAAGAAAGCACTGTGTAGACATTGAGTAAATGGTCTAAAAAGACAGGCGCAGTTAACTTCAAAGGTTTCACCCTAGTTTATTTGTTCAATCATAATTTTTTGTTTGTTTTTTACCGAGGCTAGAATTGCGCAGTGAACACACTTGCACATACTAGACTGATAGGTGATTGTGGTCTTAAGTAAGTTTTTGGAACTCGTTCGTTACATTCACAATTTTGAATAAAAAACACCAGTAAATGTACAAACCATCGATCGTACTTCCAGGCTGATGTTCCACGGGACTGAAAAAAAATGTACAAGGAATGAGGGAAGGTGTAGTTTTCTGTAGAGCAAAGGTTCTCTTTGGTTGATCGAGAACACTTACCTATACTGGTCAGCTTCTTTTGTTGATTTTTCAACAGAGAAATCTAGAAAGACGTTATTATGACGTTACTGGCAAATCTTTCTTGTGACCAACAAAAACAAGCATACCTGATTCAATCATTTTGATCAACTTCATCTTCCTTAAAAACAACAACACAGATCGCAGCGTTTTCCATGTTCGGTTTTGGGGATTAGATCTATCATACCATAATTCTAGGATCTCTCGTAGTCGGTCCCGGCAGGTTTTCTCTTCATTGGAATATATATGTAAAATATCGTTGTAACCAATCAGGAACAGGCCTATCAATCTCGTTTCTCGCACAGCATGTATGGAAATAAGATTGTTAACCTCTGAACGTTTTTCGTCCAAATCAACGTTTTTGAAATTGGAATCTTTAATGAAAAGAAAAACGTCGCTAACCACAATGCAGTGCAAACTAACAATGACAATGTTGTCTTGGAGATGATTTGAACCACATCGTCAAAAGTAATGGGAATGCCAATACCTATTAACTGTTTCGTATTGAAGAGATAACTGTAGATGGAGATATCGCGGCTTATTAAGATCATCAGTAAATGTTTTTAGAAAATTATGTATAAATATCTTGTACCTTTTAAGAAGTTCATTATGTCGACATAATGGTATGTAAACATGAAAATTATTTTAACATAATTTATTTATGTGAAGATGTTACGTTGACAAAATTAATCAAATTATGAGCACAATATTATGTTAAAACAGTGGTGCAGATAATATATGTTAATAAGGTACTAATGTGGCGGCGCCTGAAAGTACCAAAACGTGCTGAAATAACTGAACGGATAGCCGGTTCATAGGAATGAAATAAACGTCCACTCAAACATGTAAAAATAATCCAGCGGCCAAATTTGTTGAATATCACTGCGAAGGAGTGTATTTCTATATGAATATATTACGTTATTTCAACAAAAATGCTCTTCATCGCAGTTATTTTTTATGTTTTTGCCTACTGGGAAAGAGCCTTCATTCCACTAGACTTACCCGAATGTTTTGAATAAGGATTGTTACTCAACTCCCTACTATCTATCATCATACCAGCCTTATCGCACTTGACTAAAGCATCGTTTACACCACGCAAACAGTCTTCATGTTCTTGTTCGAACAAGAAATAACTCACAGCTTCCAAGATGGCGTTTGAATAACCAGGTTGACCGTTGAAAAATTGATCGACTTTACTGTCATCTTCTCCAATTAATTCAAAACAAAATTGTTTTTTTTCAAATTGACTAGGAATTCCCAGGAAACGTTTGCTTAGAAGGTAGGCAATCATCACCTTTTCCTTGTCAACATCTACACAGAAAATATCATCCACAATAATCATTATTTCTTTGTTTACAAGAGTTCATAGTAAGTTCATCACAACTTGAACTCATCAAACTTTTCACAGTCTTATAAAAACGTAATTTCATGCTTGCGAAAACCCAAACGTCTTCAACCTAACGTTTTGGTGAAAGAATGCTAAAGAAGTGTTTAAGTTGAAAGTTTTTACCTTCCATTTTGTCGAGCTCGTCTAAATCATCTAACTTGCAACCAATGCCTTCATAACACAAGTGTATTTCAAAACAACCTTATTCCTTGATCCTTTCATAGAATGAATAAGATAAACGAGAGAGGTGGTACTAGGTACTAGGTGGAAATAAAAGATATCCAACATAGAAACATTTCCTATTCTTAATACAACATTTGCACGACGCAAATTGTCGCTTGGCGACCATCCATTGGCATTAACTTAAATTTGGCTTGTCATACACAAATGTATGTATTTGTTATTCACAAATGGATTAACTCGCAGGAAAAAGTTCAAAGACGTGTATGCAATCTATTTCCATAAAATTGATCTGTGTGTCTAGAATACTTGGGATTAGGGCGAAATGATTTTCAAAGAATTTCTTTTGCTCATTTGTTTTCTTTTCATAGATGCAATCAATGCGCATGCGCATGTCAACTACACAAAAGTTAGCAAGATCATGTTATTTGATGCTTGGTTCTTTCACCAAAACAAAGAAACAACACTTATGAAGATTCCCTTTTAGATGATTCTCTTAAGATGATTCCCTTCTCTATAAAACGCCCGGGCGCTTATTCACCCGCGCATTTATTAGAGAGAGGCACTTGTTTCAGAATTTCGAAAGCAAGGAATTTCACTAATGAAAGCGACATAAAAAACAATGTCGTTTATATATTGGAAGCCGAGTTATAAATTCAAATAAAATTCATCAATTCATGTATCAATGGGGAAGAGCATATTAGAGAGAGGAGCTTCCACATTTTTTTTTCACAGAAAACACTACTTAATAAAGAACATATGAAATTTCTTTGAGAGTATTGGAGGATACAATTTCAGGAAATTTTTAAGGAAGTGTTATCATGACGACAAGATTTACAATTTCTTCTGTTTTATCAAATATTGTGTCCATTCTTTACTACTTGGTGCGCATGCGTCAACCCAACTGCTAGGCATTCTGGATCCACCATCGTGATGTGTTTGGCATAAATACATATCCCACAGTCCTCTAAACCACACAATATGAACAGATATTATTGACTTTTCCTTTCAATGCATTCATTACTTTTTTATCCATGTTTTTCTTTGGAAACATTCAGAATAAACAGAAAACCGGTTAATCCGGAAAATAAAAAAACTTCTAACCGGATACGAAGAAATGCGTTCATGTTCTCCTCCGCCTGCAACCAATACAAACGATATGCATACATAGGATCTACTGTGTTTAAGTCCTTTTCACCTAAAAGTAACAAAAGCATTTTGATTTACAGAATGCAGTTGAAAATGAAGAAGAAAAACATTTTCGTGTCTTACGAGTCTGCTTTCGTTTCTTCCGCCTTTCTTTTTCGGCACGATTTAGTTCTTCGGCTTCTTCCTCTCTTAAAACTCGTAAAGCCCGCTCTTCACTTTCGTAAATCTTTTTCTGATTATTCCACAAACGAATAATCTTTTGAACTTTTTCATTAAATGCTTCATCGTCATTCTCTGTTACCATAATCCCTTTTACGTGAAGGAAAATATTTATGAACAAAAATATGGAAAACAAACAAAATATTTTATGAATGTGCAGATAATTTATAGCTGGTCAAGCCTGCTGAACTTGCATTCTGTTCACAACTCCCATACTTTCAACACAGCAAATAAACTTATTTTTGACTTTTCGTCAAAATTTAGCCTTCAGTAAAATTAGCAAAGTTTCTTGTATAGGTCAACAGGTAGAAAGAGAACAATATCGAGACTAAGACTGAAATAGGCTTGTTACCTTTATAGATGGCTGTTTCCTTTCTGATATCACGAAGTTGGTTGAGGTTTGAAAATAAATCAATAAATTCTTTAGCCTCTGTTTGTTTTCGTTTTACTTCCACCAACGATTCTCCAGCTTCATTTTTCAAATTATCCTCCTGAAAAATTGAAATCTGACTTCAGAAAAAGCAAACTATTTTGAATATAGTAATAAAATGTGAAGCATAATCCATAAGTGGTTGGGAGCCAATACTGCCGGATTAGTATGTTATTTACCAGTCTTTCCATCAGTAGCTTCGTTTGTTCTTTCTGTTGCCATTCATCGATAGATTCATTCAACTTGATTCGATTACTTAGGGAGGCAATATATCTCTCAGCAGCAAGCTTTTTTTTAACCTTGCTACGATTCTATGGCACAACAAAAGAATTGTGTGACAAAGTTTTACTTGTCAATCAGGAAACTGCAAGGAAGTAAAAGGTAGGGGCTGCTTACTCGTTTCTTCTTTCTCAGATTAATCTGTTTTGTTATGAAGTCCTTCTGTTCTTCATTGAATAGTACTGTCTGAAGTGAACACACTTGACTCTAATAAAAAGTAGTACCCATGTCACGACTGTAATAAGTATAAAATTCTTGGTTAGTCAAAAAACAATATTTTACTTTCACAAATTGAGCATTCTGCAAAAACGAATTCCATTTTTCTTCTTCAGATTCGAGGTTTTCCACCAAGCAATCATTGAGATTTCTCAATTCTTCTAATTTGACAATGTATTGTCTCATTGTTTCTTGGTAATCGTGTATCTTAAAAAAAATGTATCAATAAATTAGTTAGCAGTCATTGAACCAATAAATAATAAAAGAAGGTTTGACTAACTTTAAGGAGCGATTTTTTTTTCTCATTCTCTTCGTTGTGACCTCTGCCTTGCAACCATTTGTTGACAACATGTTTCATAGCTTCCTTGTATTCTTCTTTCAAACTTTCGTAAGAACCTGCAGGAGTTTGGAGAGGCTCAGTTTGCCCCACTGGTACTGTATTTGTTGGTGAAAATCTATACATGGCTCCCGCTGGAGTGGGTGGAAAAAACATGGAAGTTCTCATGGGTGGATTGGGTTGTCGCAGTGGTGGACGAAATTCTCCTCTTGTATATGGAAACGGATGTTGACCACCATACCAAGGGTTGTGTGGTGTTGGGTATCTGTGCGGTTGGAAAACAGCCCTTTCTCTAGATGGAGCACCATATGGTTGGTTGCCAAACTGTACACTGAACATCCTAGCCTGTTGCTGGTATTGCTCTTGTGGATACCTGGGTGGAAAATTGTTTTGGTTTTGACTGATGAATGAACTTCTGCTAGCTTTCTGGTTTGGTCTCCATGATGAATGTTGATTGAAATTCATTATAGATTTGATCACTTCACAAAGTTGATATGAGCTATTTCAACTGTCAATGTTATCTAGAAATATCAATAAAATCTGAAACGAATGCCATCGTGGTTGAAAAATATCACAATCTGCTACTTCATCAAAAAATGTACCTTATTACATGAAATGTGTAAAGCAAGAAATTAACGATAAATAGATTTCACGACTTGGTGAAAACTTTATATAGTTTTGTCATGCTACTTGATGGTTTCCTGTGATATTTACTGCAATGAATTTTATTACTCCAAATAAATTCCCATATTAGATTATACCTAATTGTAGATTTTTTTTCAATATATTCATACAACCTATGTCAACAATAGATCAGGTATAGACTAAATATGGTTGTTACATGAGGTATTTTGATACATCTCAATGATTATGAAATACTGTAAAGCGAAGTGACTTGAAACACCTGGGGTGACTTGAAACAGTGTCGGAAAAACGTTATTTCTCATGAAATAATGTCTGAAACTCCGAATTTTTTCAGATTCCATTTGGAGACTATCTAGCGCAACATTCAACAGAAAAAGCTTTTCAATCAAGGAAGTTCTTCGGAAGCTGAAGATGAAAAAAGGGCCGAAAATCAGTACTGCTGTAAAATAGCACGTCACGGCAATATAGCATATTGCCAAATATGTACTTTTTTTGCATTTGTAAAATAGAAAGGTCAAAAGGAGTAATTCCAGAATTATATTGAAAAATATTTAAAATTGAAAGAAATATATGCCGTTAAAATGTTTCGTTTTTTTTCACTCGATACATTTCGTCTCTTTGATTATTGCATAAATATTCTTCTCAATCATAATGCAATTGAATCATTGATGTGTGATAAAGTTCAGCCAATGGAGTTTCAAAGGTGGCATAAGTCATTTAGCAATTATCATAAGTTCAATTAATAGAAAGGGTTAATAACTAAGAATTAAACCTCAATTGACTCGTTTTACTAAGTACCATAACTGAATACCAATCAGAGTTCTGAACAAATTGGTGCTGCAATTATATCCTCCGCTCAAGGCTATGGGCACACCATACTTATTGTAGAATCGGCGTGTTGTTACATTACAATTTCATACTCAACCTTGTTACCAGGGCTTCTTGTCTTTTTGATTACGGACGCTGTTTCATACTCAATATACATGTTATATGCAATGACACCATAAATTTGCGAAATCCGGATTAAGTGATGAAGCGCTTGTGTGGAAAAAACAAAGACAATGGATAAATTTCTAAGTGACATCTGTATATATTGAAATGGCAAAGGAAATATATCCTAAACTAAGAGAAGCACAAAAAAGAAAGTTGGATACTCTGAAACAGGACTTTTATTATATATTCAATTTACAAGTTTTAAGTAAGTACAGTTGTGTAAACTAGCTATTAATTCAAGTTCATCTTGCATGCTTTCGTTATTGTTTCTGAAACAATTACGTTATCACACGCTAAAGGAATTTAATGGCTTCAGAACTTATTTTTTAGAATTTTTACCATTTTTGAGTTTTCAAAATTTACTAACACTCTTCATCACTTAATAAAAATGAAACTCGCATTAACAAATTATTTTAATTTGTTTTATACACAAGTAATCGTAGATCACACGTTTTCTGTTTCGGCGCTCTATAAAACAACATTTTTGTGCCAATAGCACTGTTTCAAGTCACCCCCGCACGATGAATTTCAGTAGGTGTACTTTGTGAAGCAATAACTTGAGATGATATGCATCAATTAGTTTGAACACTTCGTTATCTGAAAGACAAGAGATGAATGGACCTTTTTTCAAAATTTCACAATAATTACTTTCTTAGGTTAAAAGTTATCAGCAAATCTTTTCAAAAAACAGCAAATTTTGTTTTAAGTCACCACGTTTTACGGTACCCATCAAATCTAAATTTCAATGCTAAGACTTAACATTAATTAATATTAATTATTATTTATTATTAAGGTGCATTTATTCTGCACACATGTTCTAGTGTCAACTTGATACACCATTTTATCCATTATATACATGCTTCTTTTTATAAAAACAAAAGAACGCTAGCCATAGACTTCGCAGAAAAATAAGAACAAAATATGAACAATGGTTTAGAATGATATGTTTTCACTTCTGATTGTTTCTTTTCTAAGTTAAAACAAATGTTTGAAATATATAAAATGGTGTAGCTTATGGCCTGCTTAAAATTATATGTTCGACTTATGGCCTGTAGTAAAAGTGTTTCTAAAAAATTATATACTTAAAAATTACTTTTTATTTTACTGGGAGTTTCATAAATGATTATATACAACATGAGGCAAAGAAAATAATATGAACAAATTACGCTGAAAAGGCTCAAGCCAGGCTCAGGTCAGAATTTATATTTAGAAAAGAGATCAGCCACACATATAAAAAAGAATCTTCAAATTAAAAGATATATAATGAGTATGATAATCATCAATGTCCATTAGCTTTCCCTGCCTGGAAAGCAGGGCTGTTGTTCAGGGGGATAGTCAATAATAGTAAACTCAAAACTGAACTCCTAATTTTTTAATAATAGTGTAAAAGTGCCAATATTCCGAACTACAAACAGCCCATTCTAGTACATCATCCCGTGTGCTGTCAAAATTAAATTAAAACACACAAATTTTGGATTGAAATGAAATGATATTTTGGATGGTTTTTGGATATATCACCCCCAATAATTTGATGAATGAAGAGAAAAAAATCTGCCATATTTCAAAGCATAATCTAAGAAACACTCAATTAAAAGGTTTTACCAGATAGGTTCCTGTGATTTCTTGTTTTCTCAATTCAACAACTGTTTTTAGGAGGAGGAGGAGGGCGGGCGGCAAAACTCAATGCTATGCTGTAGCAAATCCATCTCGTTCATTTGAAAAAAAGATTACAGAGATGCATGTTTGCGTCCTTCCTGAAATCGCTAGAAAACGTTTTTGATTTTACCATGCATCATGTGAAAGAAAGGAAAGCGTAACTTTAACACCATTATGATTTATGATTTACGGACTGCTTGTAGCAACAATTTCGACTAATCAACTTCACGGAGGAGACCCCCTCTCCTTACGAAGTCTGTGGGTGCATCAACAACGCAGGCAGAACATGGGCGGCGAGCGTCTGTAGTGATAAATAAAGGACACGTGTGACGCGTCATCGCCATGAGTAGGTCGAGACCTGGTTGTGCATCTCTCTTATCTTAGGGAAGTGTGGTCGGGCATCAATACTATCACGATCACATGTACATTGAAACTTCATGTTGTCTTGATCTTGATGTGTGTCGCGTATGAGGGAATCTCTGCCGTCAAAGAACTTTGTAGCTAATTGATGCGATTTTGTTTTTCATTAAAATTTAAACTTTGATGTAAAACATAGTGTTAATGATAACATATCGATCTGTTATTAAATCTTCTCAATCAACATTTTTTATATCAATTTGGAAATTTAATTGTTGCCCTACACTTTGTACTTAAATACTTAAACTTACACAAAGGTATTCAAGACTGGAAATACATTTTTTTCAATTAATTCTTAGCAACAAATTAAGCAACATTACTACTAAAAAATGGTCATTTTTTAAGCAACATTACTACTAAGGTCTGACCTTGGTTGCTTATAAAAAAACCGTGTAATCATGATTTAATTGCCTTAAACACACGTGTGTTTGAAACACGAAAGACCACGTCATATGGACTAAAAACTATTTGCTTTTCAACTTGTTTTGTCAAAACATTCTGTACCACTCGATCACGTATTATACTAATTCCTGTACCTCAAATAAAACCACAGGGGTTACAGCAGAAACTAGGGAGAAGTTGTTTGATCTGCATCACGGAATATATCGATCGAACAACCTGCTTTGACTGACAAATTTGTGAAAATAATTCAGATGAATTCAAACATGTCCATTTCAGTTGTAATTTTACTGCAAGCAGGAGTGAACAAGTGTTTGATTATTACATAGAATGGAGTTAAAACAGTATTTACGATAGTGTGAAGAATTGACGCCCTAATAGGTACCTAAACCTAAAAGGTATTTTGTTTTTAAACATCTTGAAGTGGGTATACGCCCAAGTGCTTGAATAATCCAGAGGACACAAGTAACTAACGAAATGAAGAAATCGTTTTTCTTGGATTTAATTCTGGAATAGTACAAAAATGAGATTATAATATGAACTCGTTAAATGTTCAAAATATTATTTGCAAATACAATGTTTCAATTGATGCATTGTTTCAAAAAATATGTCGGCCAACTCATCAACAGGTGGTCCTCTGCCAACAGAGAAGAAACCACCATGCAAGCCATCATCCTTATACATGTAAGTTCCAGCCAGTCCAGCCTCGTATTCACAATATATTAAATTGGCAGCAATCTCTTGTGGAAATGTAGTAATATTCACATATGGGCTTATGGAATCTTGAAATAGCTCGCTCCAAAGAAAATCGCACGGTTGACCCGTTTCTACCGAGGTAACGTACAGTGACGCCAAGTGCTGGTCAAACTGCCCATACCCCATCCTCATCAGAAGAACGTTGGCGTAGTAGTGATCCGAAAAATTTCTGAGTGAAGATACATCCACCCTTTCTTGATTGGCAAATTTTCGAGCAATGTCTACCATAAGGGGCGTTGGATCTACGTTATTGAAGGCGTGACCATCCGAAAAATGTGGCGCTAATATTGGTGACGTCACCATCTTTGGGGTCTTATACATCTTAATGAGGGATATTTGCATGGCAAGTTGAACCATCGCACTTGGATTGAGAAATCTTTTTTTAAATTCTTTGCTGTTGATTTCGTTTGATGGAAATGATTTACACTGAAACTTGTTACGGAAAGCATAAAACACTTTTTGCGCTTCCTCAATACCTGATTGAATATAATCATCAATGTTAAATTGTAGATGTTTGAATATCGACGACTTCAGCACACTACTGATGGGAACATCTGCAAGTGCATCATATGTCTTTTGTATTCTCAATGCTACATCAGCCCCAACTACTGCATGGACTTCAATACCATTGCCTCCAAAACCAGAATACTGTGAATTCTCATCAATGCTATAATAACAGGTTTTGTCAAACCAGCGATCACCAGGGGATTTGCCTATATGGATATTCTTGTACAAATCATGTGATTCAAAATGTCCATCCAAAGTTACAACTGCAATCGATTCATCAATGGTCTTCACCAATTTAGCATTATGAGGATCGGTTAACAAATGATTACGGTATTTAGCCCACGATGTTCTATTTAAAACCGTGAGTGCCACAATTGGTGATGGTGAAGGTATCTCGGATTGTTCTTTAATCTCTTTCAAAGCACCATAAAGTTCGCTGATACCAATTATATCTCCAGTTTCAGAAAACATGTCGAGTGTAAATAAGTGGCCATTTCGGATGACAATACAGGTCTTTGAATCGTTACTATTCGCCATAGCATCCATAGTTATACCAGGTATTCGAGTAGATCCAAATACACGAGGATATGTCTTCATGTTAAATGGTATCATACCTAGTGCTAAAGCTACTTGACTACGATAAATTTCTTTGGTTTGTTTCAGTACACCTTCGAAAAACGGATTGTAATTCATAACAACAGGCTCAATAGTGTTATCATGTAAAGGTTTCACCAAATGAGCAGCACTGTAAATCATTTTTGATGTACGCAGTAATTGGGAATCTTTACCACCAATATCACATATAAGTGTTGAATTATCCTGTTCAATGATAGAATGCCTTAACCCCAAACAGAAGTTGACATAATCTTGTCCTCCATAGTCAATCTTTCCTTCGTT
The DNA here is from genome assembly GCA_027922465.2 of Turritopsis dohrnii. Taxonomy (NCBI): domain Eukaryota; kingdom Metazoa; phylum Cnidaria; class Hydrozoa; order Anthoathecata; family Oceaniidae; genus Turritopsis; species Turritopsis dohrnii. The sequence continues at coordinate 458,206 of BQMF02000263.1, read as the reverse complement.
GTGCATATCAATGAATTGTTTTTGCAACACCTTTCCATTTCCTTGCATGAATTTGTTGGCCAGGTTTTCTATTCTTTGGAACTGGTTCGGATCACATAAAGCCCTTTGTCGTTCCAAATACATTAACATACTCTCTTCAAGAGTTGGTATCGGAAGGTTAGGTAGAGATTTTTCAAAAAAATCTGTCGGCAACGAGTTTTTGGAATCTACATGAAGCATTCTTGAAACAAATCTTGTTTGTAAGATTCTCTTCAGAACTATTTGAACGGACATTTTAATTCCAAAATGTTCTAAAAAAATCATAACATTATAAATAAACTGTTACAGAAACTCATACACTCTTTCTTTTTTAAAAGAATACATTAATCGAGCCAAGCCTTAATGATTCTTAATGATTCAGTCAACATGAGCCTAAAATATTCTTACATGATTCTTAAAGTTCTGCAGGTCAAATAGTATTTATAGCAGCGAATCGGAGGTATCATTATTTGAAGGGTCAAAATTTTCATACACACAAAACTTAAGAATCATGAGAAACAAATTTTTTAGAGCATTTTGAGCCTTGTGATTCTAATAAAAAGAATTCTTATAAAAAAGAAAGAGTGCATCTATGTAAACTTTCAAAACACATTTTTCGAAACAAGTGACACTGTAGAACTTTTACAAACAAAAGTTCAATATTGTGATATCGAAACTTTGGAGTTGATGAGAAAAAGGATTTCATAATTAAATGCAGTGATGGAAAAGTGTCAAGATATAATATCAGATTTGTCTGAAGGAAATTTCAAATCGGAGGGATATTTCAGAAGAATTGATCACGTGATATTTGTTATATTTTTCAACTTCACGCATGCGCCGTGTATGCAATTTCATCCCGGCAAAGTGGGCCAGTCCGGTTGAAAGCCATCACATGAGAAATTCTTCAGCCCGCTTTTCCGAGATCTCGGTTAAATAAAGCGAGATCTCGGCAAACCGAGCTAGCCTGCCTAACCGGGCTAGCGCCCCTCCATGTGATCACCCCCTAAAAGTAATTTAGTTTTTTATCAGAAAGTTGCAAATTGAAAACGTGTGAGAAATATATACAAGACACTTAAAACAACAGACTTGTTTAGAATATTAAAATTCACTAAGCCTTTCGTACAGTAGTTACATCTTCAAGTGAAATAACTTTCTATGAACAAAAAATCTACAAAAATGCTACAAGATAATAACCTTAATGATGCATATCAACCTTTATGATGCATATTACATACAATAAAGAAACTATCAGTAGACCAGAAAAAGGTCGTGTCAGAAACCAAAAGGGAGAACACTGAATGTATAAAAAGTATGGGACATTAAACACTGACAAAGATGTAAAAAGGTTTTTATTCAGGATCAAATAAAGTGATGGAGGCCAACGTTATGCTATTTGTTTTCAGCCTTGAGTTACTTGCACGTTTTCTACTTGAAACTCTCCACCACAAATTTTTCACTAAACTCTCCACCACAAATCTTTAACTGAGCTCTAGCGTGTAGCTAGAGGTGTTCTCTGAAAGAAGACAATTAGTTTAAGTTCAAGTGAACTAAAAAGAACATTTTATGTCCTTTTTGTTCGATGATGGTTTTTGCGATGTAACGCCTGAAGCACCTTTCCCTTTCGTGTAGTTTTCTTTCAACAGTCTATTTCCGACTTTTTTGTGGAGATTTAATTTCGCGGATTGAAGTTATTTTGATGTATGCTTTTTTGTCGTAAAAAGAGTTTCCATCCTTGATAAGATAACGCTTTCATAATCAACATAAATTTCTTCTGAAGGTCCTCACTTATTTTAAAACTTAAAAGCGTTTTAATGACATCTTTAATATTAGTTGAAACAAATAAAAAGTGTCTAGGGATTGTGCAACATCTTTTTTCGCAGATTGGGTTATTGCCGATTTATTTTTGCTGTCGAGGAAAAAATTTTTTTCGCGGCATAAATTTTCGCGAATATTTGTCCCAATGAAGTATTTGTTCACACAGCTTGTTATTACGGTAGCAGTGATAGCGAATACCGTATTAAAACACCCGTGGACTCCTACTTCTACTACTACAAGCCCCAAAGAACTTTGCACCATGGCACCAGATGGCACCATCTGGCTCTTGTTAGCAGTAAAAATACATCCCGTGGTAATTTTATACAAATGTTTGATAAAAATATTCTTGGAATTTATATGAAGCTTCTAGGGGTCTGAAGCTTTGTTCGAATAAAACGAGTTTTGAAACTATAGGAGTTCAAGTATTTTCAAACATAATCAAAGGGTGTTCATAGCAGTGTATAGTATTGCACATGCTGTAGATATTAATGGCAGGTAACCATAAAGTACGTACGCACGTTTTTCGAGATTTTTTGGCCCCTCTCCCGTCTGTACAGACCTCATCCGTACGCAAAGCCAAAAGGTCCCCTCCTTACTGTTCGTACAAATCACGAATCCCCCTTCCCCCTAAACAAACCTCTTTCCCAAGGCTTTAATACCTGGTTGAGACCTGAATGAAAACTTAACTTTACGTTCCTAACATGATTGGATAACCTAAGCCAGGACAATTCACAATGGCGCACTACTATAAACATTGGTTGAAACTTTAAGTGTCCGCTGTTAAAAAGGCAAAAACGTTTTTAGAACACGTATGTACATTCTTCTATATATGCATTCGGCACACGCAAGCATACGTCACCCCCTTCCCCTCCTTCTGTGCGTACGTACTTTATGGATGCCATCGTATAAAGTATTTTTCACCGTATAAGGTATTTTTTCTAAGATCCATTTATCGTTGTAACAGTTAACATTTCATAGAATCAATACTGTTTACTGATTTTGAAAAATCCAATAATAGAAGATTTGCTTCATTATGTCAAATCGTCTTTGATTTATTTGGTTTGAGACTTTCAACAGTAAGGGATCTACTCTAAGTCAGTATGGAACAAGGTTAACTTATTCAGAACTTCAACATGGGGTATGGGATCATTGGGTAATTCATCCTCGCCACTGCTTATAACTTGTATCAAGTTGAACAGTTTCACCGGTGTCGCAGTAAAAAAGTACTCCCCAAAAATTATTTCCTAGTAGGAAAAAAGTACTCCTTCCAAAAGAAAGTACTCCCTCCAGAAAAAAGTACTCCCACGTCGAGTATCATTAGACATGGATGCATTGGCTATATAGCAGGAAAGATTTTGGGAAAACTGGAACAAAAGAAGAATAGTATGAAAAGGTGAAATATTTATTATTTCGATTGTGATTTATAATTGATAGAATTTAGGGAATGTATTAACACTACCGTGATTTGACAAAGCGCCTTAAGTCCATTTTTTTCGATCTTAATGTTTTTTCAAGTTTTTTGGGTTGCTTAGTAAAAGGTTTTTAAACTTCTACTACACAAATGAGAGAGGAGGAGAGTCAGTTCTCACATATGAGAGAAAATGAAGCGTTAGAAACATAGAAACATATCAATAACGTCTTTTTTGGACTTTAGGCGCTTTTTGGATCTTCTGGAGCAGGGGAATCAGTAGGTGAATGATCTTGGGGATCTTCTGCTGGAGTAGAAAGATTATCAGAAGAATCAGCTTGGGAATCTTCATGAGTAGAAGTATCATCAGGAGAATCAGCTTACTTCGTAGTAAATAAGTACTGGGAGAGTACTTTTTTGGGGGGAGTACTTATTTACTGTTACACCGGTCGTGAGAGTTATTTGTTAACTATTTTGTCAACAGAAAATGGTTGAGATTAGTCACTATTAGTCGCTACCTTTCCATCAAAGTCAGCGAGTACATCAGCATCAAGGTCCTCAAGGGGCAAGTCTGTCCTTTTTTCGCGAAGTTGATTCAGGTCAAACTTCAAACTCTTCAACAGCTCTTCTTCGCCATCAACACTATTGTCCTCACCATCATCGACTATCTCTTTAAATGGGTCTTCATGGCTAACAGTTGACGCTTTGGCGCTTTCATTGTTGCATCGAACGCATTTTTAACGTACTCGTCCCAAGATTACTATCATTTGGCGGCAAATACAGTGATTTGGCGACAAGGATCCGCGAAATTCTTAACAGAAGAGTTGGAAACGAGCCTGTATGGTGTTACAACATATTGGATTTTCTGTGTTTCCAGTAACCAAAGTTTATCATAGATGTACCGTATTTCCTCTAATAAACGGCGCGGCGTTTATTACAAATTTCAGCTTTGGGATGCGACGTTTAATAGAGGGCGGCGTTCATTAGAGGGCAGCGTTTATTACAAAATGTGATTAAAAACAGACTTTTAAGAACAATGTTTTCTTTATACATTATACAAAAATGTCATTCCTGTAAACGCGAAAGAATTTGTGAATGGAAAACAAATAACACTATTCAACTATTTAAACTAATTCTTCTTAAGCCTGCTTCTAATAAACGCCGCTTTTCTAGATGCGGCGTTTATTAGAAGGCGGCGTTTATCAAAGGGTGGCGTTTATTAGAGGAAATATGGTAGGTGTATGAGTTGCATGAAATTCAAACAACAACAACAACAACAAAAAACAGAAAAAGTAAATTAAAGAAATGTTTTGTTTCTTTATCATGTAATACAATAACAATAAAAGTATGAGACTCGTGTTACTACATGTTACTACATGTTACTACATGTTACTACATGTTTTTAAATAGTTTTACTGTCCAGAGTTATCCATTTTATTTGCTTTTTTTGATATTTTAATAACAATTTGGCGGCCCGTGTGATCAATTGTTTTATGCTAAAAATAATAAAGATGCACCAAAACAATACCGAAAAATATATCAAGAGAGCCTCAACCATCTCAACAAAGCCTGAAAAACTTCCAAGTTCTTTTACAAGACATCCAAAACCTTTTTAATTACCGTAATTTTTTCAGAAAGTAAAAAGTTAATCTTGAAAGGAATTTAGGTACATGCCCAACCGTTTGATGATCTTTTTGAATAGCAATCGCGTACTTATCTTCGTTTAGTTTTATAGTTTTTGAAAGCTGAAAGACAATACTGTTGAAAATGAAAACGATCCACGCTATAATTAGAAGTAATTTTGACCATTCCCGCATTAAATTAAAGGTGAATCGAAAATTCCCTAAAACTCACCTGTACTAATAAATAGAGGGGAAAAACTATTCATTTTCCGAGAAAAAAGACCATCCGCACTAATTAGAGGGCGCACTAAATTAGAGTTTTTACGTAGGTCCTAGTTGTCACATGACGTGACGTCATAGTTTCCGTATATAAGGATTAATAAAATATCCTTATTTTGTCAAGTTAAAAGTCGACAAAAAGCGCATATGATCATGCTTTCCGAAATCTTTTTTAAATCAGGATTAATTTAGGTTGACGCGGATTATGAAAACTGAAGCTTAAGTTAAAAATAAACGCCCTGAAATTCCATTGCGTAAATTATTGCGAGAATTCAACAAACTTTCCATTCAGGCCGATCCTAGCCTTTCAATTTGCCGTAGCACACGGTTTGTAAGCTCTACACCTTATCGGTAAAAACTCTGTCGGTCGAAAACGACGAATTTTTGGCGAAGCGACGAAAATTAGTACCGACGAAAACTTTCGTCCCACGAAAATTTGTACCGACAAAGTTTTTACCGATGAGGTAATAACCAAAGCAAGATAAAACTGTTATTTTCATGGCAGTAGTACACCCAAACACAAGTATGACCTTATTTGGTTTTTCATGTCGCTGTTAACTATAATAACTAGGGATAGCAAGAAGGCCACAACAAACTTTTTCAAGAGGTATATTTTGTGTTTTTTAACAAAAAGTTCACTTGAAATACAAACTATTAAAAATATCGTTACAGTTGCAAACGTTGCTGTCAATAAAAGTAGTTCCAATTTTTCATTCGAGTCATTGTTTCAGAACAGGAGGGATATATTTCAAGGGATCATCATTACTATTCTGAACTCTGTACGTTGGAAGGTAAATTCGGTAGTTCAACCGGAATAGCCTATTTCTATGCTCCGGGCAAGGTAACCAGTTGGCATATTTCTTTGGCTCCTTTTTCTTGTCAGGTGCGTCAGATTGGAAATATAAATCTAGCGAGCCATCAGAATTATATATGATTCCTTGAGTGCTATTTCCAATAGAATATCGATTGATGACGTTATCTACAAGCTGAAAATCAGGCCCGTACATTGTAATTGACCAAAATCCGTTTTGCTTGCTTTTTGGAAGCTGATCAGCATCAAAATGGATAGTGTACTTGTGGGTACTGTTGAAGAATTCACCTTTTCCAGTAGTTGGGTTGAAACTTTCGTATGTACTGTAATACATAGCTTCATCATAATCGTGGACAAACAACCCCTCCATTGCTCCAGCTGCTCGGTCAAGATAGTCGTAATTGTAAGTGCCTTCTCTTAACATATTCCATCGAGTGGTATATGGTGTGCCTCTGTACTTGACTTTCCATTTAATGATGTATGGACCCATTTCGGCTGCACGAACCAAACCAGCTTGAGTGGCTTTTGAGAGCTGCTTGGGTGAGAATGGTTTGCCAGCAACGAGACCAATGTACTTGAATGGTTCTACTTGAGCACGGTGCTTTTCTTCAGGAGGATTATCCACCATTAAGTCGCAAATCAGTCGAAATGTTCCAAGAGGGTCGGTATAGTTAGGTTTAGCTTTTATACTCTCCGGTACGTCTGCGCCCGTTTTACCTTCATTCCAGTTACTGAGAGACGTCAGTTTGAACTGCTTTTGGTGTCCTTGAACAATCTTCGTATCCTCCTCTTGATTTGCTTTATCAATGTAGATTCGAAGAGCGAGCATTATGCTGTTGTAAGGAAGCTTTACAGGCACCACATTATCTGGAAGATTACCAATAAAATTAGGCCAACAAATGCAAAGTTTCCCCCGTATCCATCAGTCATCCTGGAACCGATGTAAAACTGGTTTTCGGTGTATGTATCAGCTATTTCCACGCTCCAGTAGCGATCCAAAATATCTGGTGCTGTTAAAATGATGGGTTCGTCAACCAGTTCAATAATGGCGCCACTGTAGACGGTATCGTTATTGGGCGTGTAAGGAAGAATATCATCAGATGTAGTTAAGCCGTCCATGTGCCCCATTTGATTGATTGGTGCCACAGGTGCCACTCCTATCTGAGATTCCAAAAGGTCTGGATCCAATCGAATTCTCCTTTCTCGTTCGAAGATGGTAAGGGGTACACCAAACACATATGCTTGAATACCCATCGAATAGGCAAATTCTTCTTCCAACACATCAAATTTGTGTTCCGAAATTTTCTCCATAGCGTCAGATGTTACTGGATCCATCCTTTTTGACTTCTTGCTTCTAACGATTACCGTGATGTTGTTAAATGTGCAGTCAATTTATAGCGAACTAGTTAATAGAGTAGAGATTTGGGTGAGAAACATGGGAATATGTAAGTAACTACAAGCAATTTTTATCAACGATTTGCACTATTAACTTTATAAAGGTCCATACTAATGACGAAGTTTAATACACGCTTTTTTATAAGAATACGTTTTAGAAGAATGTTAAAGATGAAATTAGCCAAAAAGTTGAGAATGTTTTAACAATATTGCCATCTTAAGATTTTGTGACCTCAAAATTCATAATGTCCATACAGCTGTTCTACCACGCGTTTTTTTTATATGCAACCAAGGTTAGACATTTGCAATGATGTTGCTTAAATAATGACCATCTTTTAGTAGTAGCTAGGGTTGCTCATAAAAAAAATACAAAAATACGTGTAGTTTTACCGTTGCACCGAGACCTCCAGATTGATAATTAAAACAATCATTTCGTGACTGATTAAATAAATCACATTCAGCGAAAGATCTAATCTACAGTGTGTTTCGTAATGTTGGAAATGGAAATTTTAAAGCTGTTTTTTTAAATGAATATACCGAATTTCAAAACAATTTTTACACCGTTGGAAAGCCATTTTCAAGTTCTTTCAGCTGGTATAGTTTTGTGAAAAATGGAACGGTGGTTTTTGAAAAAATAAGGAAAATGTCTTGGAAGAATGTAATTAAATTTTTAATGGTCGATTAAGATGTGAATGAAAAAAAAAGATTTTTTAAAACAATGACAGCAATTTGGAAAACAATAAACAAATTTAAGCTGTGTGTTCACAAAAAACGTTAAACTTTTATGTTTTAAAATATCAATTTGTGGGTCTCAGCGCAAACATAAAATTAATAAAAAATTTGAATGGATTCAGTGTTTTGAAACAATAAGCACTGCGATGTAATTAAACTACGTGTTCATCGACCATTAAAAATTTAATTGCATTTTTCGATGACATTTTCCATATTTTTTCAAAACCCACTTTTTCATTTTTCACAAAAATATACTAGCCGAAAGAGCTTGAAAATGGCTTTCCATTGATGTAAAAATTATTTTGAAATTCGGTATATTCATTTAGAAAAACAACTTTAAAATTTCCATTTCCAACATTACGAAACACACTGTATTTACTAGTTATCAATTCGCTCATTGGGACATTACACACTAATATATGAAATTTTTAAATAATAAAATTACTAGAAACTTCCTTTCTCAGACAGATACGCTGTCATTTTGATAAACTGCTAGAGTTATTAATCTGACATTCTTTCCCAAAACAATTTTCGTGATGATTGTAAAAGACTCCCGATTTAAAGATCAAAGATCGGCTTTATGCTAACATTGTAACAGTAAAATAAACGGATTTCACGCCAGCTTAAATACATGTTTTTAAAAACGTAAACACTAGGGTGAAATCTATGAAATTTTAAAAACTTTGTTAGATTCACCTTGGCAATTGGGACTACATAATTTTGAAGAACTCAATCTGCACTCTAAGCACATTACTCAAAGTGGATAAAATATTTCCATCTACATAAATTGAAATGTTATTTCTGATCAAATACCAATTACTCCGATTACCTGATACCTTTGTCCGATAATCAATTCCAGTTTAATACCGAATCCCCAAAAACTTTGGCATAAGCAGATGCGTATTTTGGTCAGTTCAACATTATGTTCTTTTCAGTCTTAAGTGGCGATTAGATTACTTGACCTCTTTTTTACTCTGAGTGACTCCTCCACAAATTTTGACTGACCTCTAGCTACGCCTCTGATTTAAAAATTATCAGAAGACACTTCAGTCGCAAAATTTTGTCGCTTTAACCCGAATTGTTTTTTCCACGAAAACACGAAGTTATTGCCTTTAGGATACCCGTGATGGACTACTACTCCAAGTTAAGAACGATTTTGTGCAACGTTCACATGAAATCGTTGACAAATTTGCAATTTTGGCCAAATTTCGACTTTTCATGAAAATTTGCACAAGGCACAATTGAATAGTGCTGATTTTGAATTTGACAAAATTTCGAAATTTTAATTTTCATAAAAATTTTCTCAATTGAAAAAATTTCTGATTAGACAGTTCCGCATGTTGTATTGTTGAGAGAAGATATGTGTCGTTGTGACACGTCCTGAAGCCTTCAAGCCAAGCGCCTTCTTGTTTCTTGTAAGAACCACTTCAAAAATAAGAATGTGTCATCCGCTTGCCTTTTAAAACTTTTATTTACGATGCTACGAAAGGTGCATTATCTCCTATCTCCAATTTCACCCAATTTCACTCTCAAGTAGAGTGGTACGATGAACAGATTGATAGTTGAACCCTTGTTTCTGATGGTGAAAAATTTTCCCCCTCTCATGGTGACCACTAGCCTACCAGCACTGATTGCATCTGCATAACTCAAAATATTGACAATGAACCATGGAAATGATAGGTTGCTTGGCCAGGGATCGAGATCGAGAAAGATTTCCCACTTACATGATTTCCTATACACCTCACTTACATGATTAAAAATATTTTTAATTAAGCTTGAAGATACTTAAATAACATTTTAATTCCTGCAAGTCTAATAATTTGTGCAACCCCATGTTAGGTTGATATACGGGCAACCTTCAAAAGAAGTGAATGATTTGTGTTATTGAGTAAAATGGATGGAAAAGCAAAGTTCGATTATGAAATATATTGGCATTATAGCTAAATGTTTTTTTATAATTTATTACAATTACCTTTGAAAGATGGGATTCATAATCTCTACAAAATAACACGCCAGACCTATCCCGTATTTCAAATTAATCAGACTCAATACAAAAAAAAAGCAAAAAAAAAAAAATAAATATATTAAAAAAACATTAAAAAAAATATTTAAAGAAATAGCGAACTCTAAAAGAACTTCATATTGTGTCATATATGGAAATGCAATCCTGACAGATTTTAAGAAGTATCTGTAACTTGTGATTAATTGATATTTCAAACTCAACGCAAACTCAAAAAAATTTAAATTTACTAAAATAAATATAAAAGTCAAATTATTTCCTTATTGTCATCATTCGGAATTGTCGTTATGGAAACCATCACTCTTCTTTGCAAACAATCAGTTTTCTTTGTGAAAAAAAAAGAACGTCACATGGAAATGAATTGGTGTGGAAAAGCTGTTTATCCTTGGTACCTACCTAGGACATTGCCAGTGAGCCAGCAGGGCGGTCCACAACCACTGGACAAGCCGGGCGCCGAGTTTGACGTAAGGGCGTCACATTGTTGTAGACTTTTAAGTGCTACTATTGCTGTGAGAGATCCAACGCTGGAAGCGGCCGCACATAGTTGTTTGGCAAGCTAGGCGTTATGGGATCTAAGTTTACCCTCACCCCGACCACTATGCTTGAGGACGAACTAGTACTGGCAGACTAGACATCCACACAGCTCGGATAGATGTTGCTATTTGTCCATTGTGTGCACCACAAGTACTATTATGAAGTATTGTGATATTGCACAGTAAGTAAGTAAGTAAGTAAGTAAGTAAGGAACTGGGAATTGTTAGTCCTTGGGTGTCCATCCGTAATGGTTGGTTCTTCCGCTCGCTTGCAACTATTAGTTGACTTTACCGCCAGATATACGAATAGCATTGCTTTAACTTGCACGAAAGTCAGTGTGCAGACAGTCGATGAATCCTAATGGGCTGATACGCTGCTTTTAAAGCGCATCGGCGTGGAGTATTGAGATACGACATGACTGGACTCGAACACGGGTTCGCAGCAGTCGCACTCAAAGGTACTAACCACCATACCATCGCTGCATAAAGTACCTAAGTATCCATTTTGTATTAGAATAAACTACATGCTTTCATAAAATTTGAAAAAATTCATGAAATTACAAAAGATTCCTTCATTAACGTCTCTAAATGAACGAGGATGCATGATAGTTTTGCAGGATAGCGAAAGTTAGTTTTCCATTTTGTTCACCATCATCCAACTTTTCGTGATGACGGTAGTCCTGTTTCATAATCTGTCAAATGCCTCTCACTTTGGCATGGTGTTACACCGTCAACTGTAGTGACTCCGTCAAATGTAGTAACTCCGTCAAATGTAGTAAATTTTCTACGACAAATGTAGTAACTCCGTCAAATGTAGTAAAAATCTACGACAAATGTAGTAACTCCGTTAAATGTAGCAAACCTACGACAAATGTAATAAACACCTTTAAGTTTGGAATGAGTCATAATTAGGCCAAACACGTGAAAGTCTTCACCAGGTAACTTTTCAAGGGCTATCAAATGGCTGCATAATTAAAACCAAGACCACGCATGCGCAGTAAAAAGGACGCTAATATGAGTTGAATGAGCCGTAATTAGGAAAAACACATTAAAGTCTTCCCCAAGTAATTTTTCCAATGCTATCGGGTGGCTGTGTAATAAGCCAGGAATTTGCGCATGCGCATTTACAGCATGTTAAAAACACATGAACGTCTTCACCAGGCAACTTTTCAAAGGCTATCAGTTGGCCATATAATAAAACCAAAAATCGTGCATGCGCAGTAGAAATATGCTAGTATGAGGTAAATGAGTCATAATTAGACAAAACACATCAAGGTTTTCATCACATAATATTCCAGGTGTTATGAAGTGGCCATATAATAGATCCCAATTTCGCGCATACGCAGTGAAAACATTTGGGTAGAATTATGACAAGAAAAGTAAAGTTCATGTTAATATACATGTATTTTCAGTCCTGGTAACAAAACATAAGAAGTGTTTGTTTGAAGATATCCTGAATTCAATCGACGTCACACAGACCGTATTCTCTCTATTAAACGCCCCCTCTCTATTAAACGCCCCTCTCTAATAAACACCCCCTGAAATCTTGAATTTTTTCTATAAACGCCCCTCTCTAATAAACGCCCCCCTTAACAAAGGTTAAAGGGGGCGTTTAATAGAAAAATAGACATTATGATGTTTGAGCAAAAAACAACGCAAAGATTTTATCGTGTTTTCTCTTCTATGATATTTTTATTAATCATATACCGGAAACATACGATATAATTTTTTCTTTTTGTGCTTGAGTTCTAAACAAGATTTATATACATTTATTCTTTTGTCAATCTCTTCATCTAGCACCATCGCTACTCTCTTGTCTTTTGTTAAAGCTGTAAATTTCGCTGGCACAACTAAACCCACTTCTCTTTTCCGCTTGCCTGTTACTTCAATTGCTAAGTGATTGTCGGGACCTTCACTGAGGAAATGATACAGCAGACTTGAATGTTCTATTGGAACATGACCAACCAATTCTTCCATACCTTCTTCATTCTTCTTGTATGTGCCAATGGCAAACTTATCGTATTGTAATGCTTCAGATCTATCATCTCTATGGGCTACAAGGGATTCTCCAACACAAGGGGTCCAAATACTCTTATATACATGGTGACCTCTTATAACGGTTCGAAATACCACCCTGTGGTACAATTGAAAGCTACGTTTCTCTACAGCTCGTGCCATGTTGCAAAATAAAACAGAGTGAAGCCATTACAGTGCATCTAAAAGAGATGTTTTCCACATTTCGAATATTCGAATCATCATTCCAATCAACGAATGAAACCAATGCATTGTACCAAAATAAAACGTGACCTCTAAACTTGAAGAAGTTTTGTTCAGCTGATTTGTTACAATCAAAGATGGAAGGTCAAGCAGAGTCATCTCAAGCAATGTCTCACAAGGGAGAACAAAGAAAAAAATACAGTATGGAATTTAAAGGAAAAGTTATTAAGGTGGATTCACACCAACCTTAAACGTGATTTTGAGAAAATTTTCCAAAAAAATGAAATTTTAAGAAAGTAATAAAAACCCCACTTTTCTAGACTAAAATTTATCGTAGAATCCGAATATGCTATTAGTTTTCCCTTAAAAGTTATATTTTTTGTGTTATGACCTGTTTAATTGAGCACAGTACCAATTTTTTTTTCAAATTTTTGACAGAATTTTTCAGTACTAACACTTGACTTCCCCTTCCTTCCACGCGCGATTCGCGGGCGGCAATCGGCTTTTTCATGCATTTTCCGTTGGCTTTATGTACCATGTCACTAATTTGCTTGTTTTGTGCGGAATTTTAGCTGCAAAATGACTATTATTTTTCCTCAAGTTGAGTGAAGGTCTCATCAGTACTTCTGAAGATTTCTGCAGCTATTATAGATATTTGTTGTCAAAAAAATGGATAAAACACAAAGAGAAAGAAAAAAAGGAAATGCAGTGAGGTGTTCCAAACAAAGCAACAAAAAAAGATATTCTAAGAAAAGAAAATGGCATGGTAAAATGAAAGAAAAACAAGCCCCAGCACAGCTGATATCAACCACAGAAAATGATCCTCTGCCTGAACAAACTGAGATATTGAACAATCCTACTGCACATAATGTTAGTGCTTCTGAATGCAAGATAGTTGACATTCCAAATACTAATAGTAATGATGATGAGGGTAATGGTAATGCCGATACTGATGAACTTTCTGGTTTCCGCATTATCGATATGTCAATCCTTAATACTGTATGCAGCCATATGGCTTGTCCAGATTGTTTTTCGACAAACACTTTAACATTAACTAATGTCAAAGAAAAGAAAAAGGGTCTAGCCAGATTGTTGTCACTAAAATGTTGTTGTGGCTATGTGTACCAGTTCTTTACATCTAAAGAAATTGAACGGTCAGAAAATAACGGTAAAAAAAATCGCGGTGGGAATAAGCACATGGAAATAAATGTTCGATCCGTTTATGGTATGCGAGCAATTGGTGCAGGGCATAGTCAATTGGAGAAATTATGTGTGTTTCTAAATATGCCAGATCCTATGAACAAGTCTGCATATTCAAAACTTAGTGACGTGTTGAAATGTGCTGTTAAAACTGTCGCTGAACAAAGTATGTGTGATGCTGCCCGTGAACTCCAGGAGAGGAGTACCGATGTTGCTGTTTCCATTGATGGAAGTTGCCAAAACATACACATGTTGGATTGTCTACCCTCAACCCAGGGCTTCTTCTAAAGAAGAAGCCCTGGGATCGAGGTTGTGTCTACCCTGTCATTAGGTGTGTATGATGCTATTGGTCATTTCAATTATGGTTCAAAAGCAACACTGGATGTTTTGAAAGTTTTGAACGTAGAACCCGGCTGTTTCACAATGCATGGTTGTTCTGTAATAAACCGTAAGCGAAAACATAATGCAGCTTACAAAGTCTTGGAAACCTCTAAGAAGAGAAGGAGAATGAGCAGAAAGAAGTGGAGTAAAGAACAGGACAAAAATATAGAGATTGAAGGACTCACTTACAAAGCTGGTGCATTTGATTAAGAATTTTTTGATGAATTTTTTTGTCGGTTTTTCAATATTTTATAGCAGTGTATTAACCGGTCGGCTTATAATTTTCCAACCGTGGATCCGTTTATTCTCAAATTTGACACAGTATATCACAATAAAGTGTTCTATGATCTAAAACTCTAATTTTTACATTTTTTAAAAAATTTTTTGGTCAATTTTTCAGTTTTCGGTCAATCGCGTTTCCTGAAATCAGTCCAAATAATTTTATCAGCTTCGCATCAACGACTCTATTGAAATAACCAAATACATTAAATTTTTTTAGTCTCAGTTCACAGAGATACCTGTTAAGGAGTACTGTGTCAAATTTCAAGTGTATTGAATGAACCATTATGAAATTATTAACCGACCCGCATCATATATATTTTAGGGAATTTACTTGTCGTGGCTTGGGCTGCCATTATGAATTTTTGATTTTTTTAATGTTTTTCATCTAATCCCATCCATAACATCAATATGAGTCAAAAATAATCAGTTTGATACATTTTTAAAAAAAAAAGTGACAGCTTGGTATGAATCCACCTTAAGTACGCAAAAGAGAATTCTCTTCATGGTGCAGCGAAAAAGTTCAGTATTGACCGCAAGAGAGTTCGAGAATGGGTAAACAAGGAACAGGAAGTCACAAAAATGAAGGGAAAGCGATTCAGACTTGAAGGAGGTGGGCGTAAGCTTACAGACAACGAACTAGAAGAGGAAGTTCTCAACTGGATTCAACAACGCCGAGCAAATATGCTTCGGGTTTCCAGAAAACTTATAATGTTCAAAGCTAAATCTGTCTTTGATGAAAAATGTGGTGACAACGAAGCCTTAAAGGCGAGTTTTGTTGCTAGTTAAACAATAGTGTCTTTCTTAGTACTTTAGTATTATATTAGTATAAGAATGTGGTAACTAAAAGAAAGAAAAAGATCCTAAAATACAACATAACTATTCTACATCTCCCTTCCCTTGATGGTAAGGAAAACAACAAAATTAGCCTTAGCTGTATAAAATAAACATAACAAGCAAAAGCAAGTAGCATTTATGGCAAATGCCTCAAATTCCATAAAGTCCATGAAAGTTCTTTTGCTTGTGGCAACAACACAACAATGTCAACCAAAACAACAGTCTCATGAAGTCCATAAAGTTCATTAAATGTTCATAAGAAATCAGGGATTTTGGTCTACATATCTCCCTGATTGGGGATCGTAAAACTTTGTAGAGCGACGTTCACGTGTGGATCGACGTGGTGGGGACGTTTCAACGCGACTCCCGTCGTGCAATGTGGGGACAACGATGGGCTTGTCAGGAACTAAGAATTCAGGATCAGCTGGAGTTGTTTGTGCGGGCGGGTTGATCGTGACTGGAGCCGGAGATGGGGCTGGAAATGAAGGGGGGAGGGGTGTTGGCTGACGTCCGACGAGTAAGTGAGGTTCGAATTTTCTAATGAATTTACGGTTCCGCAGTGTAATTCTACCACTTCCCGATACTTTAACAAGGTATTGGTCAAAATCTTTAACTTCAATGATTACTCCGCTACGATCCCACTTGGTCGGGCGACTGCCAGTTTGGTTTTGAATCAACACATTATCCCCCACTGCTAACGGCGATAGTAGCCGAGAATGTTCGTTCAAGCGTTCCAGTGACTTCATATACCTGGATTTGAGGGCCTCCTCCTTCTGTTTCCATGCGGTGCGCCAGTTGTTGGAGAGTTGTGGTTTGTGGAAGATGTCAACTTTCTTTTCGATGCTTGGTAAGGAATCACGAAGTGGATGTCCAAATAAAACTTCGGCTGGTGACAGCTTGCAACCTGGATCTGGGGTATTACGTTTCAT
Organism: Turritopsis dohrnii; assembly: GCA_027922465.2. Taxonomy (NCBI): domain Eukaryota; kingdom Metazoa; phylum Cnidaria; class Hydrozoa; order Anthoathecata; family Oceaniidae; genus Turritopsis; species Turritopsis dohrnii. The sequence goes on along the minus strand of BQMF02000263.1, from coordinate 441,730 downwards.
CAACAATGCTCGAACAATTTTGTCGGTGTTGAGGTCACTCTCATTGATGTTGTCCATCAAAAGACGCTTTGTGGATTTAACCGCTAGCTCAGCCCGACCATTTGATGAGGGTAAGTAGCTTGACGATACGCGGTGTTTAACTCCCCATCGTTCGAGAAAATCATTTGTTGATTTTGCGGAGAACTCTGGCCCACCATCACTTGTAAGCTCTACAGGAACACCGAATGTTGAAAAAAGTGTGCGAAGCGATGCAATCAAGCCACTGGCACCAGATTCTAAGGTACCAGGGCGTACACGAGACTGTTCAGTCCAGCCTGACAAACGATCCGCTGCGATAAAGTAGTAATGGCCCTTGTAAAAAAAATAGTCAGAACAGATTGCTTCGAAGGGTGTCGTTGGAATGTGGGGTTCATAAGGTGGCAACCGTGGCTGGGAAGGGGCGTTCTTGTTACAGCTAAGGCAGCTTCGTCGGGTATGTTCAATATCGTTGTCAATGCCTGGCCAATAAACGGATTGTCGGGCACGTTCCCCCATGGCTGTCTTACCTTGATGAGCTGAATGGAGTGTTTGTAGGACCTCTGTCCGGAGAGGCTCTGGTATAACAATTCGATGTTGCATCATAACAACGTCGTCAATGATGTGCAAAGCGTCTCTACATTTCCAAAATGACTTGACATTGGGGGGTAGATCGGACGGTTGCTTTGGGAAGCCTGACTGAATGAGTTCCATCAGGTCCTTGGTTTGCTGGTCGGAGAGTGAGTGCTTCTTTACCCTTTCCCAAGTGATCGCTTGAAGAGCGTTGACTTGATTGGCAGCAATTTCGAAAAGTTCTGAGTCGATGTCATCATCAACAACTTCCTCTTCAATGCGGATGCATGACAACGCGTCGTTAACTGGGTGTCGGGACGTTGCATCTGAGAAGGGACCTGACTTTCCTGGTGAATGCTGGATGGTAAATCTCCACATCAAGGTGCGCTGCTTCAGTTTGAACAAGCGAGGATTTGTGATTTCATCCAGTGTTCGGTCGGAGAAAAGCTGAACAAGTGGTTTGTGATCGGTAACCACTAGCAATTCGTCACAGCCCTGGGTAAAGTGTCTAGTTTGTTCAAGCGACCATGCAATAGCTAAAGCCTCTCCTTCAACGGGAGCATAACGAGTTTCTGAAGGCTTCAAAAATCGGGAGCCAGCGAGTGTAATTTCCCAACCTTTCGGGCAACAGTCGTGCGATAAGTTGGTGCATTCGCAATGCCTCTGTGACAGGTAATAGCCGATACTGATCTTCGACCAATTGGGGCGAAGGCATGTTGGGAGCGACAGATCGTAGATTTCAACTGCATGTTTAATGGCTTCAACGATAAGCTTTTTGGATTCACGGAATGTTTTGTCGAGCTCGTTGGTCCATTCAAATTGGGATCTTGGGCTTAGAAGATGCTTAAAGGGTGACATGAGTTCTGAAAGTTTATCATAGTGTGACACCTGGTTTACTAAACCGAACCACGAGCGAACATCGGTTATCTTGGATGGAGTGGGGAAATCTTCAATGGCATTGATGAATTTCTGGAGTGGTTTGACTCTTTTCTCGGAGATAGTGAATCCAGCAAAATCAGCTGTTTTACTTGCAAATTGAAATTTCTCGATGTTGGCAATTTTGCCATTGTGTCCGATAAGATCTAAAAAATCAATTACCCTCCACCAGTGGTTTGCAAGAGAGTTTTCAGAATCCCACATCAGAGTGTCGTCAACAACCTTCGTTTTGCGTTCTCCGTCTGCGATTATCTCATCATAGCGTCGAGAGTAACCGTCTCCACTAGCCAAGAATCCTTGGGGTGCCACCTTGTAACGGTATCGCCCCCACAGAGTTATGAAAGTTGTATAGTGCCGATCCTCGGGAGCAATGGGGACGGAATGAAAGCCGTTCCAGGCATCGATAACTGTTTTCCATGTATCTGGGGGGACTGATTTGGCCTGATGGAAGGGGGATTTGACATGGTGTGTCTCCCGTAGGCAGTGTGGATTCAATGTTGAGAGGTCGACAGTTCTTCTAGGACTGCCATCTGGTTTGCGGGTGAGAACCATGCGGTGGCACCATAAGGATGGCTCTCCAAATGTACTTTTTCGAGCACTTCAAGGTTGACGTCATCGTCGAGTTGTTTCTTGACAGCATCCTGCCAATGAATCGGCACTGGAAGGGGTGTGTGGATTGAATGGGGTGTGGCGTCTGGGTTCACGTGGAGAGACATAGCTGGCCCGGTCATTCCGAGTAAAGTCTGGTGAGTGCATTTGTTAAAGGTTGATGTTGAGTAACGTTCTATCAACCAGTCTTTCATCTTCTGAATGTTGTCTGGACAGCACTCAAAAGGTAACACAGCAGGTCGAGGAGGGGGTGTAGTTCGTTTGGGGAATCCACACTGATTTGTCTCGATGGAGGCAGTCTCTGCAGTTGTAGCAGCGCCGAGGCACGGGAAATCCTTTGGGATTACGTTCAACTGTATCAGTGCATCTCTTGACAAAAATAATTGATTTGTTGATGGGCTGATGTACACCATAACTCCAGCTGAATGAAGACTACCATCTGGTGAGTTGCCTGACAATCTAAGCAAGGTGGCTCCAACGATAGGTATCCTTTCTTTATTCGCAGCAAAGAGTTCATGCTTCACTGGAATCAAATCAGTCTCTTTAAAGCCATATTTCAGAAAATTTTGAAGACCCCACAAGCACGATTGGGCCCCAGTGTCGGTCACAACTTCGACTTTAGTGGGCTTCGAGGTTGGTGGATCTCGACCGAGAGACGAATAGTCCTTTGGTGCAATGCTGGCAGTAAGTTGAAGAGTTGGATGCTTCATGGAATGCATTTTCTTCCAACCGTTATCCGAGTCAAAGAGAAGATGAGCAATTGGTGGTGATTGTTGGGTGATACCTCCAATAATTGAGATGGCTCCTGCCTCATCCATGGCATCATTGATTGTATTCACTTCCTTTTGGCTAGGCTTTTTGCTTTTGTTAGCCCAACACTTAGAACAAAAGTGTCTTTCAACCATTTGCTTTCGTCGCCTACTCCAAACTGAAGATTCGATCTCTACTTTACAGTCTGTGTACCTCCCTGTTTTGTGGCGAGCGGGTGGGTGTTTACTAGGTAATTGTATGTTCTGTCTTCTGTAGGTGGATATTGAAGCGGTTGTAGCTCCTCTGTTCATAGCCTGGCGGGCCATCTCTTTGGCTTCGACAAATGCAACAGTCTCTTCAATCGATTTTTGGTCTAGGTCACTCCAGCCAAGAACCTCACGTCTTATCTCATCATCTGATAGACCAGAAATGAAAACGTCTTTGACGATAATATCTGTGAAGTCTACAGATTGGTTACACTGGGCATCACTACATCTAATAGCATAGGCACATGTTGCTGCCTTTCCTCTGATGCGTGCGTAATAAGTTCGGGCACTTTCATCATCACATTAGGATAATGACAACAGATCGGAACGTCTGACACTCACCGCAACTGGGGTAACAGCCAAACGTTTTATCAACACCAAAAGTTCATCTTCGGTGAGTCCAACTAGATCAGTGTTTGGATTTTTCAAAATGTCATCGCCAAGGTCCTCGTCACAACACTCGAATAGTTGCTGACAGGCTTCATTGGGTTTGAAGAGTCTCCATCGGGCAAGAAAGGAGTTCCATGTCTCTTCGGTGGAACTGTGCGACACTGATGGCCTTTGGATTTTTGGTGCTTTGGATGGAGCTGCTCTGGCCGGTGCAGGTGCATTAACATGTACATTATTGTGGAAAGTTAGCAGAGCGGCTGCAACAGCAGGGTCCACATCATCAGTTCGATAACCACATCCATTGATTGGACACTGAATAACAGGCATGGTGTTGTTACCACATAAACAATAGTGTTTTTCTTAGTACTTTAGTATTATATTAGTATAAGAATGTGGTAACTAAAAGAAAGAAAAAGATCCTAAAATACAACATAACTATTCTACACTAGTAATGGCTAGTTGGTTAAGTTTATGCGACGCAATAACCTTACCTTGAGAAAGAGGACTACTATTTCTCAAAAAGATCCCTCTCAGCTCATCAGTAAGCTTGTCGGGTATGTTATCCATGTGCGAAGATTATCAATAAATACTAACTATACAGCAAGCTGTATAATAGCAATGGATGAGACAGCTGTTTGGGCGGACATGGTTGGTAATACAACGATCACGACAACTGGTTCAAAAGAAGTAGCACTCAAATCAACCGGTAATGAGAAAGTTCGTGTAAGTGTTTGTTTGACTGCCAAAGCTGATGGTACAAAAATGAAACCCTTTATAGTCTTCAAAGGTGCCAAGCGAGAATCCGCATCCCTCAATGATCGATTTAAAAATCGATGTGCAGTTGCATCTTCGCCGAACGGTTGGATGAATGAAGAACTCGTTCTAATATACTTAAGGAAGATTATTGGCATGTTTACGTTTCAAAAGAGACTGCTATCCTGGGATACTTTCGAAGCTCACATGACAGACAGTGTAAAAAAGTTATTAAAAGAGATGAAAACTGATGAAGTCCTGATCCCTGGAGGATAAGATGTTTGCTGGAATAAGCCATTCAAGAGCCACATGATGGAATTTTATGATGAATGGCTTGCATCTGGTGTTCATCAGTACACCGAATCCGGGAACATGAAAGCTGCGCCAAGAGACTTAGTTGTCAACTGGATTTTGGAGGCATGGGATCATTTGGATGAAAGTCTTATAACCCAGTCGTTTAAAAGTTGTGGATTAAACTTGAAAAACGATGGTAGCGAGGACGGTATGATTCATTGTTTTAAAAAGGAACAGCCTTGTGAGTCTGGTTCTGGAGTTCTTAAGGAACAATTTGAAATCTTGAAAGAAGCAGACAGGTTAGATCAAAATTCGTTTGACTTTGAGCCCACCGACTCCGATGTGGAAGAGGCTAACGATCCCTGTAATATCATTGACCAGGATGATCCTGAAGACGACTTCGTCAACGTTTTGGATTTTTAAATCTCTAGATTGATGTCAAAGAAAATTCTATGATATATGAAAAATTTAATTTTTTAATAAACGCCCCTCTCTAATAAACGCCCCTCTCCAATAAACGCCACCCTGAAAATCAAAATAATTTTATAAACGCCCAGGGCGTTTAAAAGAGAGAATACGGTACAAGGGTTTACTTCCTTCTCACAAACTAAGAGTCGGTTAGAAATGAAATATTTAATTAAAAAGTGACAATTTGCTAATTGCGTGCTTCACTAAAGGTTATGAATCCTTATGTTCCAGTTAAATCAACGAGTTCAGGATACCTTTAACAATAACAGAACAAGTACTTATAAAGAAATCTTATGCAAATACAATGCAATGATTTTAAACGATGACAACCAAAGAAGTAAACAAATTTTTGAGTTTTAAAATATCCTCCATTGTAGGATAACGGAGCATGTAGAATGATCATATGCAAAATTGTCTAAGAGTATGAATTTACGGCCAAGCTATACTTTTAATTATATACCACCCATGCCCAGCAGCCAATAGAGTTATAAGCGCACTATTCCACTTCACACGCCTACCAATTTTTATTGATCTTTGCACACTTTTCAATAACGTCTCTCTAAGTGCAAAACTGTACCACTTACTCTGCCACATACGATGATTTTATTAACAGAGACAACCTGCTCATGCCAAGTGACTTGACAAATATAAGTTCATGTCAGGATTATCTGGAACTTATTTATTTGAAAGTAAATGTTAAGGAGAACTGACATATACTTTTAGTGAAGATTTCTATTCCGCAAAAAAAATATTACGCCACATAATGATGGAAAACAATTTCCTGAATTTTAAAAGTTACCTGGTTAAGATCTTCGAGCGTTTTAACTTAGTATGGCTCATTAACCTCATACAAGTATATTTCTACTGCGCATGCACGATTTTTGGTTTTATTATATGGCCAACTGATAGCCCTTGAAAAGTTACCTGATGAAGACGTTCATGTGTTTTGCCTAATTATGACTGATTTTACGTTTACTAACATGCTGTAAATGCGCATGCGCAAATTCCTGGCTTATTACGAAGCCACCTGATAGCACTGGAAAAATTACTTGGCGAAAACCTTAGTGTGTTTTTCCTAATTACGGCTCATTCAGCTCATATAGCGTCTTTTTTATTGCGCATGCGCGGTTTTGGTTTTAATTATGCAGCCACCTGATAGCCCTTGAAGAGTTACCTGGTGAAGACTTTCACGTGTTTGGCCTAATTATGGCTCATTCCAAACTTAAAGGTACTTACTACATTTGTCGTAGGTTTACTACATTTAACGGAGTTACTACATTTGTCGTAGAAAATTTACTACATTTGACGGAGTTACTACATTTGACGTAGAAAATTTACTACATTTGACGGAGTTACTACATTTGTCGTAGAAAATTTACTACATTTGACGGAGTTACTACATTTGACGGAGTTATTACATTTGACGGTCTATTATTATTCTATTATTATTCTATTATTATTCTATTATTATGTACTATGTACAATTTTAACCTGTTACACGACTTGTAAATGTAATGTTGATATGAAAAAGTATATCAAGCACATATTTTTACCCCAACTTGTTCCTTTTGTTGATCTACCTTTTAGTATTGGTCAAGTTTTATATTATATATATGTACCGTCAATGTTCCTAACTAACTTTCAATTTACTGTCGTGTCATTAAGAATCGCTTAAGCACGACAGCAAATTAAAATACACTCGTAATATTTTAAACTAAAAACACGGTGCACGCCGTTCTGTCAATCAAACTAAAACACAAATTTCTGATTTCAGTTGGATGCGTTGCTTTCGGTACATATGTATGCATTTTTTTCATGACCAAACTCTATCTTTTCCTTTTTGTGTTTTCGATTAAGGAAAACTTTTCGCAATTAAGATGATTGACAGTACATATCGAATTCAGACATTTGTAATGTTAAAGAGAATACTCATTGCGATATTCGGAAGGATCTCAAATATAATCTCAACATCATTTCGTACCACAAAAGTAATTTTAGATCATTTTAGATGTAAGTGTCAATTATGTTTTCGTGATGATCTTAGGAACACTCAATTAGAAATGTATTGTTATATGAAGGGAGGTTTTGAAACAAGTCAATAATATCATAAAGTTTTTCGCTTTTCATGTTTTCCAGAAGTCCTCATGCTTGTGTTATTCCCTCCCAATCTAGGTGGGTTTAAAGTTTTTCTTCCCTGCCAACAGAAATATGACTGAAAACATTCAGAATATCACATTAAAACTGAAAAGAAATTTTATTTTTCATAATTTATCTTGTCCAATATTTTCACAATACGTTTATACTTTTGGAAGAGCTCGCCTCTCTGTTCCGCCATTTTTCAAAATAACATTCGAAGGCCTGTGACGTCAGAAAGTTTCAAGTCCAGATTAACGGCTTTGAAGAAAACGCTGAAAATACTGACTCGTGTCCCGTATTTCATATTTATATCTAGAAATGAGATGTTCAATCGGAAAAAAAAAAAATTTCTCGAGCATCATATTTAACAATTATGATTGTTGACTTGAATTAGCCAACGCCATGTTAATTTTACTATTGTAAAACCAATTTTAATCTATGCCAACACCAAATAAAGAAAAAATAATAATAACAACAACAATAATATATAATCGTATATAACAGTCTGTATATTTTATTGTTTATTAGCGAAACACAACCCATCAGGTCAGCAAACTTTTCACAGTGATACTTGCAGACGTCATACGAAATTTCAGTGTTTTGATTTTTTGAGAGAGAATGATGGCAGCAAGAAGTCTCTTGTTGATCAAACTTTTCATCTGGTAACCTTGTGGTAGAGTGCTCGCTTCCTGCTCGGGAACTTATACCAGCAACTTTAATAGCGTGAATCATTCCTGTCTGCTTAGCACTCAGCAAGAGAGTAGGAATGATGTCTAGGATGGTTGTCTAGTTGAGCTATTCCTGGCATTGCATCTTCCGTAGCCCAAATGTTAGGCTTTAAGTGCTGGCTGCCCTTTTTCGCAGGACCCTTATTGATAACGGTACCGTTATGTACCGTTTTTGAAGCAAATGAATATCATTGTCTGTATAAATGTGATACTCTGAATGTCATAGTTATATTTCTTTTGGCAGGAGAAGAATACTTCACAATACCCCTCAAAACCATCTGCTATAGAATGCTATGGTATGCGCTTTTTGCCACAAAGTTCATTGGCATGTTGGTATTGATGTGTTCCTGTCAATAACAGGTTTACCTGGTCATTTCGGGAAAAAAAAAAACAGATACTTCATAAAAAAAGTTTTTTTAAAAGACGCGACAACAACAACAACAAAAAAGAATAAAAACATTCGAAATATTGTGCGACAACATATCATGATCATGTGTATGACAAACTACCCGATACGGAAATATCGGCACAAAAACATGCGATTTACTGTCACCGGCAGAAGATGAAATACCGTAATCCCGTCGTTTTTTGTCAAATCCCTTTATACTGGACAAAAAAGGCCCAATACCGTTATACCATAAGGTGACTCTTGAGGAAATTTTTGCAATAACTCTTCACATAATGCACGTTCGGAACAACTATTCAAAACAATGAATTTTAATGATTTTATTCCGAAGCGGCTCCCATTCACGATCTGTGCACAAACTCAGTTTCGATTGAAACCATTTCACGCATGTGTCACGGGTATGTACCAGCATTTGAATTCTTAAGTATCGTATAGCACTCAATGTGCCCATTTAATGAGGCAATCGCGAGTGCCGTGACTCCGTTGTGGTTCTTCATGTTGTTGTCAGCTCCATGCTCTATTAAAATTTTCAAACACTCATAGTGTCCCTCACCAGAAGCATTTATGAGTGCCGTATCTCCGTTGTTGTTTTTCATGTTGATGTCAGCTCCATGCTCAATCAAAACTTTCAAACACTCATAGTGTCCCTCACTGGAGGCAATTATGAGTGCGGTAGTTCCATCGTTACATTTCACGTTGATGTCAGCTCCATGCTCAATCAAAACTTTCAAACACTCATAGTGTCCCTCACTGGAGGCAATTATGAGTGCGGTAGTTCCATCGTTACATTTCATGTTGATGTCAGCTCCATGCTCAATCAAAACTTTCAAACACTCATAGTGTCCCTCACTAGAAGCAATTATGAGTGCGGTAGTTCCATCGTTACATTTCATGTTGATGTCAGCTCCATGCTCAATCAAAACTTTCAAACACTCATAGTGACCCTCACTGGAAGCATTTATGAGTGCAGTAATTCCGTCGTTGGTTTTCATGTTGATGTCAGCTCCATGCTCTATTAAATCTTTCAAACACTCATAGTGACCCTCACTGGAAGCATTTATGAGTGCCGTAATTCCGTCGTTGCACTTCCAATTGATGTCAGCTCCATGCTCTAATAAAAGGTTCAAACACTCAATATGCCCGTTAAACGAAGCATTTATGAGTGCCGTAATTCCGTTGTTGCACTTAATGTCAATGTCAGCTCCATGCTCTATTAAAATTTTCACACACTCATAGTGACCTTCACCAGAAGCATTTATGAGTGCGGTAATTCCATCGTTTGACTTTATGTTGATATCAGCTCCATGCTCTATTAAATCTTTCAAACACTCATAGTGACCCTCACCAGAAGCATTCATGAGTGCGGCAATGCCGTCGTTTGACTTTATGTTGATGTCAGCTCCATGCTCTATTAAATCTTTCAAACACTCATAGTGACCCTCACCGGAAGCATTTATGAGTGCGGTAATTCCGTCGTTGCACTTCATGTTGATGTCAGCTCCGTGTTCTAATAAAACTTTCAAACATTCATAGTGTCCCTTATTAGAAGCACTCATGAGTGCTGTAATTCCGTCGTTGCACTTCATGTTAATGTCAGCTCCATGTTCTATTAAAACATTCAAACACTCAATGTGTCCATTTAATGAGGCTTTCATGAGTGCCGTGACTCCGTTGATCTTTTTCATGTTGATGTCAGCTCCATGCTCAATCAAAACTTTCAAACACTCATAGTGTCCCTCACTAGAAGCATTTATGAGTGCGGTAGTTCCATCGTTACATTTCATGTTGATGTCAGCTCCATGCTCTATTAAAACGTTCAAACACTCAATATGCCCGTTAAACGAAGCATTTATGAGTGCCGTAATTCCGTTGTTGCACTTAATGTCAATGTCAGCTCCATGCTCTACTAAAACTTTCAAACACTCATAGTGACCCTCACCGGAAGCAATTATGAGTGCGGTAATTCCGTCGTTGGTTTTCATGTTGATGTCAGCGCCATGCGCTATTAAATCTTTCAAACACTCATAGTGACCCTCCCTGGAAGCATTTATGAGTGCGGTTGTTCCGTCGTTGCACTTCATGTTGATGTCAGCTCCATGCTCTATTAAAACTTTCAAACACTCATAGTGACCCTCACCAGAAGCATTTATGAGTGCGGTAATTCCATCGTTTGACTTCATGTTGATGTCAGCTCCATGCTCTATTAAATCTTTCAAACACTCATAGTGACCCTTATTGGAAGCACTCATGAGTGCCGTAATTCCATCATTATTCTTCATGTTAATGTCAGCTCCATGCTCTATTAAAACTTTAATGCAATCAATGTGTCCATTTAATGAGGCATACATGATTGCAGAAACTCCGTTGTTAGTCTTTATGTTGACTTGACCTCCATGTTCTATCAAAATTTTAGCACATTCCGTGTATCCATGAGTGGATGCCGTTATGAGAGCTAATCCTGTGCTTTTGAATCTATCGGTCATTTCTGCATTTGAAAGCAGTAACCTTAACATTTGAATTTGATTACTTTCTGTTGCGACTTGAAATAGCTTGGCATAATCCTTGTGCTGTTTATCAATACTGAATAAAGTATTAATTTTTTCTAGATCTCCATTTTTCACTGCGGCAAACATTCCTAAAAGAAGGAAGCCTTCAGATACCATCTTTGTGAATGTAAAATCAATCCACTTTAATTCAAATTAGAACCATATGTACTCATTTGTTCTTATAAATACCGATGCTTTTGTCACTAATGTAGTGCAAAAAAGTACCAATATTTACCTTCAGTTAAGTCATCCTTTTTTGCAACATCTGGTATCATTTTGATTCTACCTATAAACTGGGACCCATTGTTTTCCGTTGTGCATCTGTGAAATGTAATAATTTAAAATAGTTATATTATTTGACAATTTTTCATTGGTTGAAGAATTGACAAAATGTTCCTGTTTACTTTTAAGTCCTAATTCTACAATGGAATGAGAAAATTTTTATTAAAAACGAATGAATTTTTTGCTTACGAAGAAATTCGAAACTGTCTAAAAATTGAAAAGTAACTGATGAAAACTGTAAATCATTAGTTTAGTCAAACAATTTTATATGACAAATTTTACTTGACAAAATTACTTGACAAATTTTTTTCTTGAATGATCTAATCACTGGTTTGTTATAAAAACTACGCCTATCAATTGTTAATTTTGTTTTATAAAATCTCAGTCGACCTAATACTTCTACCTTACACCCCATTCGGTTGCGTTCGGCTCCCTGAAACAGGAGAACGAACTCGGTACATCCTCTTTCAATCTCGTCCGTGCTCGAGGAAGGAAACAAAAATCGATTTGAAAATATTTCAAGAATTCTAATCCATTAGTATCGTACATTTATTGTATTTTTGTTATGGTAAACATCCAGGAAAATAATTTATTAGTGACAAAAGGAAAGTTGCAAAAAACGAAACTCCCACAAGGAAATGATCCTTATGTGTTATGGACGAAGATAAACCGGACGAGAAACAAAATTATAAACGTTTCAAGATAACAACAGAGGAAGAAAATTTTAAGTGGACATTGCCAGAGGGAATGTCTAAAGGAAATTACTCGATACGATGGGTTCTTTATCAAGAATACGGTGGCTTTTGATTGAGTCAAAGATGGTGGAGATCAGGCCGACGTCCTAACAGTGCAGGAATTGTTACAACTTACTGAACAAGCAATATCATTGATTGGATAAACCAGTAACATTTTAACTTATAACAAAGAAAAAATGCATTATCTTGTTTGCATCATCAACATTAAAAGATGTTCTTAAAGAGAAGGACGCAATCTTATTTGGGAAACCAATTGGAGATCATTTTATAGAAACCATGAAGGAAAAGAAGGAATCCCTGAAAGCCTTTGTTGGGGATTCGTTCCAGAAATCGAATTACCAGCCACCAGTGGCAGCCGCGGACAACAATAAAGGATGCCCTTTCAACAGTTCCCTCCACCAGTTTGCTTCTCCAAGAGAGGTGGAGGGCAGAATTTTTCAAATTACAACAGGTACAACAAAGTAAAACAAAGGAAAAGGTACCTTAAGGGAAGAAATTGTTTGCGGAAGAAATTCTTACGGAACTATTGTTTGCGGAATTTATTTTTGCGGATTTCGCTTAAATCCGCAAAAATAATTCCGCAAAAATGAATAAATATTGGTCATCCGCAAAAATAAATTCCGCAAAATTTTCGAAAACTTTCATCCGCAAAAATTTAGTCCGCAAAGTTTTCGAAATTTTTCACCCGTAAAGAATTGATTTTTCATTTTGCTTTGCATATAAATGAAAGTCTCGTCTTCATAGAATGTTTGAAAAATGAAAAATGAAAGAAGTCAAGGTTATTGAACATCTGAGGGCCTACTTACTCTTCGTCAATTGAACATCTAAGGGCCTACTTACTCTTCGTCAATAACAATACAAACAGCATCTGCACTTGCAACAGATTTTGCGCTCCGTATTGTTGTTTTTACTTTGAAAAACGATCTTATATCGGCGGCGGAGGTATCAGAGTTTTTCGTTTTTGTTTTTTTTACTCTTTTCCTTTATGGGAAGTAGACCTAGACTGAGTCATATTCTCTGTTCCTGGCGTTACATTGATCTGAACAAAGATACAACCCAGCCACATTATCTGTTTGTTACAGTTTAGTATTCTTTTTTGATATTTTAACTGATGAAAAATAGGTGTTTTTCCATAGATCTGCTCTTTCCATTCCAACTAAAGTTTGTATATACCCAGGTCCTAAATTAGGTGTCTTCCGACTTTCGATTTTGTTAAATTTCTTGCATCTGCAAAAATTAATTCCACAAAATCCCTTTTGAAGTTGTCATCCGCAAAAATTTATTCCGCAAAATATGGTGTTTTTTGGTCATTTATCCGCAAAAATATATTCCGCACAAATTTCTTTTGCAAACAATTTCGTCCCTTAAGGTAATTATCTTTGTGCAAGGAAATTCACCTTTCCCATAACCACACCACTTCCACAGATAATGAACATGGAGGACTTGCTTCATGTTCATCTAGTGGTAAAAAAATTATTTTCAGAACATGTGATGCTGCAGGTGCCATTAGCAGGAAAACTGATACACTTTCTTCCAGCTTGAAAGATCTTGATAAAAGATCCAAGAATTTTTTCAGTAATAGGAGGATACGAAATTCTTGAAATTATTGAAACGACCGACCCAAAACGGTCTGGCAAATGCCCATTTAAATCAAGAACAATCTTTGTTAATAGAGAAGGAAGTGGAGGGCCTATTGGAAAAAGGTGCTATTTCCCAAACAAATCATTCAAAAGGGTAGCTCTAAAGCAATCTGTTTCTAGTTCAAAGGAAGGATGAGAGTCAACGACCTGTAATAAATAAAAAAACATTAAACAGATTTGTTCCTTGCAAACACCTCAAAATGGAAGGTTTGCATTGTCTAAAATGCATGTTGCAGAAGAGAGATTACTTTTGCAAGCTAAACCTGAAGGATGCTTACTTCAGTATCCCTCTTCACAAGACATCTCGAAAATTGGTGAGATTTATAAGGTCAGGGAATTTATACGAATTTCTATGCCTCTGTTTTAGGTCCTGCCCCAAGGATTTTCACGAAATTATACTAAAAATCCCGATCTTATTATTGAAAAGATTAAATATCAAAGCGACAATTTACCTGGACAACATGTTGCTAATGGGATGCTCCTGGGGGATGTCCAAATGGCAACAGATCTAGGATTTACAACATCTAAGAGTAGTAGTGAATTGGAAAAAGTCACTTCTCCAATATGACTTTGTCATTGACAGAGGAAAAAATGACATCTGTCACAACAAAATGTTGGAGGTTATAACAGAATCCAATGACAACAATCTTGGAGCTAACATGTCTTGTATAGGTATTAGCACCCACAATTCAGGCTGTTTTAATCCATATTCATACCTACAGCTTTCATTGTTTCTCTAAGCCATCTTGTTATAATGTCACTTGAAACCGGTTTATGTGGTTTAATATAAGTCAAAAATAATTGGCTTGGGTTACCTGTACATCGCCAAAGTGAAAATATTTTAATGTAATTTCTAATGATTTTGACAATACGCAAATCTTTATCTTCAGCAAGTTCAGGAAATGTTATAGAATGAGGTTTTTGTCCTTGTCTCCAAGATTTTGTAAGTCTAGAATAAGCAAATCTAATCTTAGGTTCCAAAACTTCCATATTATTGCCCCCGCAGCGAGCGTAAGCGAGCGAGGAGGCATAGTAGTTTCACGAGATAGGCGAATGTCAGTTTCCGATTTTGTTCATCATCTTCCAACTTTCGTGTTGACGTTACACGGTGGAATACAATTATTAGCTGACTTTGCTTTTTTCCCGTTTAAAAGCATGGTACTGTAAGTGGGAGACAGAATGTTTTTTCGTATCTCTTTTCTAATTTACTATTATATTACATTATATTATATTATGTTATTTAAAAAGTTCGTATGCTAATTAATTAAACATTTTTTATATTACTCTGAACAACAAGGATTTTGAAGCACAGCCTGAAATCTGAAATTTTGCCAACCATACATTTTATGTTTGTATATGTTTTAGCTCTAAATCTTTCATTTAATAAATTTTATTCAATGCACTGATTTTTGGTGGATCTTGCCATTTTAATTGGATTTCTGTGTATGCAGGAAAGCCATATTACAAATTCTTGTTTTTCTTCTTTAACTGTCCTCCACTAGTGATCATGATCAGTAAAAAACCTTTTTATATTTTTTTTCTTGCTATTTTATGTAAACGTTGGCTATTTTTTGTTTTGAATTAAAGTTTGAAACGCAAATTTCTAATGGATTTTTCGCTTTATTATTTTTTTTTTTTTGAAAAAGTTTTTTTTTTCTTTTGGCTCTTACATAATTTCTTTAACAAATCTTACTTTGATTATGAAATACGTATTCATGTTTCAGTTCACACATTTCTTTTGTTTGTAGCAAATACTTTCTGATATTACTTGTTAAGCCTATTTACACTTTTTGAAAGGTATATTAGCATCAGTGTGACTTAGGCCTAAGAGATAACATTATTTAGTTTGCCTCATATCAGGTCTCAAATCAACCAAAACATTTTTTGTTAGGCCAAAATCTTGTTTTCGTTTCTGTTGTTAATGTATAGCTTGCTATCTGTACAAATTGGAATGCTTGAGCGCGGGGGCATTTTTAGCTAAAGCTACATGCTAGTTTATATCTAAAAGTTGAATATCTGAAGATCTACAAGATGTAGAGAGTGCTATGAGCATAGTGGTTTTCACTGTAAGCAGTTTCTCCGAAAGAATTTCATTCCATATTTTCTTTAAATAATCAAATACGACTTGTACATCCCAAACTTTACTAAAATCAGGCCGTGGTTAAATACCCTTGTCATCAAAGCATTAATTTTTTGATGGTCATTTACCACTAAATTCTACATGAAAATCTGAAATAGCTGATCAATAACTACATATTGTATTGTATAAGTATCCTGAATCAAACATGAAAGTCAGGGAGTCTAGGATGTAATTCACATTGCATTGAAATGGATCAGCTTTTTTCCCATTACACCAGGGACTAGCCACTTATTCCAGGCCGATGAATAACTTGAATTAGATAATTCTCTTCTGCACGATGTGATAAGTTTGGAAGCCCTCTTTGAAATTCCTTCCTCAGCCAATCTTTTCCTGTAACCAATTAGGCCACCAGTTTTAACGATTTGTTAGAAAGACTTTACTTTTAACATTTTGGCAAAGGTAAATATGGCTAATTTTTTGCTTATAATGTTATAGTTATATTAAACCACATAAACCGGTTTCAAGTGACACAATAGCAAGGTGGCTTAGAGAAACAATGAAAGCTGTAGGTATGAATATGGATTTGTTTACTGCCCATTCCACCCCAGCCGCTTCTTCTTCGAAAGCAGTGACTGAAGGAGTCCCTGTCAAAGAAATTTTACCTAGATGAACTTGGTCGAAAAAATCCTCTACATGACATCGTAGGGAAGTTGTAGCTATTGAAAAAGGGAAAAACCTAAAAAGAATCACTACAAAACGGTTTGAACAGAGGATGTACCGAGTTCGTGCTCCTGCTTGACGGAGCCGAACACAACCGATTGGGCTGTAAGGTAGCAGTATTAGATCGACTGAGACTTTTGTGGTGAACTGCAATTTAGATTTTATGACTAAAATCGAAGGAAGATCTAATACATCCCACCCACCCACACCAAACAGGATAAAGTTATTATATCTGTCACTCTCATTTATTTTAGATTCGTTCCAATTCAAAAGATAAGCGAATCATTCGTTCGTTATGTTTGATATGAAATATACGGCATTTGAAAATGATGACCACTTTATTTTTTTTCTCTATCCTAATTTCGACCTTTACTCAGACTTCATGTTTCGTCTTGATTTTAAAAGAAGATAAAGCTAAAAATTTGAGTGCAAATTCGTTTCTCGCTACACATCAATGTTTACTTGCCTGGACGCACTCGGTTGGGTTGTAAGGTAGCAGTATTAGATCTTCCTTCGATTTTATTCATAAGATCTAAATTGCAGCTCGGGTTTTTCGCCCTCCAATTTTCTCCAATTTTGGATATTGAGATAAATGTAACAAAAAAGAGTAAAGCTGAAATAGATAAAGCGCCTGTGGAAAGAACCTTGAACGTCGTCACATTAAAAGATCATTACCTTCCATCCGTGCCAATCATCTCTAAAACAAAATGTTATTATCACTAAACACAAAGAAAAAATGCTAAAAATGTTTGTCATTATTTCAAAAGACTTCATACCACAGATGTTGCGTTTGATAGACTTGATAAGAATGGAAGAATGTTCTTCGTCAACATGTGGCTTTGTTAACTGGACATTCACTTGTTTACCATTGTCACACCGAGAGTTCAGTAATGAAACCGATAAATTTCCAAGCTTGCGATTAGGTGTGACATCATGGAGGGTTGCATGGAACGTTTGAGATTTCCATGCATGTTTTATACTCTTCTCCAGAGTGTGACGTTGAAACATTAATTCAAAATCAAGTTCTTCTGTCCGATTACTTAATAACATATCCATATCATGAATCGAGTCCATCCTCATCTGGTTTCTTGATAAAAAAATATTAACTTGATTATCAAAACCATCAATGATCTTAGATTTCTCTTTCTTATAACCTTGAAAAGATTCTTTTACGTTTTCCATAATTCGGAATTCCAATTCATTGTCGAGCTTTTTCCTGCACTTGATCAACTCCTCGAAGATACGATCATGATGTCCCTTTGTATTTGGAAACATCTCTTTAACTTTCTGATAGGAGGCAGTGAGCTGTTGCTTCAATTCTCTGATTTGTGGTTCATTTTTATCAATTTGGTGAGCATTGTGTTTCTGGTTCTTGCAATAAACACAGATAAACATCTCGTTACATTCTACGCAACTGTATCTTTGGAAAGAGTTATGTTTTTCGCAGATCGGGAAGAATGATTGGCTCAACTGATCGAAAGATATGCTGATATACTCATTTGCTTGGGAAGAGTGTGCGTTAAAACATGGTGCACACATTTTCTTATTACAAATCTTACAGTAGCGAGATATCGGCCTTTCACAGTTCATCTTTTCCATGCAGCTCACAGTTCCGCTAGAAAAAAGGCTTTATATTTTAAGGATTTATATTTTATATACGTAAATTAAACAACGAAGTTGTT
The DNA here is from genome assembly GCA_027922465.2 of Turritopsis dohrnii. Lineage (NCBI taxonomy): Eukaryota > Metazoa > Cnidaria > Hydrozoa > Anthoathecata > Oceaniidae > Turritopsis > Turritopsis dohrnii. The sequence goes on along the minus strand of BQMF02000263.1, from coordinate 423,701 downwards.
GGCGACATTATGCCGTCAACTTTTGACTGACGGATTAAGTAAGGTATATAGTTGAGTTTGATAAAACACGCTTTTCGTTTTATAAGAATGGTGTTTTTTCATTTCATGATGAATATTCTTGACGTCATAATCATCCTAATATATTCTTAACGAATTCTTAAGACCGTACCTAACTTTTCGTGCCCAGAAACAAAAGATAAAACTCAGAAGGCAAAAAAGGGGTAAACAAATAACTTAACGAGATTTTTGCACCTACAGCAATGGAGAGGCACGTGAGAGATTGTTTACATTGATAATTTCAAAAAAATAGAACCTATATATAAAACAAATTGAACTCACAGAATCTTAAAGCCTGGTTTTCACTGATCGTCTTAACGCTTAAAACGCAGCGATCTTAAGCCTTAAAATGGCAATATTCTTAAGACATTCTTAACTGTTTGGCCAATTTCATCTTGGACATTCTTATAAAAAGAAAAGCGTGAAAATATGTAGCGGTGCGTATATTGAATGCCTTTGTTTTGTCATGGATTGGTGGATAAGAAATTTTAAAAAAGAAAAATATTCGTACCTGTATGAACAAGCTTTTCTTTGTACAACATTCTCCAGGGCATAATTCTTTTTCAATGCATCAGCTACTGTCTTTCCAGATCGGATCACATTCACTTCATGACAGTTGTTGGGACAAGTTATGGTCACATCGCCATTCCTTTGGAGGACTAGTAGGTTTTCTAAACATTCTTTACAGAAAGAATGACCACAAGATAGAATTCTTGGATCGAGATATTTATCGAAACAGATGGGACACTCGTGCGGTTGTAAACCGAAATCACTACTTGCTGCCATTTTTAAAGTTCTTGAACAACAGCTGTTAATCGTCTATGCGAGATAATTGATGGAAAGGTACATATTCCTTTTGTAAAGTTATATGTACTGTTTTGAAATACCAATGTCAACAATAAAATCAATGGGATTAAGGTACGTAAATAACTTTTATTTAATGTTTTGAGAACAAAAAGTCAATGTGACGGAGAGCATTTTTATTGAAATTGTATGTAAATTTCTATAGAAATGCACTCTTTTGTAGAGATTTTTTAATAAATGTGCCGGCTGGGTAATTACTATTGATTAGAAAATATTAAAGATAATGAACTATTGTAGGTAGAGCTGGAGGGTTGCACTATGTTGATGTCAGTAGCAGGCGCGGACGCCGCATAATTTTATAGTTACGGCTCAACCTTTGGGATTCGAAAATGAATTCCGATTCCCCGATATCTATCTTAATTGCCCGCTTTACGCAAAAATGCTTTCCGAAAATGCAGGGGCGTTTAGCAGACCGGCGTTCTGTTCCAGCTGATGTGTTGAACCACGGATACCAAAATTAACCTACACTAAACATTTTAGTTTATTCGATATTAACATAGCATATACATTTTAAAATAAATACAAAATTATATTAAATGTATTATATTAAACATCTTATGTACAATTTGCATGGAGTCATCATGGAGCCACAAAAGTGTTTCCAAGTAGAAAGATAGTGAAAAATAAGAAGAGAAAAACAAATTTAGAAGCAAATTGTCTCCATATATGGACTTAAATTTTATTACTTGTTTCTTTTTTTCCCTCGACAATGCCTTATTAAGTATGAGGGCCGTGTTGAAGTGTCCCTGTAAAGGTTACTTTGCTTTTAAAGTTTTACAAAATCTGTATCAAAAAAGGACACAAAATAAGCAAGTTGCTATTGCTTAGCCATTATAGAAGCCATGATTTTCTCCCATTAATAGATTTAGAGAAAGACAATAATCTGACGATACAAAAAGATTCTGGATTATATCAACAATGTAGAGGATGCACTTGAAGATACAGGCATGCCAGTAGCAACAATGTAGAGGATGTACTTGAAGATACAGTCATGCTTGAAGGTACAGTCATGCCAGCAGGAGATTCTCATTCATAAAATATTTTTCTCTGATTGTCAGAAGGCAATGGGTTACTAGAGCCACTCATTTTGGCTAACCTTATCACTTTCAAAATGTTGACTTGAGTCGCCCTCATAGAAAAATAAAATAGTTAGGGATTTACCTGATGTATGGTCATATTATATTTTTAGAGATTATTGTTCAGGATCAGAAGGTGGATGAAAACATTTTACATCCCTTTTAACCACATTACACAGTGACGTGAGCCTGTAAGTCCACTGCTATCAATAAATGAATTATGGTGAGTGTAAGGCCAAAATGTTTTCAACACATCATTTAAACATTCTAGGATTAAAGTTAAGCGAAGAAAACAGTAGATGACCAAAAAATTACAAGCAAGCACATTACTCACTAAGGAGTTAACACCCATAAACAAATAAAACAGAACTACACATACAACTTCAACAGTAGCAATCAATCGACAAAAACAAAAATGAAAAGAAATAAAAATTTATGTTGAGATCTCCCATCTTTTCTTTTACATTTTGTGTTGGTTTTCTAATGAAGAATGAAGAATGCCACAAGGTAATTTCAAGAATCTTTATCATCTTAAGGTAGGAATACAAGCTAACAACAAAGATGTTGTCCAAGGCAATCTAAACGACCTCTTCATCTTCATCTAAATTATCTGGGAGGTAAGACTCAAAAACAAAAACATTGCTTTGCAGTTAACCAGAAAGAAGTTTTTGGTATGAATCAGCATTAGAACAAGACAATCACTCAACATTCCCGCACTTCCCCCTTGTAACATGGTCTGCCAATTGTTTCAACACCAACGTTTCGTTCGCACACATTTTCAACTCATTCAGACAGAAACTTTTCACACGTTCATTCACCACAATGACTCCTTGCAGAAGGTGCGGTGCTCGTTGATAGTTATGCAAATTCTTGAATTCTCAAAGGGAAAGAAAATCTTCACATACGCTCGCTTTGCGTTAACTTTTCTCGTAGGGGCTACACATCTGCATTTTCTGTTGGTCTAAACTGCAACACTTTATTTTCAACCCCATTGCGATCTAAACGCAAGTATGTTTGAAGAACAACGCTGATTTCACCAAACTAAAGGAAAGAGGGTTTGTACGGTGCTGGAGCGTGATTTAATGTATAAGTACCAATCGAATATTGACTTCTGTGTGAAATTGGATTTTGAAATAAGCTCAGAGTCAAAGAATCAAACTCTCTGCTTGCTTACTAATAAAAAAACAAAAACGCATTTGGAAAAAATTCAAAAATGTCGGACGGATAAGCTTGCTACGCTGTATCCACCACTGATGTTCACACTGTTACAATCTACTGCTATCAATGTTCGTCGTTCTATTCAAAAATAAAATAAAAAGCGTTAAAAATTCATGCTTTTAAGGCCATTTTCCACTAAGCGGAATTGACCGCGCGATGTCACGTGGACAGCAATTGCGCATGCGCTCTTCTGAGATATAATGATTTTCAGGCGGACATCCAGCGATGTGCAGTGCGCAATTGAAGTTGAAGTTCTTCCAACTTCATTTGAGCGGTTTGGAATGCTGACCAATAGTATTGTCGAAATTTTGCTGACAAATGCGGATTTGTATAAGTAAACATGGCATAGACGTGTGGAAGAAGAACATGGCGAACTGCAAGTTTGCTTCCCTCGTTTCCTTGGCCTCCAATCCAGAGATCATGAATACTTTAAAAATGATACAATCACAAAATTCAAAAGGAATGGAGGTATTATATTTTCGGTTTAGATTTTAAAGTTATCTTAAGATGTAAAGGAGTTTTCTGTATTTTACTTTTAGTTAGCAACAACAAATATGCTTACTTTAATAGATTACAGATTCAGAGCGGCATGTTAGTGAACAGACTTCGCTACAACAACCCTGGTTGCTGGGAACTACATCAGTTTCAACATCTGATCCAGCAACAGAGCAGGTATAGATAAAAATGCTATATGTTTTATATTTTTAATGTTATATGTGTTGTGAGAAATGTCTCAGAGCTACTGTTTAATTATAGCTAGCTAGGTAGCAGATAATAAAGAAACACCAGAGGCTCTTGTTTCCAATACGCAATTTTGAAGAATTAATCCAATGTTTATTATATATTTTTCAATTTTTGTGTGCTGCATAAATTTTCATTTTAGGCAGGATAAAGTGATATTGAAAACTTGCCTATATTGATGGACACATTTGCATGAATACATAAAAAAACAAGATAAAAAAAGGATTTCTGCCAAAATCTGCTGAAATATGAAAGAAAAAGCATATGACATATTTGAAAAAAGTTATATGATTTCCAAAATAAAAAATCACATTTCTAATGTATATAATCCCTAGGACATTGTCAAAAGATAAGTGACACTATGTGAAACTTATAATATACTGGATTACATCTGAATGGCATTAAATATTCTTTATTATGTTGATAAGAAATAATATCAAGGATATATTGATCCTTTCAGATATCACAATGTATATGCACGTAACTCATAAACTGTAAAAGTTCTGGATTTCTGAATTTGATGCTTGGTGTCAATCTTCCTAGCAGACTTCCTAAATTACAAGCACAAAAATGCATGCAGATTTTGGTCATGCAAAATACATCCACATAGACCAAAACCAACATTATAACTGTTGTAGTTTGTTTTGATTAGCAATATGGAAAGCACTTACAAACATTCTTGATCTGAGTTATCATTCATGACCTGTTTATAAAAATTCTTGAAGAAATTCAAAAAAAAGGTTGAATGATTTTTACGACATAACATTGCATCTCTGATTTCATATGCACCCAAGGGCATTGCGAAAATATAGTTGACACTATGCGAAACTTTATTGTATACGTATATACACCACTGATAAACTTAACTACATCTGAATGACACAAAAGTGATTACGTATGTAAATCATGTTCTTTAAGCATTTGACATGTACCGTCAATCTTCTTAATTACAAATGGAATTATCAATATTTCAAACACAAAAAGTAAACAATAATTTTGATCATTAACAGTTATATATATACTTATACAGTGTGTTTCGTAATGTTGGAAATGGAAATTTTAAAGTTGTTTTTTTAAATGAATATACCGAATTTCAAAATAATTTTTACATCAATGGAAAGCCATTTTCAAGCTCTTTCGGCTAGTATATTTTTGTGAAAAATGAAAAAGTGGGTTTTGAAAAAATAAGGAAAATGTCTTGGAAAAATGTAATTAAATTTTTAATGGTCGATTAACACGTAGTTTAATTACATCGTGCTTATTGTTTCAAAATACTGAATCCATTCAAATTTTTTATTAATTTTATGTTTGCGCTAAGACCCCCAAATTGATATTTTAAAACATAAAAGTTTAACGTTTTTCGTGAACACACAGCTTAAATTTGTTTATTGTTTTCCAAATTGCTGCCATTGTTTCAAAAAATCTTTTCTTTTCATTTACATCTTAATCGACCATTAAAAATTTAATTACATTTTTCCAAGACATTTTCCTTATTTTTTCAAAGGCCACTTTCTCATTTTTCACAAAAACATACTATCCGAAAGAACTTGAAAATGGCTTTCCAACGGTGTAAAAATTGTTTTGAAATTCGATATATTCATTTAAAAAAAACAGCTTTAAAATTTCCATTTCCAACATTACGAAACACACTGTATATGTTCTAAAGCACACACATAACATAATTATATATATAACTGAAAGGAAAGTTTTGTATTGTTACATAATGTATCTTTTGACTTTACAGACAGTTGTTTTACAGATATTTTAATTTGCTATTGTGATTAGTCACTCGTAATAAGGGACATTGACAGTATAACTTAAAAACTGATCAAACAATAAAACAAGTAAGTGGTGCAGGGTAGACACAAATTTTCTATGTTGGAGCTGAAGAGGAAACTAAGCTGAGCCAAAGTATCCAGAGCTTAAAAAGCGTAACAGCTCATATACAAAACAAACGAAGATGTTTTGAATTTAGACAGGCTTAAAGAATCTCAAAACATTTCTCTCTAAAAACAAAAAAATAGCTACCTTTTTGACTCTTCTGTTTACAAAACGTTGAAAACTTCTTTTTAATTAGAAAAGAATGATCACAGTTCAAGATAATTATAAGTTTCTTCTATGGAAATTCTTTTTTATCTTCAGATACCCTTATCTATCATTTTCAAGAAACTTTAGAAAATTTAAAATGGTTTCTACCCTCACATGCGTGGTAAGCATAAGTTTCATTTAAGCGCACACACGAAATTTCAAAAAACCCGCTAGGTTTGGACAGCAGAAAAAAAAAAAAAAGAAAAAGAAAAACAAAGCCGGTTTTAAAGTATTTCTTGCTTTCGCAGAAATCCAATAACATATACATATCATATAATATAGGTCCTTTTGGAGGCAGCAGAGCTCTCTCTATCTCCAGGTCTGACCAATATATAGCACATAACACAAAATCAGCCCTAGCCAACTGAACAGTATATAATGGCAGGTTCAATTATAATATACAGTGATAATATTACGAATTTCTTTACTTCTCTGGTGAAGAATAACCCTTTCCTTCAGCTTTTATTTCCAAAACGATATCTGTGTGATGGGCAAACTGTAAAACTCGTGTTTTAATTTGAGGCCGCACTTCAATGTAAAATAGCTGATAAATAGCTGTAATTATAAAAGATCTGAAAGATCTGAATTAAGCCACGATTAACAAATAAGCCTCTATTCTACCCTTATTTTTAAGTGGTATCAGCTTTCAATGAGGAATCCAGGCTAGAACTGTGGACATGGGACGGATAAACGCTAATGAAAGATCAGCTGCTTAACGCGCTGACCAATAATATCAAACCACAACAAAAATGTAATTTTCACGGACGGTACTAGCAATACAAGTAATGAACGGTTCACCACCTTACCATGAACCTTTCATCCCTTCGAAGCCCATTGATTTTAAAATCGTTAGAATTGGTTGGAAAACGAATCGAAAAAGCAAACAAAGCCAAAACATATCTTAAAAATCAATCAACCTTCACACACACTCTTGCCGAGAACGTACTTTTCGTCAATTTGCAGATCACAGTTCAGGCTAACCAAATTTCATTTTTGATGGAAAAAAGAACAAATTCCCATTTTTAAATCCCCTACAGATGACCCAATAAACTCTAATATCGAAAAGAGCTTATATTCTCGAAATAGCTTAATCTTTGATCTAGAGACCAACACATTGCTTGCATATATTACATTGCTTACAATGAAAGTACGTTGAAAACAACACATTTTGGGCAGAGAATAACAGTTTTTACTGAGATCTCCTCGCATCTGGTACTTTCGAAGTAAATGCAAAATAAAAACATCTGATCCAAATGTGGATTTAAAAAGAATCAAAAACAAGATAACAACAGATCAGCAATAAACAAAAAATAACGCAGTATGTAATATGAGTCAATATCCTTTTTTAAAAAAGTGAAAACAACAAGCTAAAAATAGAAAAAAGTTTGCAATCTTATGCATCTGGCTAGCCTCAAAAGCTCCATTCTCAAATAGTGAACAACATTATAAAATCTTTATTATCCTGAGATTTTAACTTTAGGTAAACTTTCCAAACAGAAATTACAAAATTTTGATCAATTCATATTTATGATTTTGAAGAATTTCGTTACCTAATATTCCATCGTATCATTTGAAAATTGGAAATGGAAATTGAATTGTTGATAAAATCGGCGCATGGATGCATTACCCTGAGCTGGAAGGGTCGAAATGTAAAATGTCAATTGAGCCATCTTCATGAGCTTAAACTATATAGTAAAGACTCGATAAAGAAGTGTTACGAATCGATGATTCAGACAATTGTTAAGGATATGAAAGGAAGCATCAATTCAGATAAGATTGAGAGAGGGAGCATTACGGCCTCTCTTGAAGATGAACGAAACATTGTGTCAATGAGACTTTTTCCTGAAGAAAAATTCAGTGAAAAGGTTTTTGAAAAGTTCTTGGAAAATCTGTTCCTGTGCGAAGGTTTGTGTCAGACTGGGTTACATTGAAAGAGTCACATGGTAGGCTGATGAACGACTGAATAAAAAATTGAGAGCGGTTATTATAGTGTTCCTTAAAGTATATTGGGAGTTTCTTGTATTTAAATAGCTAGTATGATGTTAAACAAACCTAACCTAAATTATTGCAAACAACATCCTTATTCAAAACAGTTCAATTGACCTGGTTAAACAAGGCGCTGTAGTATAGTGGGTATATAGTATAGTGTATATCTCACTTGGTAAGACGGCGGATTTGTAATACAAGGGTGATAGTTGGTAGTGGTTCAAATGTGATGTAATGAGCGAGTGCCTAAAATTGCATAATAAGACCACAATTACCTATCAGTCTAGTAGTTGCAAGTTCTCTACCTTAAAATCTGAGGTATACATTCCTGGTGGAATCAATGAATTTCACTGTTATTTCCCTCTGGCCTCGGTAAAATAATGATAAATAAATAAATAAGGTGTCTTTGCTTTCCACATCGCACTGTCAATGCACAATTTAATCCTACGCTCACAGTAATTCGGACACTCAGTTCACACACTGTCTACAGTCAATATTTCTAACTACAAGCAGCATTCCTTATCTTAAACAATTTTAAAAGATATTGCTTTCATTAAGTTAAAAGCCAGCCCAGCGACCGCTCGACCGTGACCAAAGAACGTTGAGAGGCTTGAATAGTACACTTAACATCCGTTGCATACGATCGAGTTGTTAGTAAATTGTTACCGGAGTAGCAGAATTTATTGTTTTTTATGTTGTTGAATATTTGAGTTGCAAATGATATTTTCCCCGAAGTAGGTATATGGTGGAGTGATCCAATTAGATTCCAAACATTGCATACTGCCCTGAGGGTAACAGGCTTTTGTATAAAATTAAATATACTCGTTGAAAATGACATATTCTTAATTTTCACGATCTCGTTTTCAATTTTATTTCCAAAAATCGGTTTGTACTGTTGGTGACGTAAACTTTCAGACGACCGTCTTTACAAGATATTTACAAGAACTTCCATATAAACGGAATGGAAGGAAATGTCCATCTGTTCCACTTGTAAACGTCCACTGTCCACTGGTGAACGATAACTATGGTCCAATGATTTTAACGGTTTGGCATGTGTTTAAAAGAGTAGTCCAGCCATACGTCCTTTTGATTCCATTTTATTACGCATTGTTTTCGTGGTTTTTTGTTTCAGAGGACAAGAAACTCGAAAAGTAGTAGTAGAAAATGTATTTTATACATTTTTAAAACTTTTACTTTTTGCTAAAAATAAGGTGTCTTGTAGCAAGAGGACAAAATAGAAAACTTGGAAGAGGAATCAAACTTCGACGATGAAGATTGAAATTCCTTTATTGGAAAATATAAGATCAGCTTTAAAACTTAGCCAATTTGCAGGCACCACAGAGCAGGGTGGCTAAGGGGGCTATATATATACATTATTAGATCAATCTAAATTACATTAGATATTGACCGGTCGAAACCTAACTGGCCGACCTAATACAAATCTGTTCTTAATAGAGTCGTGAGAGGGCATTACGGTGCAATACCTCCGGTGTGCTACATTCATTTATGATGACCGTGTTGTGTAGCGTTATTTGTCAACCTTGTTTCTTTCCTTTGTTGTTGGAGAGCAATCTTTTTGTAATGCTGGTGTCTGGTTTAAGAATTGTGTGTGCAACGTAGTTCCGTTGTTGTCTTTTTATGTGTTGAATGATACTTTCTGTTTTGCATTTTTGTAGGTGTTCTTCATTCGTAAATTCGTAACTGAACGATCCTTCTTTCCTGCAATATCCGCCTCTCACCTTTTTTTTGACAATTGTATTATACGTTGCGTTGATGTGGTTTACTTGTCATTTTGTAAGGTTCCATGTTAGACAGCTATATGTTAAGCGACTACGTACAAGGACATTAAGCATAGCCACCCACCCCTAATGTTTTCGTTGGTTTAGGATTTTTTTACAGTTTTAGCTAGTCCAATAAAACTCGTAAATTTTTCTTGGGCCTAATTGGGAGATTCGTAAAATCGACAAGCCTGTTACACGAAAAAAATCAATTAAAAACTGTTCAATTAAAAAGTTACTTCAGTTAAATCTCTGAAGTAACTTTTTAATTGAACAGTTTTTCAGCCTTTTCTTGTATCAAAAGAAACATCATTACTTTACACGCTTATTTCAAGTGTTGATGTGAAGTTTCTAATGACTTTGTAGGGAAAAATTCATGAACTACTCTACTAAGTTATATATAATTCCCCACAAATCTATAGAAATATAGTTTCGTGTAAGCGAAACATGATTTTTCCCGCTAATTAGTCAGCACCTCCCCAAACTAAATTTTTCTCCGCGGTCCTTGATTTGGGCCAGAAACTGAAATCGGACTGTGATGAATCAGCAGTTACACAGATTGCTGAGGTAAAAAAGATTAATGCATTTGTCAAAAATGTAAAATTGAGTTTCAAATATACACTATTCATATTGTCAAGAAGTTGCAGTCACCTCACAGATCGTCAATTTTGCCTAAATTTTGGGCTAAATCAACCATATAAATATCTAGCTCAAAAATTTGAGAATCAAATTTGAAAATCAAATTTTTGGCATGTCCTCTTAGAAATTTCAGTGATTGACTGCAGCCTAGCACATCTCTCTCTTATAGTATTTGGATGACAATATCTGATCTTGCCAAAAAAGCTCTGTTCCGCTTCTCAAAAAAGTCAAAGTGGTAATTTATTTCTTGCTTTCACGGAAAACCTATGACGTTTGTGCTTATAAAGATAGAAGACAATTGTTTCACCAAATTATGTACGTCATAATTTTAAACGTTGGAAACGAGGCGGTGGGTGCAATGATAACATTTACAAAAAAGATTTTTGCTTTAAGGTTGAAATAAAGTGTGTCCCATAGAATTTCGGTCTGAGATTTTAACAGCTCATAACGTTTCACACATATATCAGATTTCAGCAATTTTTACACCATTCGATAGGATTTTATTCATAGATTTTAAAAATGTACATTTTGTTCTCCAAAACCTTTTAGTTTGGAAACAATTAAGGATTTTACCATGAAAAAAATCCAATTATCTTCTTAATGGTTAATTAACACATCTTTCAATAACAGCTATCAAAGGTCATTATCAAAAACAATATCAAAGTCAAGTGACTGTAAAACACAAGAGTCATTAAAAACAAAACTTTAAGCTGTCTCAACATGTCCCCCGTTTCTCTTGACACAGCGATTTTCTGTTGCTGTCATAAAGAGTAGCGAATAAAATTTTGATTTTGTCTAAGATTATTTGCTGAGTCAACAATTTTACTTCTTAACACTGATAGACTCTGAATCTCAGTGGAGAAAAGTTTTTGTAGCAACTAAAAATTGCTCATATGATGTCAAAAACTTTTGTAGAAGCCCCCGTCTCGCAATTTTTAACTTTGTGATGAGATTATAATTTTAGTGTGTTCAATAACACCACGACATGTTCTTAATAAACAAAAGAATAATCGCACGTGAAAACTTACTTTTATTAACCATTAAGGAGTTAATGACCGTGACAGTTTAAAGAAATCATATTTACCAGAAAGGTTTTGGACTAAATTATTTAAGATATAGGTTTTTAAAATCCTTGAAAAAAATGCCATCGAATGATGTAAAAATCTCTAAAATCTGATATATGTGTGAAAAGTTATAGCTTGTTAAAATCTCAGACCGAAATTCTCTGGGACACACTGTACATTATCATTTAATGGATCAATAAATGAAATAAAAGAAAACGTGTTACATATAGCAAATTAAATAATCCTCATAAATGGAAATATAGTCCCAGTGGGCAAAATCGTCATAAAAAAATTAAACTGATTCTCATAAACTGATAATGTACAGTGTGTTTCATAATATTGGAAACGCAAATTTTAAAGCTGTTTTTTTAAATGAATATATCGAATTTCAAAATAATTTTTACATCTATGGAAATCCACTTTCAAGTTCTTTCGGCTAGTACATTTTTGTGAAAAATAAAAAGGTGGTTTTTGAAAAAACAAGGGAAATGTCTTGGAAAAATGTAATTGAATTTTTAATGGTCGATTAACACGTAGTTTCCTACATTATGAAACACAGAGGTTCGGAATTCCCGAGTTACAAAACCGAGTTACAAAACCGAGTTACGAATTATGACGTCGCAAACCGAGTTACTAACTCGGAAATTTTATTCACGTAAAATTTTCCCGAGTTACTAACTCGGAAAATTTTTTTTGTTTTATTTTTTCCGAGTTACTAACTCGGGAAATTTTTAAAGTTTAATTTTTCTATTTTATTTTCGAAAAGTTTTCCCGAGTTACTAACTCGGAAAATTTTTTTGGTTTTATTTTTTCTGAGTTAGAGAATATTTTTCAAATATTGTAAGGGATATTTTCGAAAGTTCACTGGGAATAGTGTGAGTTTTTAAAAAAAGGCAAAGTAGACCAAATTTGTGGCAAATTTTGAAAATTGTTCAATTCTAATGAAGATATAATAGAGGAATAACTTTGTACTGCTGTTTTCGAAATTGAAGGTCAACTTGTGCCTAAGGCCAAATTTGGACCAAATTGTTCAACTATAATGAAAATTTGCAAACGGAGAAATTTTATGGCGCAAGTTTTGATTTACATTAATGCAGAAATGGCATCAAAATTAATCAGTTGAGCAAGTCGATGAATATGTTAATCCTAATGATATGCTGTCCTGGATATTATTTTTAACTACAGCTGTACCATGGCACCTCTGACATATTTTTCTATTGCTCTTACCCTTGATGAATTGTGATAGCTGAAAACTCCAAGATAAAAAGTTGCCGAAGTGAGAAAATAGATTCTATATTTCTATATGAATTTAATTTAGGTGTTGAGACTGGTGTTTCGCACGTGCAATTCATAATGTTGAGGTGGTATCATGTTAATTCTAAAAGAAATTATTTAACAGTGCTAAATACAAAAAGATTTCAAGTAAATTAGTGTCGACATTACTGTTTGATGTGACTTTTCAAAGCCGACTATGATTCAACACCAAAGGCGTAAATACCTTTTGTTTATTACTCAGCCGGCCGTTTACGGCAGCTGAGTATTAAAATCCTCTTTTTGTCGTGTCGTGGAACTTTTTTCGGAGCCTAACCTTTCCACGCGGTATCCAGGCTGCACGCTTTCACCTCCATCATGCGCAGCGCACGGTTCTTCAAAATGGTGTAAGTCGTAAATCTTGTGCTCTCCCCAAGTTAAAGCGTGGAGTTCCTTACGAAGCAGTTACGAAAGAGAAAGAGGTTGGTTTTTGCTTATTTGTTCCCCCAAATTTACTTTTAGTTATTTTTTTTTACTGTAGCCATACTTGTTTCCAGTGTGTTTGTTATTTTTAAAAATTTCTTTCTACTAGTTTTTGTTGACTTTATGATGCACTACACACAACATCAACTTTAGGCACTACTTTTCCAGTGAGTTTGTTGCTTACCATATCTTTGAAGTGTATACAGTTTCCAGTGCACTTGAAACCACCTGCAACGTACAATTTCCAGTACGTTGGTAATATTATGAAATATACTGTGGCACACATTTTCCAGTGTGTTTATTATTTATTAAGTATCACCTCCTGAAGTGTACAGTTTCCAGTACACTTAAACTATAAACATCTGTCCATTTCCAGTTGGTGCCTTCCGCAACGTACAGTTACCAGTACGTTTGATATATTCGGGGGGCAGGTTTCCAGTGTGTGTTTTTATTTATACTGCCTAAAGTGTTTGCACTCGAACTACTACTGCAACACTGGTTTTTGGGTGGATCGTAACGTCTCGTGAAGAAACTATGCCTACTTACAATATTATCAAATCAGTTTTGGGTAGCTTTAATCAAGGCAACGTAGAAATGTTTGGGAATACAGCTGGTAGGCAATGTGCATGCATAAGTATTTTTGCAATATTTTGGTCTCAAAAATAAACAGTCTGACTGTAATGACATTTGAATATAATGTTTCTATGTCAATTTTACTTATTGTTATTTTGCAGATCTCGTTGCTTATGTACATAATGTGACATCAGTGAAGCATACCAAGAAAAATCAAAATTTGAAATATTTTAACTTGCAGCTACAATCGCCTACCAAAACGTTCCGTGGTGTTTGTTTTAATGAAAGCTACCATGACGAATTGGAAAACGCTGCAAGACGAGAAGTCCTATCAAATTATCTGAAGGTCGTCCGAGTATTCCTACGAAGTTAAGGAAAACTGGTGCAGTTGTAAACAAGTTAGATTTATCCGCTAATGATGAGACGGGTGTAATAAAGGTTACATTGTGAGGTGATGGGATAAAGTCAGTTCAGAACGATGGAGTGTATTTGATTACAAGTGCAGTAGTGAACGACTACTTTGGAACTGTTTCGCTTAATACAAACCACAACACAATCTTTACACCTTCCTCTACTGACATTAACAAGGCTAAAAGCACGCTTTCCGAATTGAGAATAAAATCAATTTATTTTCCGCCATCTTCGATTTTCAATGAGCAACAAAGGGTTGTATGTCCACGTTGTAGTCAAAATGTTTCGTCTGGAGATAAAAGTCGATTGTTTAAGTGCACTAGATGTGAAATTGTGTGCTTACGCAATAACCTAGAAAACCAGTTCAGCATGAAAATGATTTTCGATTCAGCTACTGTGAATGTTTATCACACGCATATTGTCAAATATTTTGCAGCCAAAAAATTGACTGTACCTACCACAATAGATGAAATTATGGAGGTATTTCTAGAAGACGATACAACCGAACTGAATTTGGATAACAGAGGTGCGATTATTGCTATAAATGTTTAACTGAGTCGGACGCACACATGAACTTGTCTTCTGTTGCGTAAAATGGCTTTTCTTCAACCTTTTCACTTAGACGCCTTTTTGATTTTAGTTACCTTATCAGCCCTTTTTACGCCGGCCCTAATTTAACGCCGGCCCTTTTTACGCCGGCCCTTATTCCGCCACCCCAAGATTTTGCCTTAACGCCACTTAGGGCCGTTATTTACGCCTCAAAAGTAAAAAAGAAAAAAAAATTTTTAAGCACTATTTTTCACTTTTTCTGTTCAAATTTTAACTTATACTACAAATGTCTTCGAATATATATCATCTAATACATCGTAAGACTTAATCTATTACAGCTATTTCGTCCTCTTTTTCATTAATGCTTCATTATTTTCTCTAATTCTCTCATCGTCATCTGATTCTACCTCTATTTCTGCTTCAACTTCCCCTTCATCTGACTCCTCATTGTCTCCAAAGGGTTCTTTCACATCTAAAGTTTGTTTCATTTTTTCAAATCCAAATTTCAACTTTAAAAAATAACGCCGATTTTTTGAAAAATTTCCATTTTTTTGGCCTTTTTTACGCCGTCTTTTTTTACGCCGGCCCTTTTAACGCCTCGCACCAAAATTAACGCCACATTAGGGCCGGCGTAAAAAGGGCCGATAAGGTATTATATTACTGATGTGTTTTAGACAAAGTACATTTCGCATTCATTTATTGGCTGTCTAAATTTATGAATCATAAAAAATATGATGATTCCATGAACCTAGTTTTTTGGAAAACGCTTGTGTATTTTTTGTCAGTTAGATATTTTACTATCTTTACACCTTCGGTTTTATTAAACTCTTTAGATTTTCGATTGTCATTTTTTTACGTTATAACCTTTAATCTTTGTAGCTTCTTATTAGTTGATTTTTTTCGGAAAGAAAAAGCAGATGAAATTGACAACGACTTTTTTTTTCTAAAATCCCGATTTCCGCTACCTTTCTTCTTATATACGAAATGTAGACAAACGCAAAGGCGAGTCTGTGTAGTTAGACTTCGAATGTGAGTTAATTCCCACAATTTTTCGTTAAGACGGCTGAGTTACGGCCATTTATGGCTGTTTTATTATCTTTCAGATTGTTGTATTCGATTGGCAACTTTAAAATAAACCTGTAAGACCAGAGATCTTAAATTCAAATTAATTTTTGTGAGTGCTAATATTAGGTTTATATCATTGGCGTTTTTGAAACTACTAAAGTAACACTTTATATAATTTGATAACGGCTGTGTTCTTTTTTACAAAACATAGCGATACTTCTGTTATTTTTTATCAATGAAAACATATAATATTTTTGTATAGCATTTTTGGAAATTTATTGAGTTCGTAAATATAACGTTATCTGTCAATTAAGATTAGTTTATACTTTATAAGAAAACTACATTAGCAACAAAAATTGCCGGAGGAAAAACTTTTGAAAAGTTTAAATGTGTTAAAAATTAGTTAAAGAAAGTGCTGTAAAATATGAAAGAGTGTAAACATTATAATTACAGTAACACTAACACACACCGGCTTAAGATGCCTAGAGAGAAAAGAAAAAACTAAAACAAAACACGTGAGCACATAGAGCAAAAAAAATATAAACAACTTTTTTCTCATGTATTCGTCAATGTTATCCAAAGTGCAAAAAACCTTCACCGACTGCTTCTGTATTCTAAATCATGCACCTCCTAAAGGCAATTTTCCACTTATAAAAAAATTGAATCGAGTTCAACTTTTTCTGGTCTTTTCTTGAGGAAAACATGGAAAATATTTATACTGACCAATCAAATTTCCTTATTTTTCATGATTTTTTCACACAATCTATCTACAAACAATAAGAATTTGTTATTTTTTAAACAAGAAAATAAAAAAAAAAAAAAAAAAAAAAAAAAAAAAATGGAAAAAGAACTGCTATTCTTCTGAAGTGGAAGACAATAGTCTTTTCAGTGCTCAAAATGAACATATATTGGCTGGATTGAGAAACCAAAGTTATCAACAACAGTCCTTTCCACCTCAATTTTAATGACAGTTTTAGCAAAAACAGTTTGAACTACACTTTTACATTTTTATACGGTTTCGTAGCGGCAAAATTTTTGTTGTTGTTAAAATTCACCTTGTCACACACAACAAAAAAAACAAGTTTTATAAATCAAAATTTAAAGTGAAAGAAAAGAAAATTTTCCATTCGCATAAAATGTGTTGAAATTAACATCTGAAAATTTTCTTGTTCTGTCCGCGGAAAATTTTCCTGTCTGTTCCTATCCGCGGAAAATTTTCTATAAGTGGAAAGTCGCCTTAATGATTTGAGAACTCCCCTCGTAACTTTAATCATTGTGTAAAACGTTTAGAAACAATTTTGAGCAAGTGTTGTACAGCTTTAGGCTTCCTGAAGGACTGCATATTTAAAGCATGCCACGTATCAGGCCTCAAATGAACCAAAAACACATATTTCCGATAGTACTTAAATTAAAAACTTTAGGACAAGTCAAAGTCTCCTGCCGAAAGTTTCCGTTATTAATGTACTCCAACATGCGCCAGATGGCATAAAACGAAAAAGAAACCGCATTTAACGAGTACCATTGGTCATCGTACCTTGTTTGGACTTAGCCTCAAATTGTTCTACTAGAATTTTCATTAGAATTGAACAATTTTCAAAATTTGGTCCAAATTTGGCCTAATTTGAACTTATCCACAAGTTGACCTTCATGTTTGAAATCAGCAGTACAAACTTGTTCCACTATTAAATTTTCATTAAAATTGAGCGATTTTCAAAATTTGCCACAAATTTGGCCTACTCTGCCTTTTTTAGAAACTCACACTATTCCCAGTGAACTTTCGAAAATATTCCCTACAATATTTGAAAAATATTCTCTAACTCGGAAAAAATAAAACCAAAAAAATTTTCCGAGTTAGTAACTCGGGAAAATTTTACGTGAATAAAATTTCCGAGTTATTAACTCGAGAAAAATTAAAATTTAAAAATCTCCGAGTTAGTAACTCGGTTTTGTAACTCGGAATTCCAAACCTCTGAAACACACTGTATTTCAGCCTTTACAATTTTAGACTGCTTTATTTTGCCTTTGAAGTTATTTGATCATGGTGTCACCTGAGAATTTATAAGTGGTTCCAATTTTTGAAGAATTTAACAGATATTTAGCACGAAAAGAAACGATCTAATGACAAATCCTATGTGATTTACAAATTTTAAGTGGTTCAACATTCACAATAGCGACTTCTTCTTGTAAAAAGTCTTTGTAACATGTTTTATAAAATGTTTTTAGGAGTGTGTTTATCTAACAATTTCAGACCACCAAACTTTTCGGTAAAAACACTCATAAAAGCGTTTGAAAGAACGAGGCAAGAGTTGTTCATAAACTCGGCTATCCAAACAAATCTTATAAGGTTTACACCAAATAGTTTTAGTGGTCTGAAATTGTTAGATAAACTGTATGTTAGATACTGACAGAAAGACAAAGAAATCACTAAAATCATTCTGAGGAAAATAGTTTTATTAATTTGAAAATGGTACATTTGCTACGGTTAACAACAAAACTCAACCCTTCCATTTATTCCAAATGTATGTTGTTACTTTTCTAGTATGCCGTATGACAGTGGATATCGCTAAATAAACGAAAGAATGTTTGCTGTTTGTTGTTGTTTCCGTAGCAACGTGCGGAAGCGCGCGAGGAGGTATAATAGCTTCACAAGACAGGGAAAAGTCAATACACCTTTCCCGTAATTGATTGCGCAATACTTTTTACCATACTCCGCCTCGTTTTCGCAAAGGTTGATATGGTAACAGAATGGCACGGGACTCATTTCAGTAATGAGCAATTAATGTAATGATTGTGATAGTGTTAATGATTGAGCACGGGAGATTCGGTTGTCATGGTATAGCATATTGAAAACGAGGTAGAGCATGATAAAAATATTGCGCAATCAATTAAGGGAAAGGCGTATTTCCGATTTTGTTCATCAACAGCTTCCAGCTTTCCGTGTTGCTGTACACAGTAATATTTGATAATTAGCTGACTTTTCTTTTTCCCCATTTCAATACAAGGGGATGGTTGGTATGGTAAGTGAGCAACAGGATGCTTTTTCGTTTTTTTCCACATTTATTTGTATTAATACCGTATGATTCACAAAGTACATATGCTAAAATTGCTTAGAAATTATTCATATAAGTTTGAAATTGTTCACAAATGACTTCAATCATTTTATCAACATTGTTCTACCCTCTTCCCCTAAGTTGACGTCATCTTTTGGAAAGAAAGGTATTCATACATATTTTTGAATTCGAGAGAAATTTACCACAAAAACAACAACAACAAAACGTTTGCTTAAGTAGAAAAATCAAGGGTTTGAAAATTGAGAATGTTGACGTCAACAGTAGTGTCACCCCCCACTCCCCCACCCCCACTCCCCTATCCCTCTTCTACAAGCGTCAACTTTAGCATAACCCTCCCTCCCCCCCTAATGATTGACGTCATTTATGAACAATTCCTTTTTTAGAATTACAGTGAAGGCAATGATATGGACTTTGATGCACAGCTTGAAATCTGAAATTTAGCAAACCAATTTTTTGTAAATCATAACTAAATCTTTCATTTAATGGATATTATTCAATACTGGGTTTTAACTGATTTTTACATAAAAAAGTTTCAGATTATTAAAACATAAATTGTTTTAAACATATACTCATTGAAACAACGGCTTTAAAATTTCCAACATTCTGAAGCACACCGTAGAAAACAATAATTTGGATTTTTATTTATTTATTTTTATTTACTTACGAATGTTTACCCAGGATAGCTTCTTCAGTTCCTTAGGTACTGTTATCAATGAGGGTCCTGTGAAGGAGGTCCTAGAGCATTTAAAGCCCCCATTTGGGCTACGGAGGCTGTAATGACAGGAACCGCTCTACTAGACAACCACCTTCTACTAGACAACCACCTTCTTTTTAGGTCTTTAAGTTAACGCATTAGAAGTTTGAGGTCAGTTCTATAGCAAGGATATGATTACGGGACCAGAAATTTTGTCCGCTTTAGAGAGGTGTCCGCCTTGGAGAGGTTTTGTTTATTTTGGTCAAAACTCGGAAGAAATTCTGCTCGTAAGTCGGGAACCCATTAGGCATGCCCATATTACCCTTTGCTATTGCCTAGTTAGGTAAAAATCATTGATAAAATGAAATTTGACCAGGAAATAAACATTTGTTTCACGTATTACAAAATCGTAAGGAGTGAAAATTACCGGGGAGCTGGTTATGAATTAGAGTTCATGCATACTCAACGTAAAAGAAAAGTCTGTCACTTGGCTAATAAATAAAACTAGCGTATAGCTTTAGCTAAAAATGCCCCCGCCCGCAAGCATTCCAATTTGTACACACAGCAAGCTATACATTGCAAGCTATACAACGGAAACAAAAAAAACTTTGTTACCTTTTGTTATCTCTTGGTCCTATGTCACACTGATGCTAATTTATACCTTTCAGAAAGTGTAATTAAGGCTTAACAAGTAATATCAGAAAGTATTGGCTACAAACAAAAGAAATGTGTGAACTGAAACCATGGATACGTATTTTATAATCAAAATAAGATAAACATTTGTTAAAGAAATTCTGTAAGAACCAAAAGAAAGAAAAAAAACTTAAAAAAAAAAAAAAAAAAATTAAAGCGAAAAATCCATTAGAAATCTGCGTTTCAAACTTTGATTCGAAACAAGAAATAGCCAAAGTTTACATAAAAAACAAGAAAAAAATATAAGAAGGTTTTATTGATCATGATCTCACCAGGTTTGGGGGAGGACAGAAAGAAGGAAAACACGAAGAACGACAATTTGTAGGCTTTCTTGCATACATACAAATCCAATTAAAATCTATTTAAGGCAAGATCTGCCAAAAATCAGTGTATTGAATAAAGATTATCGAACGAAAGATTATTAAGAGCTAAAACATATACAAAAATAAAATGTTGTTGGCAAAATTTCAGATTTCAAGCTGTGCTTCAAAATCCTAGTCGTTCACTTCACTAAAACAACACAAAAGTAATATGAAAAATGTCTAAGCAATTTTAGCATACGAACTTCCTAAATAACATAGTATAATATAATAATAAATTAGGAAAGAGATATAATAAATTAGGAAAGAGATACGAAAAAACATTCCACTTACAGTACCATGCTTTGAAACGGGAAAAAAAAGCAAAGTCAGCTAATTAATTGTATTCCACCGTGTAACGTCAACACGAAAGTTGGAAGATGATGATGATGATGATGATGATGATGATGAAGAACAAAATCGGAACTGACATTCGCCTATCTCGTGAAGCTACTATGCCTCCTCGCTCGCTGCGGGGGCAATAAACCATATAATAAAAGAACAAGAAAATATTGTTATCAGATGTTAACAATGAGAAAAACAAAATAAAATACTGAATTTTGATGTTCTTGTCAAATTGTTTCGGTGTCCGCTTTATAAAGGTAAATTTTAGGGGGAATTGTCGGGCGGGACCTGGTAAAAATGTCCGCTTTAAGGAGGTGTCCGCTTTAGACTGTCCGCTTTGAGGAGGTTTCTTTATAAGAGTTTATTAAGGATTCGTCCGGAACAAAATCTTTTGTCCGTTATAAGGAGGTGTCCGCTTAAAGGAGGTTCCACTGTACTTCATCACTAAATGAAAGTATGAACTTCTCAGCTTTACCTCAGTGGGAAAGTTTGATAAAAAATCACTGGGAATTAATGCATTTCTATAGAAATATACACACTATTTGAATAACAATATTTTTGACGATCTTAGTAAAAAAAATGTCCTGTATTATAATATGTTATTTCTTTTCAAGTAGCAATTATTGTGGATTACTTGCACGTTTTCTTTATATGATTATGCTATCCTCCACAAAGTTTGAATGACCTGTAACTTCGCCTTCACACTATGTAAACAAACATCAGTCACCTGACAAATGACATAAATGAAACAAAATGAACTGAACGATCTGAAACCTCACAGATTTATAAACTAGTGAACCATCATGACAGGAATTCGCTACCTTAAGATTTTTTGTTCGTCATGTAAATAAACTCGAAACTGTTGTAACTTATGACGCAATCATCGTGCTGAAACGAGATCGAAACTGGAGCAATTTTGCTGACGTTTCAACGTTAGTTGACACATCCGCCAATCCTGCTGTTGTGTGACAAGTCTGTGGTTGATGATAGCTTTTGTATAAAACGTGAAAAAAATTGATGATGAAAGCTGTGGTTTCATTTGATAAAAACCGTAATTTTTCACTATTGTAGTCGATATTGATCTAATTAAAGCTGGTGTACTTCATAATTTGTAGGTCAAGTATATTTACTACAATTTAAATATTCGTTGTAAAAATAGGCCGTTCAAGCATTCTGTTGTTATTAAGCTTCCCTTCATTTCTGTATATTCTATTGTTTCACTTAATTTTATTTACTAGCATGTAGCTGTAGCTAAAAATGCCCCTGCGCTCAAGCTTTCCAATTTGTACACACAGCAAGTTATACATTAAAAAAGAAATCTTTCCGCCTAAACATTTTGTAATTTAAGGATTTTAGTAAAAATGTCTTTTAAGAATTTAATGAACCAAATCGTTGAGTTTTTCTTCAATATCTTTTCGAAGAACAAATATTTTGGCAAACAAATATTAATGGATAGGGCATGAAAAGCTCTTTTTTGTGATATAAAATTCACAATATTTTATCAGATATGTAATGAAAAATACGCCTTGAAAGTTGATGGATAAGACATTTTGATACACACTTGTTAAACCATTTAAAACGAGGCCATACTTGTTGGCTGAGCTATAATACGACGTTTAAACATTCTTAATGTTCCGTTATAAAAGGCTTCTAAATATCGTACGTGACGTATTATTTGAAATTTGTTGATATGAAAATCATGTTGCAATCATTCTTGTCAAATGCAAACAAAAAACTCTCCGAGTCAGACATATCTACTATATGACGTATCGAAACATTAAAATAGATACACAATTTCAAGATGCATGTTGAAAGGATGATTTCTGATTTACAACAATCGTTCTTATCGTTGTTTCTAAAGTATTTGTTTATAATTTAGTAAGAGATTGCAGAAAAAACTGTGCAACAACGCAAAACAATATGCCCATGTCAGAAACTGTAAAGTCTTGGGGAAACGAAGGTGATGGACAACCTTTTACTGATGTCAATCAAAACTTTGATCTCTCATACTCATTTATAGATCACATTTAAGTTCACTTCCGTTGACATTTTTAGATGTTTGAAATAAGATGCAAGCAATCGATTTCACTTAGTATTTTGTGTCTGGTAAATAAAATTCCACCATAATTACTCATTATAAAAAATCTGACAAAAACACCAATATTGAATTTGTTATTAACTTTTGAAAGTGTTAGTGTCTCTTAAATTGAAATCTGAAATTATTCTTCATCTAGCGAAACTATATAACTAAAAAATCAAAATGCTGCTACCTTTGTTGGTATTGGTATCATCTCTACATCTTGCAATAAACACATACATTGACGGACAGTATCCGGAGTGTTCTCCACAGAAGGATGTTTGTGAATACTGGTTAACCGTTGAAGCGCAATTATCAATGATTTATAAGAAATCGCTTGTATATGCATCAAATGCAAAACTTTACAAATATGACGAGTTCCCCGAGAACTATACCACGGAGGTATTACCTTACAGTTTTTATTTGTTTGAAGTTTGAGAGAACTTCTCTTGAGCGGGGTTACAAACAGCATCTGAAATTAGCTAAACAAGATCATTGTTCTTGCTTTTATTTTGTTTATTCGGTCAACTATTTACGAGTAAGTATATTTTCGAATGTAAATTTTGCCGTTTTACCAGTAGCTCCACATTTTAAGTGAAAAACCCCAATCTTATATAGCGAGTGTGCATCCCACTTTTATTTTAAAGAGTGATTATGTGAGATTTTGTGGTCAAGTTTTTCTTAGTGCGTTTTTAACGTTGTATATTTCAAGAACCACTAGAGGTAACTGACATTTTTGGGGGTTCACGATATAGGCTATGGGGTGACAGAAAAATTGGGGCAAAAAATGTTTGGGGACGGTGCCGTGACGTCATCAAAATCTTTGATCGATGATATTTCTCAGGAGCGGCTGATCTATAAAAATGATTCCATATATTTTTCCCTCAGTTTTTCACACTCTATTTGATGGGTACAATATGCGTTGTAGATTTGGTGATTTAATTTTTCTTCGCCAATTTTCGACACAGAAGATTTGCAAACATCATTTTCCAAATTAAAACCCGTAAAAAACGTTTAACCAGAATACTAGTGTATACATATATGTATCTACTGTAAATTCACTAACATTTTTCTTATTGTTAGATACCCATCGATGAAGTTATTACAACAGATGGCTATTATCACACCCTTATTGCAGTTAACGGAACAATACCTGGTCCTCCAATCATTGTTTACGAACACCAAACCGTCATAGTACACGTTAAGAATGGCCTCCTTAGTGATTCGGTGTCCATTCATTGGCACGGTATTCACCAGCGGGGATCGCCGTTCATGGATGGGGCAAGTTTTATCACGCAGTGCCCAATTTCTGCTGGACAAACGTTTACTTACAACTTTAAGGTGCACTTAGTTATTGTAATACTTAGTATGTAAAGCCACGGTAGTCTAATGCCATTTACACTGTCATGGCTTATAATGACATATTGACATATTTCAGGCAGAACCAAAGGGTACAATGTGGTACCATAGCCATGCTGGAGCGCAGAGGATGAATGGCGTTTTTGGTGCCTTTATAGTGAAAGAAAGACCAAAACAAAATGCCATACACCCGACAGACATGGTTATGACAGTTGGAGACTGGGATCACCAAAGTGCTGAAGATGTAAGTATAGACGAAGAGTACATTCGTAAGCTATAAACCCTAACAAAACTTATGAATCAGTCCTCAATTCTTCTCAAATAATTTCTTCTCAAATCTAAACTAATATGACTTTCTTTTGCTCAACTCTTCACCAGTGAATTCCTTGATGTGAAGAATTTCATACAAACTTGTGGCTATCAAAAATTTTGAATTTAACAGAAATGAGTTACCAACAATAAAATGATTTTCGTGAGTGAAGTTTTATTTAGGAAGAATTAATGAAATCATTTTCGTTCCAGATTTTCACTAAAGCACAAGGAGGCTTTTTCGAGAATAATCAGATTGTTAATGGCATACCCTGGGTAGGTGGCTTAATTGAAGGAAAAGGCAGATATAACGACTTGAATACAGGTAATAGCTCTACTAAGAGAAGGTTTCCATTTAAAGGAATCATTTGCATTTTTCTTTCAAACATGACATTTGTTTCATTTGCACATTCAGTAACATCTGCTTATACCAATGACACTTATATATGGCCAGATATGCTAAGTATATTGAAATAAATCGAACGCCTCATAAGTGTAGAGGGTATCGGAAATGTATGCAGAAATATATGCAAAAAAATGATCACAATAATGTTTCACTTAATGCTAATATCTTGACAAATAGACTTGTTAATTCCTACAGGTAAACGTTCTGAGACACCGTTGAGTGTTTATCGCGTAACTACTGGCAACACGTATCGATTCCGTGTCATCAACTTTGGTGCCACATATTCCCTGCGCATATCAGTGGATCGGCATAACATTACAGTGATAGCTACCGATGGATTTGACGTGAAACCATTCAGTGTTGAATCTTTTGTAGCAACGCCTGGTGAAAGGTTTGATTTCCTGTTAACTGCTGATCAAGCTGTTGAAAACTACTGGATACGAGCAACAAGAGTGGACGTAAGTATAAAAATACGTTGATTTCAAATACACAACACATTATTTAGTGCTACTGTATTGCTGCATGTAAAGCTGGCTGCTGGGATCGACATTATGAAACCGTAGGCGTAGATAGAGCTCCGGCTAAATGTGTGAAGAACAGTTAAGTCACTTCAAGTAGAACAGAAAAGAGTGCTAGTTACCGAATCGACACTTTAGAGCGGAATGTCTCAAGCTTAGACTCTTCAACAGTTTTGACTGCCTTCAATAAGCCTACGCCAACATACGCAAATAGGTCGTATGTCCATTAGTTCTATTCGTAAAGAAAGTAGAAGGGTATCTAAGTAGTCAGTCAACGCTTCAGGGCACTCAGTATGAACTCAGTATGGACATAGCAGATAGGTGGTTTATTCTATGTAATTCTATTTAAAAAACTTTCTATATTTTAGCCCATTTTTTATACCATTGCTGATGGTGGATTTAATGTTGAAGCTATATTACAATACAACGGAGCTTCGGCTGCAGAGCCAACAACAACACGAGAAAATTGTACGAAACAGTTGCCATGTCACGTTTTAAATTGCCCTTATTTGAGTTATCCTGATAATGAAAATATTACCTGCCACATGATTACAGAATTAGAAGATTATCTAGAAACGCCAGCACCAGTCTATGAAGATGACAGCAAAGAGCACTTTATGAATTTTCATCTTCCTGGTCCATTTGGTTTGGTCAATCCAGGTGCAGTAAACGGTCGCATATTTCAATACACAGGTGTTAATTCTCTCCTTCAACATGGTGAGATAGGTGATTACAAATGCAGTTTGGAAAACTGCGGGGGTGAAGATAAAGTATGTAAATGCAATCACGAGCTTATTGTACCATACAACAAAACTATTCAGTTAGTGTTTGTGAATGCAGGAATCGGTGGTGTCATTGGGCATCCTATTCACCTTCATGGACATAGTTTCTCAGTTTTGAAATTAGAATATATTAATTCATCCACCTTCCCATTATTCCTTATCAATAAATTCACAAATGACCACTTAGACTGTGGCAATACAACTTTGAATTACTGCAATAATCCTCAATGGAAAAACAGCCAATGGAAAAATGGCAATATTCCTGGACTGAATTTGAAAAATCCGATACAGAAGGACACAGTATTTATACCATCTGGTGCATATGCTGTAGTAAGATTCCGTTCAGATAACCCTGGTAAATGGCTTATTCATTGTCATGTGGAAGAACATGTTCTTCAAGGAATGGCAATGGTAGTTTCTGAAGGCCTTGAGCATATTCCAAAACCACCATTTGGATTTCCAGTATGCCAAAACTTCCACGATAATCCTGAAAGGGATTTCAATTATCAAAGAAAAGGTTTGTGTACTTAATACTGGTTGTTTGTATTGTTATAATTTTTGTCTGTCCTCTCAGTTTTGTAGGAACCCAGAATTTTTTTCGTTAACACCTTTATGTTAATCTAAAGTGTCCTACTTAATGAGGGGGAAAGTTCAGAACAAGTAACCCGAATAAAGTGCCATACGGATCCGAAGAAGCCATTCTTACAATTTCAAAAAAGCTAGGTTCACTTTAAACATTTGTATCTTGTAGAAACGAAAACCAAAGTATTGGAAAAAGACTGCAGTTCTGATGACGTCACGATAATAATTGCTACAACTCTCTCTGCTGTCATCTTGGCACAATTTATTTTGATAATATATATGTTAAACAGGAAACAAAAACCGTCCAATATCACTCTTCATGAAAATCCTCACGCCGCAAAATAGTGATTGAACATATAGCATCCATGCTATAATTTCCAATGATTGATATCAAGGGTCGTTGCCTCATCGGCTTTAATATTGTCAAAAGCACTCTGTAAAAGCAGTTAGAACACCATATTAAAATTTATTCCACTAACTTATGAACCCTCTACGCATATAAACTCTTCAAGCCTTTATTAAGGATATGTCAATTTCAAATATAATGTTTTGTGTTCCTTTGTTTGGTTTCAAACTAACCGCTTTGTATCATATTTTTGCCAAATTTTGTATATAAGGAATTGATAAGTTATTTTAATACAAAAAAATTTTTAACTATCGTAATGACTTTTGAATGTACCATTTTGTTTGTACTTAATTAGCATTTTCCTAATATTTGTTTAGAGGTGTGGTCATGAAACAATTCGAACTTCAATTTTTTTTTGGAGGAAAACTTATAACACCGATGCGCTTCAAGGACCTGATAAAATCTGTGATACCCACTTTTATATTTATACGTTTTATAACTATTTTATATATTTAGTTTCTAGTTGTAATTGTATACATTAACTCCTGTAGTAGTGCACTGTCTCTCTTCCTTGCTTTGCCTTGCCTTTATGCACTTCCCAGTTTTTTAACCACAGCTATTTCGTCTATACACGTTTTCTTATAAGGAACACCGTAATTGGGAACTTGAAGCTGAAAAAGCTAGAAAATTTAGGAACTGCTAAGCAACTGGTCAGCCTGAAATTCAAAAACAAGAAAATAAGAAACTAAATTCGCATTTTTTAAAAAACGAAACAAATATAAACTACTAAAAACAAAAACTAAAGGTACTTGTGAGTATGAAAAAGTTTATGAAAACCAAATGCAACATTAGAGAGGTATAAGTATTAAAGCAATACAATGAATGCGTTTAGGAACTATGAGGCTGAAACATTTGAAAAGACATTAGGAACGGCAGGCTTACAGACAAGTATAGGTTCCTTATAGAGAAAAGTGTGGATATCCTATACCTTTTGTATGAATGTGATACTGTTGAAAAAGGCCACTATTTGTCTGTGTGCAATTTGCTGTAAAAGAATTTTGTAAATTCAAAGGAACTTATCGTGAAACAGCATTGCAATGAGGCAAAGTTGAGTTGTTTGAAAAACGGGTTACCGTAAATCCTCCAATAAATGCCCCCTTCTTTTTAACGCCCCTCTAATAAACGCCCCCTTTTAAAGCGAAATACTAAATAGACGCGCCCTCTTATTAACGCCCCCTAAGAAGGGGCGTTTATTAGAAATATTACATTTTCAGCAGAAAGGGAACAAGGAACAAGGAAGAAACAAACGATTTAGAAATGACATATCACATGTAACATACATATCGTTTTTTCAAATATTCAAAAATAAGTATGGAAATTTGAGATAAATTTTTTTTTTCTTGTGATAAACTTCAAGAGTCTTAAATTTGTCCTTTCGCTTGCTTAGCTGCTCGTCCAGTACCGTTGAAATTTTTTTGTTGGAAGTGTAGCAGTCAAATTTTGCGGGAACTACTAACCCAATCTCCCTTTTTCGCTTTCCAATGACAGTGACCTTTATGAAGTGAACTGTGTCAGCATTTAGGAAATGATAAAGTAAACTAGATAACTCTAAGGGTACATGGCCAACCAACTCATCTTCTCCATCTTCCATTTCCTTATAAATTCCAATTGCAAACTTGTCATATTCCCTTGCTTCTTCTCTAGAATCTGGTTTTGCTGATAATTTTTCGTTGAAAACTGGTGTCCAATTACTTTTATAAACATGGTGACCTCGCAGGACACTTCTAAATTTGATTCTGTGCAGAAGTTGGAATTCAAACCGAGGTGCTGCTGTAAAGTTCCACATAGATGTGAAAAGAGTTAGAGAATGGAGGCAGAAAAAGGATAAGATTGTGACAATGAAATCTAAGCGCAAGAGACTGGATGGAGCAGGAAAAAAATTGACGGATGAGCAGCTGGAAGAAGACTTGTTAAAGTGGATCTTAGAAAAACGCAGTAACATGCTTCGTGTCCCGCAGAAGTTGATCATGTTTAAAGCCAAGTCAATGTTTGACGAAATGCGTGGCGAAGATAGCACAAAGAAAGATTCTTTTGTGGCGAGTTGTGGTTGGCTACAGAAATTTATGAAGAGACATTGTCTCTCATGCAGGTAAGCACAATTTCTATATTTAGGTAAATCTTTGTCCATTTTAGGTGATCATCAGTTCCTTAAGATAAGTGAAACCCTCGATAAGTGGAACATTCGATAAGTGGAACCATTTTCTACGGTTCCGTGGAGGTTCCACTTATCGAGAGTAGTGTATATCTGAACGTGTATTGTCCATTTCATCTTTAGACGGCGTACAACAACAGCTCAGAAGGATCCGGCTCAACTCATTAACAAATTGGTGACCTTTGTTATTCACCTTTTCAATTCGAAGATTGGCTCTCAAAATTGATTTCAACCCTTCTGATATCATTGCCATGGACGAAACGCCGGTTTGGGCTGACATAGTGAGCAACACTACGATGAATAAAACTGGTCAGAAAGATGTCACACTTAAAACTACCGGCCACGAGAAGGTACGAGTCAGCGTGTGTCTTGCCGCCAAAGCAGATGGTACAAAGCTGAGACCATTCATTGTTTTTGGTGGCGCTAAGCGTGAGTCTGCAGCTTTAAATAAGGAATACAAAACCAAATGTGTTGTAGGCTGGATGAATGAGCAGCTAACTATTCAGTGGTGTCAAGAAATAGTTGGTTCATTTGCGTTCCGGAAATGGCTTCTTGTATGGGACACATTTGAAGCCCACATGACGGATAAGGTCAAACTGTCATTAAAAGAAATGAAAGTTGAAAGTGCCCTGGTACCTGGAGGGTGTACTAAATACATCCAGGCTCCAGATGTTTATTGGAACAAATCCTTCAAAGGCTATGTCACCGAGATGTATGATGAATGGCTTGCAAATCAGTTTACTGCGGCAGGGAATATGAAACCTGCTCCGCGACGCATGGTAGTCGAATGGATTATAAATGCATGGCAAAAACTTTCAAAGGATCTCATAATTGATTCATTTAAGGGTTGTGCACTTAACCTCAAAACAGATCACGGATACCTTAAAAGGTACCGCATAAAACAGAAAATCAGAGAATAGTTTAATTTCATAGCATTCAAGATACAGATTTCTTCTTTACCTTATCTTTACCTGAAAGCAAAACATGTTTATTTGCTGTTAGTGTGCTGACCTAGAAAAGAAGTAGCCATAGCCATCACAAGTAAATTTGTGTGAGAATTGGTTCACTTCCTGAACAAGATACTTGGTGGATAGATAGCGAGATATCACTCTGTGCCTTGCGAGGATAGGGGTTGCTTGTGTGCTTGTACGTATTTTTGTGTAATATACTTATAAAGTCAAAAAAAAATATAGATAGGGAAATAAAAAGAGAAAGTTCATCCATCCGAAAACAAACTAAAACCACGAGGATTTTAATATTTAAGTATGCTTACGTCATGCTGACTAATCACCTTCAGTTAAGAGGGGCAAAATAAAACGCTGTGTTAAACAAAAATGTGTCAGATGAATGAGTCATTGGAAATACTTTTGCACCTCCCTACTAATGATGATCCAGCAAAATTTGTCGATAACGATGTTCTATTGCAAAATAACTTTCTTGAATACTACTTCGACAGACAACTTAATTGACTAATCCATTTTAAAGTTTGAATTTAATTTTAGTTTTTCTTCTTGACGATAACAATTTTTCTAACTGAAAAAAAGTTTAGGAAATGAGTCAAAGAATAAAACAGTAAAATAATTTCGCCCAATTGGCTATATATAAATTGCATCTATAAATAGTATTCGCCAAATTCGCCATATTTGAACAATAATTCAATGCCTAGTATCTAATTTCCTCCGCTACTTCAAGTATTAATGTATCCCATAAACGTATACATTGGCCAACCTAATAACTCAACAGCAATGCCGAAATCATTGGGAAGTTTGAAATAAATTCTTCAGCATGTTCTTTCAATGTGTCATCTAGGTTGAATTTCGACTTTCTTTGCTACAACCTGACTTGATATCTGGCTTTTTCGTGTTTTAATGTTGTAATGTTCTGGGTATAAGAAGTTCAGGTGCATAAACTTGCTGTTGCTTGTCATAGTACAAAAATTGAAGGCTTCTACTGACCTCCATCTCCATTCATTTCATTCAGGATGAATATTTTGCCAAATATGGTGAATCAGTATTGCCAGTACTTTCAAATAACGTCATCTTTGTCTTGCATTGTTGTCTAGATTTACAATTCACTGTGCGTGGACGGAAATTGATGCTGACAGGAATGCCTAAAATCAATTATGAAGGAAATGCAATCTTTATGAAGTCAGCTGGTGTAGTGACCGATTTTTTCGTAATTTTAGATTATGCTTACTCAACAAATACCAGCAGTTTTTAAATGGAAAAGGCCATAAAAGAAGAAGCAACACAACACTTGTTCAAAATAATATTCAACTATGCATCAAGTGTATCCAGTGATATTGAACAAGCTAGATACATAATGGAAGTTTTCTTAAATTTTTTTTGTTGAAGACCATTTAACAAAGAAATGCTGTTGTTTAGAATTGGTAGATGTATATAGTATAACATAGTCTATAACATAAACTGATCATTACTTATCAGGATAGGAATGATAAGTAGAACTATCAGTTTGTAAGGATTTTCTTATTTTCCATGTTATCTTTCTTTGCAGTTGAATGTATATTTACACAAACATGTTGAAAATTTATCAAATATGCGTGCTAGTTGGATTTAGCATTGCAATGAATACACCAATCGATGGTTCGTATAAGGAGTGTTCCCCGAACCAAGACCCATGTGAATACTGGCTTACCATAAAAAGAACTGTCACAATGGTTTACAAATCAAATCTAGTCTATGCGTCGAATGGTAAATTGTTTAAGTACGACGAGTTTCCGAACAACTTCACTACTGAGGTAAAACACTTAAACTGGCAGCAATTAGATTAGAAACTAATGCATAGACATGCTTATAGCTATGTTATAGCAAATTTGTTGAAAATCAATATGAAAGAGTACGTTTCTAAGTAAATATGCACACTGTGTCAATAAAAAAAATGCTCTTCTAAGTCACCTTTTGACAATTTTACCCGATGGTAAAAGGTATATTTGAACGATTTGTTTGTAAGAACTGAAAGCCGCTAAAAGGCAACCATACCTTTCATGTTTAGATACCAATTGATGATGTGATATCGGTTGACGGTTTTTATCGTACTGTCATAGCTGTCAACGGAACCATACCTGGTCCACCAATAATCGTGCATGAAGGACAAAATTTAGTTGTACACGTTAAAAATGAACTTTTAAGTGATACTGTAACGATGCATTGGCATGGACTTCATCAGAGGGGAACACCATTTATGGATGGAGTTGGAATGATCACCCAATGTCCAATCTTATTTGGTCAGACGTTTACATATAGATTCAAGGTAAAAAACTTTATTCCACGTTTTATATTAACATTGAAAATCAAAAGCTACACGCTTTCTCAACAATGCTCAGCACACTAAACAGGGTGAACAAGTTTAAAACATTATTGCAGAAATGCTGACATTGAAATATGTCAGATAGGGAGAATAGCTAGTCCATGAAATAGATGTTTGGAGGTATCAACTACTTAATGCAGAATTAAGCTTCAACAAGAATGAGACTGACGCTTCAAGAATTCAGAAAAGCGCGTTTAATCATCATTTTAACAGTTGTTTGATAATGGAAATTCTGACTAAACAGCAAGAAACCAAGAGGTATAAAAAATAGGGAATATCAAAATTAGATAAACTTTTTGGTTTAGGCACAACAAAATGGTACGTATTGGTACCATAGTCATGTTGGTGCGCAAAGAATGAATGGTGTGTTTGGAGCTCTCATTATAAAAGGGAGACCAAACAGTCAAGCTACACAACCAATTGATATGATTATGACAGTTGGAGACTGGGATCATGAAGCCGCCGAAGATGTAAGTCTCTTATTAACCCTTTCTCAAGAGAGGTTTACATGTAACGATAACCGTGCTGTTTACATATCAGGAATTTTTTGCATTTCAGACTTTCATTAAGACTCAAGAAGGTTTTTTTGAAAATGGAAGACGCGTGTTCGGAGTGCCATTTGTTAGTGGTTTAATAGAAGGACGAGGAAGATACACCAATGTTGTGACAAGTATGTTTTTTCTAATTGAATCATTCTTTCTTTGTGTGAGTTGTTGAGATTAGTGTTGATTGTTCTTTCTTCTCTAGATGTCAGATCAGAAGCACCTTTAACTGTATACAAAGTCATCAAAGGAGGAACGTATAGATTTCGAGTGATTGGTACTGGCGGAACGTACGGATTACGAATTTCAGTAGATAATCATTTACTTACTATTGTTGCTTCTGATGGGTATGATGTAGAACCAGTTGTCGTTGAATCATTTATTATAACACCAGGAGAAAGATATGACTTTTTACTAACGGCTGATCAGGAAGTGAAAAATTACTGGATACGAGCAACAAGTATAAATGTAAGAATTTTTGTACCATTTCTGAATCGACATACATTACGTAAATTACGCCGTTTTCTAGTGCTTCTTTCACGATCACAAAACGTTTAAGGGAAATGTGTGCAATAAGATGAAAAACACCTTTGATGATATAATTCTAAGGAAGATCCATTCTTTGTAATATCTCAAGTATCTTTAATGTCATTTATAACTGGATACACTGAAAACGTTTCAATAAAGTTAAATATCTGAAAAAGTTCTGAAGGAAAGGCCCTTGTTTGCTTTGATTTTACTCTCGTTTTGTCAGCCACCATCTCAGCTGTTTCTTTTGCACGCTATATCAATTCATTGAGCGAATGTTTTAAGTCAATATTCATGTGTTTTTTGTGCAAACTCAGCTTTCGACTCGACTCTCCACGTTTGGGTTTTCGCAGAACTCATAGATACTCTTATGTCCTAATGGGCTTTATAGTAATATAGTGAGCTAAAATTCAACCGAAAGTCAATGTTGTATGCTTTAAGTATTAAGGAAAGGATTTTTATATTTTTAGCCTTTTCTCCCAACGATTCTGCCCGATGAGGGCGCATATGTCAACGCGATTCTTCATTACGATGGAGCAGCAATGAACGCTGACCCAACCACAAGCCGCGCACAATGTACAAGTGCTAATCAGTGCTGGGTTCTGAATTGTCCACTTCTATCTTATCCTGCCAGTCAGCATATTAGCTGCTTACTAATCACTGACCTGAGAAGACAATATCAAGACCTTCCACCCGCATATGAGTCAGACAGTCAAGAACATTTCTTGAATTTCGTTTTGCCGGGACCACCACTAACCGTCAATCCCGCAGTAGTTAATGGAAGGATTTATGAATTCCCAACTGCCAACTCTTTAACGCAAAATAATGAAATTGAAAGATACGATTGCAGCATAGCAGACTGTGGTGATGATAAACTCTGCCAATGTAACTATGAGATAAATGTTCCTTTCAGAAAAACCATCCAATTGGTGTTTCTTAACATGGGAAATGGAAGTGTGATAGGACATCCCATTCATCTACATGGTCATAGTTTTTACGTTTTAAAAATGGAGTATGCAAGCAATGGCAGCAAGGTACACGAAGATGTGGATTGTGGAAGTACACCCAAAAACTTTTGTAATAATCCTAGGTGGAAAAATCCAGCTTGGAATAACGGGAATGTCCCCGGTTTAAATTTAGTGAATCCTATAAGGAAGGACACGATAAATATTCCAACGGGTGCCTATGCAGTTGTTCGTATTCGATCTGATAATCCTGGGAAATGGTTTTTACATTGTCATATAGAAACGCATGTACTTGAAGGAATGGCCATGGTTTTGTCAGAAGCCATCGAGCAGATTCCCAAGCCTCCAACAGACTTTCCAATTTGCCGCAATTTTTAAAATATTTCAAAATCGGACATTGACAGAAAAAAAGTTAAGTTTCACACATTTAAGCATGGTAAGGCAAATCAGAATCGAATAATTTGAGACCATCAAAGTTTTCGATGAAAGCTCTTAAAATACTGATTGGAAGAACAAGGTAAATGTTCAAAACCTTATGCTTAAGAGATTTACACCGTGGACATTTGAAGGTCTGAAATTGTTAGATGAGCTATGTGTCACAGTTTTATTATCAACCATCATTGAAAACGGAAGCATTGTCTAGATTGCGGAAATATCTAAATCAAGAGAAAATCGACATCATTTTCAAAGCTATTATTTTTCAATGATTCCTGCCCTCTAATTGGAATTTTCCTTAGAAAAAAAGCAACGTTGTTTTTTCTACTCGCAGATGAAAATTTTGTGCAAAATTGGGTCTGTTACAGAACTCCTACTTAGATATTCTTGCATTCAAGTATTCTCACGATTTCTATTATTGAAGTTTAGCCTGTGCAAAACGAAAATCTAGAATATGCAAGAGCCCTCATTCTATATAACTTTAAGTCCTATTATTTGTGATTAACGAATAACATACTCAATTTTGTCAAATCTTGAATAAATTCCAATGAATTTACGATGGGCTTCAGAGATACTATATCTGTCAAACTTATGATGTATACTTTTTTTATTTTGAAGATTCTTTGATAATATTTCACTCGATTCTATTTCATATATTTAATTTCTAGTTCGTTATAATTAGTACATATCAACACCTGCAGTAGTGCACTGCCTAGCCTCTCCGCTTTGCCGTTCCCATTTTTTAACCACCGTTATTTCGCCTATACACGTTTTCTTATAAGGAACACCCTAATAAGAAACTTGAGGTTGAAAAAAGCTTGAAAAATAAAGAACTGCTAAAGAACTGTACGCGCTAATATGCTAAGAAAAGATATTAAGAAATTGCTAAAATTAAAAAAAAAAAAAGAAACCAAAAACTAAAGGTACTTGTGAGCATGACAAAACTTATGAAAATCAAATACAACATTAGAGAGTTATATGTATTAAAGCAATATAATGAATGCGTTTAGGAACTATGAGGCTGAAACATTTGGAAAATCATCAGGAACAGCCAGGCTCAGACCCAAGTATAAAAATTAAAATAGTACGTGCAGATATCCTACACGCTTCGTATCAATGTAATGCTTTTGAAAATGGCCACAATTTGTCTATGTGCAATTTGGTGTTAAATAATTTTATAAATTCCAAAGACTTATCGTGATACAGTATTGCCATGAGGCAAAGTTGGGTTGTTTGAAAAACGGCTATTGTTAAGATAGACATTTGTGATTTCGGAGGTACTGATAGTGGTACCACGTGATATAAAACAGAAATTAGAGAATCCTACAATATTCAAGATACAACTTTCTTGTTTAACTTGTCATTACCTTAAAGCAAACAATCATTATTTCTTATCAGCGTGCTGTTGTGTTTTCAAAACGAACCCATAGAAAAAGTAGCCATATTCATAGTGTTTATGGGAATTGGCTCACTTCCTGAACAAATATTTAGCAAGAAAAAAACTGCAAACGCATGGATTTTAATACTCTAACGTGCTTATATCGTGCTGACTAATTACTTTTAGTTATGAGGGGGCAGATAAAACGCTGTGGTAAACAATAATGTGTTAAATGAATGAACTATTCGAAATACTGTTACACTTCCCTACTAATCACAATC
This sequence comes from Turritopsis dohrnii, assembly GCA_027922465.2. Lineage (NCBI taxonomy): Eukaryota > Metazoa > Cnidaria > Hydrozoa > Anthoathecata > Oceaniidae > Turritopsis > Turritopsis dohrnii. The sequence goes on along the minus strand of BQMF02000263.1, from coordinate 386,649 downwards.
GAGCGTAATTTGTCGATAACGATTTTTCCTGCTATTGCAAAATAACTTTCTTGTAAGCTTTTTCGAAAGACAATTTAATTGACTAATCCATTTTAATTTTTAAATTACATTTCAGTTAAATGTTTTTCACCTAACGATAACGATCTGATGCAGGAAAGATTATGAAATGAGACAGAGAAATAAACCAGTAATAAATTTTCGCCAAATTTGCTATATGTGAGCGATATTTCAATACGTAATAACTTCCTCCGCCAATTTTACTTGTCAATTTTGCTATACGTTGTTCAATGGAGAGTCTGATCTGCAAAATCGTTATACCGGATGTGCCAGAAAAAAGTTACCCTTTTTGATTCAATATATCAAAAATTTTCAAATAATTTTTCTGAATCGTGTAGAGGAAAGCCTAACTTAAAATTTTGTGTATTACTTTTTAATTTTGCTTCATTGATTCAAAAGTTATAACCAAAAAAACTAAAACATCAGTTTTCAAAAATGTCCAAAAAGAAGGCGAAAAACGAGGGTATCAAATCATCCTAACGAAAGCACTACTTTTATCAATTCATTAAAGCTCAAAGTTTTGCTCCAAAGCACTCTTTATGTTTTCTTTATTTTATTGTTAATTTCTTTTCATTTCTTTGTCTAAATTAACGAGCTCCCATGACGGGACATGATGCATCAAGCTCTAATGAATTTTATCAAAGTCTTACCAAGAGTTTCCAAAGTTTTTTGTGTGTATACATCGTTGAGAGAGAAAGAGAGAGTTTGAATGTGTTGAGAAAAATGCCTCGCCTTACGATTCCTCAACGAACGTGGGTGCGTATTGAGTATGCATTAAATTAAATGCATTAAATCCATTTCTTAATGAATAAAACAAATCTTATGTCTTTTTCTTACAATAAATTTGATAACCTCATTTTTTGCCTTTTTTTGACATTTTTGAAAATTGATGTTTTAGTTTTTTTGGTCATAACTTTTAAAGTAAAATTAAAAAGTAATGCACCAAATTTTAAGTTAGGCTTTCCTCTAAACGATTCAGAAAAAAACATTTGAAAATTTCTGCTACCTGCAATATCAAATCATTTTCTGGCACACCCAGTATATGAAGTTATTTATGCAGTCGAGCAAATGGTGTTCTTTAATCACCTCTTCCTTCTAACTATAGATTTTCTCCTATACTTCAAGTATCAATGTATCCCATAAACGCATGCATTGCCCAATCCAATGAATAAACAGCATAACTACCAAAATCATCGGAAAATTTGAGATAAAAATATGCATACTGCTTGTTGTTTAGATTTCTAACCACTTTGCGTGGACGGAAATTTACGATGACAGGAATGAGTAAAACCAATTATAAAGAAAATGTAATCTTCTATAAAGTAAGTGGGTGTAGAAAACGATTCTTTTGTAATTTTAGTTGATGCTTACTCAATAAATACCAGCAGGTTTTATGGGGTAAATGCCATAAAAGAAAAAGCAACACAACATTTGGTCAAAGTTATTTTCAACTATGCAGTGATATTTAACAAGCTACATACAAGATGTGAACTTTCTTAAGTTTGTTTTGTTCCGGAAGACGAAGATCTCATCACTGAGAAAATCTGTTGGCTAGAAATTGGTGGATGTATATAGTATAACATCATCTATAAGTAGTTATGTCTAGTAAGGACGATTGTTACAACTATTAGTTTGTAAGGATTTTGTTATTTTCCATATTATCTTTCTTTACAGTTGCATATAATATTATACAAACATGTTGAAAATTTATCAGATATGTGCCTTAGTTGGAATTAGTATTGCAATGAACACACCAATCAATGGATCGTATAATGAGTGTTCCCCGAACCAAGATAAATGCGAATACTGGCTTACCATAAAAAGAACTGTCACAATGGTCTACAAATCAAATCTAGTCTATGCGTCGAATGGTAAATTGTTTAAGTACGACGAGTTTCCGAATAACTTCACTACTGAGGTAAAGGACTTTGATTAAACTGATAGCTTTAAACGATTAGAAACGAATGCATACAAATGCCTATAGCTACGCTATCCAGTGGATAAACTTGTTGAAAATCAATGCAAAGGAGTGCATTTCTTAAGAAATAGACACAGTATTTCAATAAAAATGCTCTTCGTTGCAGTGGCACTTTGACAATTTTACCCATTGAGCAAGTGTTTTATTCGAAAGATGCGTTTACTGAAAACCCGTCCTTAAGAAGAGACTGCTAAAAGACAACCATATTTGTCATGTTTAGATACCAATTGATGATGTGATATCGGTCGATGGTTTTTATCGTACTGTCATAGCAGTCAACGGAACCATACCTGGTCCACCAATAGTTGTATATGAAGGACAAAATTTAATTATACACGTTAAAAATGAACTTTTAAGTGATACTGTAACGATGCATTGGCATGGACTTCATCAGAGAGGAACACCATTTATGGATGGAGTTGGAATAATCACCCAATGTGCAATCTTATCTGGTCAAACGTTTACTTATAAATTCAAGGTAAAACCTCTGAAAACGTTTTTTGTACATTGAAAATCAAAAGCTGCACGCTTTCTCAACAATATTAAAAGCACTAAACAGTATGAACAAGTTTAATCAGAATTTTAAGGAAAGTGAAAAGCCTTAAACATTGTTGCTGAAATAATAATGATAGATAGTGAGAATACCTAGCCCATGAATTAGATGTTTTGAGGGATAAACTGCTTAATGCGCAAGTAAGCCTCTACAGAGCCTATAACAGTGTAAATTAATCCTTTTAACGGTCTCATTAAGGTTTTCAGAAAAATATGTTAGATCATCCTTTTATCACTTGGTTGATGATAGATAAATATCCAGAAATTGAATATTAAGAAACCAAAAAGTATCAATAGTACGGCATATCTAATTAGAGAAATATCATGCAACAACCCTTTTTGGTTTAGGCAGACCCCAAAGGTACGTTTTGGTACCATAGTCATGTTGGTGCGCAAAGGATGAATGGTGTATTTGGAGCTCTCATTGTAAAAGAAAGACCAAGCGAATACGCCACACAACCAATTGATATGATCATGACAGTTGGAGACTGGGAACATGAAGCTGCAGAAGATGTAAGTCTTTTATTAATACTTTCTCAAGAGAGGTTTACATGTAACGATAACCGTACGAATAACTAATTGACCATAAGGTTCTCTTTACATGTCATGGATTTGTTTCATTTCAGACATTTATTAAGACTCAAGAAGGATTTTTTGAAAATGGAAAACGCGTATTTGGAGTGCCATGGGTTAGCGGATTAATAGAAGGACGAGGAAGATACACTAATGATGTGACAAGTATGTTTTTCCCAATTGAGTTATAGCTTCCTTGTGTGAGTTTTCGAGATTAGTACTGATTGTTCTTTCTTCTCTAGATGTCAGATCAGAAGCACCTTTAACTGCATACAAAGTTATCAAAGGAGAAACGTATAGATTTCGAGTGATCGGCACTGGTGGAACGTACGGATTGCGAATTTCAGTAGATAATCATTTACTTACTATTGTTGCTTCTGATGGGTATGATGTAGAACCAGTTGTCGTTGAATCATTTATTATAACACCAGGAGAAAGATATGACTTTTTACTAACGGCTGATCAGGAAGTGAAAAATTACTGGATACGAGCAACAAGTATAAATGTAAGAATTTTTGTACCAATTATGAATCGACGAAAAAAATTACGTGAATTACGCGGTGTTTCCATTGCGTCTTTCGCGGAAACGAAAAATGTGAGAGGAATATACTTAAAGACGCTATTAGTGATATAATTCCAGGGAACATCTATCTTTTTAATGTCTTTTTAAAGTTAGAGACTCTTAAAATTTTTTCAATAAGATTAAATATCTTAAAACGTTCTGAAGTAAAAACCCTCATTGGCTTGGAATTCTACCCTCATTCTGCCAGCCCCAACAGCAATAAATGTTTCATACAAACCGCTGTGATATCAATTCAATGAGTGAATTTTTAAAAATCAGAATACGTTGATCTTCATGAAAGCCTTGCGTGTATATGACTTATGGTTTTGTTTTTCCAGAACTCATACATACTCTTATATCCAAAAAGCCTTTATAGTCTCAACTGAAAATTAATATTAAATGTTTTGAAGTATTAAAGAATCATCTCTACATTTTTAGCCTATTTTCCGAACAATTCTTCCCGAAGAGGGTGCACATGTCAACGCCATTCTTCATTATGATGGAGCAACAAAGAACGCTGATCCAACCACAAACCGCACGGAATGCAGCAGCACAAATCAATGCTTGGTTTTGAATTGCCCTGTTCTCTCTTATCCTGCCAGTCAACACATTGATTGTTTATTAATTACTGATCTGAAGAGACAAGATTACGATTGTCCACCAGAATACAAGTCAGACAGTCAAGAACATTTCTTGAATTTCCATTTGCCAGGACCACCACTAACTCTCAATCCCGCAGTAGTTAATGGAAGGATTTATAAATTCCCAACTGCCAACTCTTTAACGCAAGATAATGAAATTGATGAATACGATTGCAGCAAGGCAGACTGTGGTGATGATAAACTATGTCATTGTAACTATGAGATAAATGTTCCATTCGGGAAAACCATCCAATTGGTGTTTCTTAACATGGGTGTAGGTGGTGTCATAGGACATCCAATTCATCTACATGGTCATAGTTTTTACGTTTTAAAAATGGAGTATGCAAGTAATGGCAGCATGGTACACGAAGATGTGGATTGTGGAAGTACACCCAAAAACTTTTGTAATAATCCTAGGTGGAAAAATCCAGCTTGGAATAACGGGAATGTCCCCGGTTTAAATTTAGTGAATCCGATAAGGAAGGACACGATAAATATTCCGACGGGTGCCTATGCAGTTGTTCGTATTCGATCCGATAATCCTGGAAAATGGTTTTTACATTGTCATATAGAAACGCATGTACTTGAAGGAATGGCCATGGTTTTGTCAGAAGCCATCGAGCATGTTCCCAAGCCACCGAAAGGCTTTCCAATTTGCCACAATTTTTATAATAATCCGAAAAAGGACATTGGTTGCCAAGCTAGAGGTAAGCAGATGGATGATTAATTCATAAGTGTGCCTGTAAAAGAAAGTCAAGGCTCACTTCCACACATTTCAGCATATTAAGCCAAATTGGTATTAATAGAAAACTTGTATTAAGACTTTTGGGGATATTTCAAGATTTGCACCAACCTGGGAAACCGAGCTGGCTCGGATAGGTGGGCAAAATATCTTTATTCGGTAACATGAAAACAATTTAGGTCTAAAGCCGATGTTTGATCCCCACAAAAAGGGCCAACCAACGTAATCGCATGCACATGAACAAATTTCAGCCAGCTTTACTTATATCTGGTTAGACTGGGTTGCATCACACATTAAAATTCATGAGAGTTTTAACAGAAGTGAGATGTTGAAAGAGTAAGTTAGCCCACTTTGCCAGACTAATTTATATCATGCGGTTATCCCCTCCCCGGTTATACTCTTATATATGACATAAGGAACATAATTGAGAATGTAGTAAATAATATTCTTAATGAGTGTCATGGTATCTTGTAAAATGATGTCATTCCTTTTTAGTGAAAGCACGCAGACGAAGACGAAAACATTTTTACAAGAACATTGTTGCATAATCGTGTGGTTATTAACAGCAAATTTATTTATTACGCTTATTTATTTTTGATTGTCACAATAACGATATCAAATGCAAAAGATTGTAATCATAAAGCAGGCAAGTGTGTCGTGATGAATTTTCCCTTTAGTTCATGTTCTTGACAGAATGCTCCTTGCATGTTTCGTCGATTTTGAAATGTTCAATTGTTCAGTCAAAGATAATTAGCTACAATCGCCACTGATTGATATTTCGAGACATCTCTGTAATGTTATCTCGTTAAATTATATAGTTACGTCCATCAATGACACTAAATTGTTTTTATGAACTGTCAATCACTTAATTTTATTTGAAGCAAAAATACCTTTCCTCATTAATTTATTCCACACTGATTTAATGCGTATTTCTGGCATAATTTGCATATACACTACAATAAATAATGAGATAGGAAGAGATGGAGAGATGGTCAGTAAAGCTCAAGCTTGATTTTGCTCGTGACGCCAACTTTGCTTTGTTAAGTCTTAAGTTAAACTTACGATAAGGATGATAATTAAAACCAATGTCGTATACGTCTTTCTAGGGAGTTTTACAGCTTTTTCTATGAATTCAAAAATAAAAGTTGAGATTTGCCTTGTTACGCTTAATCTGAAAAAGGGCACTTCTTGATAAAGATATTTAATTTAGCTAGTAAGGAACAAAAAAACCATTCAGAAATCAAAAGCAAAAATCAATTTTTACAAATTATCTGGATTCATGATTCAAGATTTTGTATGGCGCCGTAGTATAGTGGTTATCACTCTCGTAATACAAGCGAGAGATCGGGGTTCAATTGGCCTTGGCGGCGATTCACCATGCGCGAGTGAATGTACCCATGCCATGTGAGGGAAATTTGGAAGATGATACATCGGGTGTTGCAGGAGGTCATCCAGAAGAGCACATGCCCTTGATTGGGTTTGTGTCACTCATGAGAGTGTCAAATACTTCGGAGCCTCCAACCTAAGCCGTTGCCCCTCCTGGAAAGCAGATGCAGTAGCAACTGAGTGAGGCTAGCCACGTAAAAAAAATACCAAATAAATAAATAAATAAATATTTAAAATTGTATTTTAATTGTATTTGAAATTGGTATATTTGTGAAAATGTTCCAAAGAAGGCAAAGATATTCGAGCAACTAAACTGTTTCTGTACAATTTTATTATTTTCAAAATCTTTTAATGAACTGAAAAGAAAAAGGTAATCTAATAATTTTCCTAATAAAAAATGTTTTTTGATAAAAAATGAAAATAAATAATAATTTTGGTAAAAGAAATGAAAATGACGAAATTTGAAAAAATGAAAAAATGATGCACTTGACAGCCTGAATTTACCCATGAATGAACTGTGTATAATCTATGCATTCGTGTACCAAGCCCACAAAGAAACACATTCAATCTTCAGATCTTTGTCAATTGCAAAAAAGAGCAAATAAATAAATGTCAAAGGCAAAGCTGAGTGCGAGTTATCAAATTCTACATACATGAAGAAACAAAATTTCTTGTAAAGAAAATATACACCTTTTTTATAACAAACATGCATATAAGAAACACGAGGCTTAAATTCTTAAAATCTCAAGAACCTTGTAAGAAGCAAGACATGATTTGAGTTAGGAATGTTCTTCCTGTGTGGTGAAGACCTAAATGAGATAAAAAGGCAAAATCTACATCTTGTGCTAAACTCATTGACCGCAAGTAGGATCATTTTCAGATGAATAAAAGCCACTCAAAACAACTGGAGTTTGTGTCAAAATTTCATCTTAAAACTTCGAACTTTTGAAGTAGATCCTCCGCTTTTTTTGCGATACCCGTTTACGAACTTTATTTGTTTACCACGCTTATTCGCCATTTTCATTTGAACTAAAACTCTGTCGCTCGCTCCAGACCTATTTTCTATTGTTCTAATGAGAGATCCCACTGTGGGATGACATCAGCACGGTGCACCCTGCAGCTCTACTTATAACAGTTCATTATCTTTACAGAAAAAAAGATTACGCAATTATTCCTATTTGTAGTATTTCAAAGCCCATTTATTTTTGGTATACTAGGATTCCATGAAGGAGAAATGTTGTTTTTTGGTTAGTAAGATTTTATTTTTGTACTCATTTCATTGCTATGAAATTCATGGAAATTTTACATGTGCAGCTTCACGATTAATTCTATTCAAATAAATCATACAAAAACTTAATTCAATAGGCTTTTGTTAAATTAATCAAAGTCTCCTAACCATCTCTCTTCTATTAACTATGCTTTAAACTACTATCACTTTCGCCTTTGTGCCTTGTATAAAGCAAAAATCTTTGTAGTTTCAACCATGAGATGGAGGTTTGTCAAAAGGAAGTTAAGTAGACCTCACTCTTCTAAAACTACTATCACTTTCGCCTTTGTATCTCGTGTAGAGCAAAAATATTTATAATTTCAACCAGGAGGTGGAGGTCAGGGAAATTCCTGGTGAAAATTGCTTTATAAACAGAAGTACTCTACAAAACTTTCTTTTGATTTATCGCTCAATCTGAAGGTGAACGTTGAAATAAAAAGGTAGGTGTGTCAATTTGTAGCAAAATTAAATAGCCGAATATGCACAGTTAATCTTCAAGAGGGAAAGAATCAAAAGGTTCATTATCACATGAAGTATCAAGCTCTACTGTTGTTTATTCGTTGTTGTTGTTGTTGTTGTTAATTCGTTGTTGTGAACGAGCGAAAATAAACAACATACTATGTTCCTGTGAAATATTCTTTAATTTGAAATCGAAGGCTTTGAGGACATACAAATTAAGATGTGTTACAAAAACCTGCGACCCTAGATGAAAAGTCCATTTCCAACATTCTGATATATAGATGTATTGTCTACTCTTGTAGACCCAATTTAGACAATTTGAAAAGACAGAACAACAATAAATTAAAAAGGATTTGCAATGTTTGTAATCAATATCAAGTCAATATTTCTGCTCCATACTCAGCACTTGTTATGCCCCACTTTGTGATTTCTGCCCCACTCTGTAATTATTTTGCCCTGCTTTATAATTTTTAACTGCACCACTTTGTAGCTAATTACTACCTGCCAATTGTAATTTCCTGTCCTTCTTTTTACTTACACATTCGCTACTTTCGGACTAAAGAAGATTTTTTACAGGCGCTTCATTTATGCGAACTATTAAATAACTTTACTAAATTTGGTAATTCCGGCCAAATTTGGACCAAATTACGAAAGTTCTCCAATATTCATAAAAATTTGCACAAAGCACAATTGAAAGGTGCTAATTTCGAATATAGCAGTCATTTTGTCAGATTTGACCTAAATAATTTGACGCTGTTGTATTTTGAGAATGTTTTATTATAGCTGAGAGTAGATATGTAGATAGGCTTGTAGTTTATTTGTTATTGTTTCTGAAGAAAATAAAAGTGCCCACACTCACAGCTTACATTCCTTTTGTGTTTACATTCTACCTGGTTGATGTATACCTTGTACAATGTTAAGACCAACCACTCATTCAAGAAGAAAAGATTTGCAAGCAGGTTTACTTTGTAAACTAATGGAGGTGACTGTTGTAAATTGATAGACAAGTGATAGTTAATTGTCTGCAATCTGAGACTAAGTTAGCGTGAGCGTAGTCACGAGAGAAGATTTTATCTGCTAGTTATTGTAATTTGTTATCAGTAAAGCCTGGTTCAGACCTGGCGATTACAATGATTACGACAATTAAAATTTAGTGTAATCGTCGTGATCGTCTAATGTGAACACTTTTGCAATCATCACAATCGTCGTAAACGTCTGCCGATTACGATGATGAAATGTCAAAAGTTACTAATGAAATACTTGTGAGTGTTCACACCTGGCATTTTTTTAATCGTCGTAATAGTCGTAATTGCCAGGTCTGAACCAGGCTTAAAAATGTTTGTCTCAGATCTACGTACCATATGAAAACTCTTTTCAAGCTCTTTCTGAAAATACAAAATTTGAAGCAAAATGATAATTCTTCCGAAAGTTATTGAGGAAAATATCATGGTTTCAGATCATTAACTTGTTAAAGATCAATTAACGCGTGTAACAATACAACAAGTTTACAAACACAATCAGATGAGTTCAAACATAATTTCTGTCGTTAGAAATTCTTAAGCCTCAAATTTTATAACCGCCCAGTGGGCCAATTTGTTGCAAAATCTCTGTGAGTGAGTGCATTTCTATAGAAACATACACACTATTTCAATAAAAATGCTCTTCATCGCAGTGATTTTTTGAAGATTTTGCCCACTGGTCGAGCAAGTTGATAAGATAAAAGTTTGGAGAATTAAATGCGCGTTAACAAGTTCAAAAGATTTTATGATCAGAACAAAAGAAAATTGTTTTATCAAAATGTCATTAAGGAACCGTTAAAATTGATCTTTAAGATCTTTAAGAAATTAATGATCCAAATCTGTGTGTTTCAATAACTTTCCGAAGAATAATCATTTTCTTGAAAATTTTATATCAATCAAAAGTACCGGAAAGGGCTTTCCTTGTGATGTAAATTTCGCAACATTTTGACAAATAATTGTTGAGAAATAGACACTGAAAGTTTGCGGATAAGTCTTTCTGAGACACCCTGCAGTTGCAGATCATTAATAAATTATCCATTTTATTCATTAAGGTATGAAGAATTAAGTCACATTTTCATACTGACATCAAACGAAACTAGTTCCCTGTTCACTTCGCGTATTTGCCGCTGACTTGAGGTCTTTTAATGCAGCTTTTTTTATTTGTTTTTAACAAAATTCGAAGAAAGTCGTCAGTGAAAAAGCTAACAATCTTAAATAACTCACAAATATGATCCTTTCAAATTGAAAAAAAACCTTACGCGAGTTTCACTTTAACTAAGCTTCTTCCTGCTGATGAGGTTAAAGCATTATAGTTGGTAATTTGTAGCAAAATTCAAGATACGCATTTGCATTCACATTCAAGAAATTTTTATTCACATTCAAAAAAATTATATGCACATTCAAGAAACTGTTATTCACGTTCAAGGAACTTTTTATTCATATTCAAGAAAATTTAAATCCCAAGGTCTAATAGATTATTCAAATAATACTGTTTATCTTAAAAAATGAAGTAGCAACTCTTGTTTCAGTTTTTTCAAACGTTTTTTAGATCGTGAGATAATTACGTTATAAATATTTTTTCTGCATGCTTTAAAACTTTTTAAAAACCTTCTTCTTCGTAGTATTTGGATTTCTGCGTAAGCAAGAAATACTTTACGATCGTCCGTGTTTTTCTGTTTTTTGGATTTCTGCGTAAGCAAGATATACTTTACGATCGTCCGTGTTTTTCTGTTTTTTTTTTTTTTTTCATCTTACTGTCCAAACCTACGCATTTTTGTTTCTTAAATTTCATTGGTTCATAAAAAAGCCGTCTTAATTGTCATTGGTGCATAATGCCCGATTTCTACGAAAGGGTGCTAATTTAGCCACCTCCACTTAAATAGCGATAGTTTATTGGCTGATTTTCGCCATGCCATGTGATCGTCCACAAAACGTTTTAAAAATGGCAGCGAAAGAACGTGTGTAGTTTGCTAAAAGTTTCTTTGATGGAAATATGGCTTTAAAAGAAGTTAATACAGCTTATAATTTTATATAAAGAATTGCATTACTGTTGGGAACTTATCATGTTCACAAAATTAAATTACAGTGTGGTTATTCTGTTTTTTGAAAGAAGTCTTCTTGAAGTTTAAAATATGAAAACAGTGTCAATACATGGTGGTGGAAGAAAAGGTATTTCTTGTTTTATTTTTGCTCCAAGCCTTTTTAAATATGAAAGACCTTCGTGTATTTTGTATGTGTATGCATGTTTGAAGTCAATTTTTAGAAGCTTTTGGATTTTTAAAGCTCAGCTTAGCTTCCTTTCAGCTCCTCCCCAACATCACCAACATATGCACTTTATACAGCTATTTATACTATATTTAGTAGCAATTTTTGGATGTATTCTGGCTATATCAGCTTATCTCTTTTCTCCCTACGTATGTTGTATTTTTTTTAACTTTTAGATTAGATATGAGCTTTAATTTCTAAGTAATTATTATTGTGATATTTATACTTTTCATTCTGAGGAGATCAATATAGAAACTTTATATATTAGTTTGTGCTGCCCAAACGATATGTTGGTTACCGCCAGTATACACAATCTTTTTATAGGATTCGTTATATTTAATGTGGTTAAATTAAAGTTTCGTATTGTGTCGATGCACTTTTTTGGAGTATGTGGGTGGCAAATATCCAGTAACAATCATTCAGCTTATTCGTACAAAATAAACAGATCTTCATAAATGATCTCCGCGATAGCATAAAGAAAAGCCCCTTTTTTATGTTATGGTAGGCTGACTTTCTTGACGAACATTGTCAGTCGCATCAATATTTTTGTTTATTTAATGCTGATGCTTCTCGAGCTGAATGATGTGACTGTCTTAGTTTTGCAGGACTAGTGTGCTAGTGTTGCATTTTTGTGGCATTTTCAGCAGCAAAGCTTCCAGAAATCCTTCTGCCCGGTAGGGCATCTTGTTTTTTTTTTTCATCTTACTGTCCAAACCTACGCATTTTTGTTTCTTAAATTTCATTGGTTCATAAAAAAGCCGTCTTAATTGTCATTGGTGCATAATGCCCGATTTCTACGAAAGGGTGCTAATTTAGCCACCTCCACTTAAATAGCGATAGTTTATTGGCTGATTTTCGCCATGCCATGTGATCATCCACAAAACGTTTCAAAAATGGCAGCGAAAGAACGTGTGTAGTTTGCTAAAAGTTTCTTTGATGGAAATATGGCTTTAAAAGAAGTTAATACAGCTTATAATTTTATATAAAGAATTGCATTACTGTTGGGAACTTATCATGTTCACAAAATTAAATTACAGTGTGGTTATTCTGTTTTTTGAAAGAAGTTTTCTTGAAGTTTAAAATATGAAAACAGTGCCAATACATCATGGTGTGTGGAAGAAAAGGTATTTCTTGTTTTATTTTTGCTCCAAGCCTTTTTAAATATGAAAGACCTTCGTGTATTTTGTATGTGTATGCATGTTTGAAGTCAATTTTTAGAAGCTTTTGGATTTTTAAAGCTCAGCTTAGCTTCCTTTCAGCTCCTCCCCAACATCACCAACATATGCACTTTATACAGCTATTTATACTATATTTAGTAGCAATTTTTGGATGTATTCTGGCTATATCAGCTTATCTCTTTTCTCCCTGCGTATGTTGTATTTTTTTTAACTTTTAGATTAGATATGAGCTTTAATTTCTAAGTAATTATTATTGTGATATTTATATTTTTCATTCTGAGGAGATCAATATAGAAACTTTATAATTAGTTTGTGCTGCCCAAACGATATGTTGGTTACTGCCAGTATACACAATCTTTTTATAGGATTCGTTATATTTAATGTGGTTAAATTAAAGTTTCGTATTGTGTCGATGCACTTTTTTGGAGTACGTGAGTGGCAAATATCCAGTAACAATCATTCAGCTTATTCGTACAAAAAAACAGATCTTCATAAATGATCTCCGCGATAGCATAAAGAAAAGCCCCTTTTTTATGTTATGGTAGGCTGACTTTCTTGACGAACATTGTCAGTCGCATCAATATTTTTGTTTATTTAATGCTGATGCTTCTCGAGCTGAATGATGTGACTGTCTTAGTTTTGCAGGACTAGTGTGCTAGTGTTGCATTTTTGTGGCATTTTCAGCAGCAAAGCTTGCAGAAATCCTTCTGCCCGGTAGGGCATCTTGTTTTAATCTCTAGCGCCCAGACTTTTTCCATTGTTTAAAATTTTGTGACGTATGATTTGAGTAGCATTGAAATATGTCTTTTATCAGTGTAAATACAACACTTGCTTTCACTAAGAAATTTTCACAATAAAAGTGAGCGATTTATAACTCGGTTTTTATACGTAAAATTCCAGAGTTTCACAATGTACAAAAAGTGAAAGATAGTAAAAAAAGGTGATGCAACCTGTTATTAAAAAAGCAAATAAATATTCTATGTAATAGATTGAATATTAGTCGTGAAGAAATCATAGTCGAAAATGCGCCTCACTGTGTTGCTCATAACTAATAATCAATCGAGTAATAATAGTAAAATATCTTTTCATGCTTTTCTTCGGCTTCAAAAAATACGTCGTAACCTGCCGAACGAAATAAATATATTCCTTTCACACCATTTCGAAGAAATTTGTTTCGATAAAAGTCATGACATGCGGTTGAAATATTCTCCGTCAACAAAGCAACGAATAAATAAGTTAATCAATAACTTTATTAACATGTCAATATGTACATATCAGAACATGGGGAATCCAAGAACGTCAGTAGATCGATCGTATAAAGCACAACAATCCGAAGTAAGTGTTTATACCCACTGTGTGGTATTCATTTTGTAATTTCACTATTTTTACTCTTCTTTCTTTCTATTAGGTTTTGAAACATTGATGTGGACTAAATGAAACAAGTGTTGTTGAAGCACAGAACTGTGCCGTAGAAACGATAACGGAATATCATCCATGATACAGAATAAAACATCCTTAATCAAGCATGTTGCCTGGAAACCATCATGTTCAGTTATAAACTTTATGTCTAAAGCTGAATCTCGACTACCTTAAGAGCAGAAATTTCAAAACAGCAAAACACGAAAGTTTTTTCGTGAAGATGGAGAAACCGATGACGAAACCGATTCTGAGTGGGAAGTTGAAGAAAATTAGTTGTAGTTTATTACTTTTAGAAAAGAAAAATTATAAAAATTTGGTTTCTTTTTTGCCCATTCGCTAAAGTTTTTTCACGCGAAAATAAACTTTTCCTTCGTTTCGCGAAAGTTTTTTTCCCCGAAATTAGTTCCAAAATCTGCGAAACGCGAAAGTTTATTCCATAAATTTCGCGGTTTTTTTGACACGCGAAAGTTTCTGCCCGCAAAAGTAGCCGAAAATGCTGCAGCGGGCGGTTGTTTCCGCCCCTCCTTCGAATGATGTCGCGGGGAAGATTGAACGTAAGATTGAAAGTACAAACCATGTCTACAAAGACATTTTTTGTCTAGTGGAGATCCGCCTTAAAAGAAAGAATTATATAAATGACAGTAGGATGGAGAGTTTATCAAATAATATGCACAAAATACTTTGATGATTTTTAGATTACAACAGGTGACATATCAATAAAATATTTCACATTTGGATTTATTTCAAAGAAGAAAAGTAATGTTTTGTGACGAAGAAAAATAAATTTTTATGTTCAGAAAAAGTTTTGTAATTTATTTCATCAATCTTTGTACAGCATAGACATTCCCGATCTGCAGACATGCAATGGGAAACGGCAATAATGGGAACTTTGACAACAGAGATTCATGTCGCTACTTAAACGCGATATTTTGTTGGATATTTAAATCGTTTAATTGGTAGATAAAATCATCTTCTACATTCCCAACATCTTCTCATTCATCATTTGATTTGCTCGTTTTTATTTTGTTGTTTTACTGGCTCTTTTGGTATGATGTCACAGACATTTCCTACTTATTATGCGAGCCGTTACTCAAATGATACGTCACAACTACAAATTCGGCTAAGGGGACTGGCGCATAGAGTTGAAAATAGAGTTCAAGTTAAAAATAATGGCGGACGAAGAGCACGTAAAAAAACGTGTTTTGAATCGAGTAATACTGGACTTCAGATAAATTACAAGAGCAAAAATTTTAATTAACGTTATTTTTGGCTATCATTCTTTTAAATAGCATTAATTTATATTACGACCTTGGGATCCCTTTAAAGAAAATTTACTTTCACATTCAAAGAAACGATTCATTAACACTTCAGAAGTTTATATTCACTTGATGCATTCATATTCAACAGCGTTTTTTTTATGCAAGACGAAATTATATTCAAGAATATTCCGTAACCTAAATCTGGTCTGCAAAATTAGCAGAAAAATTGAGATAAGCATGGAGTATGAAAATGGCAGGAACAACATGTGGAAAATGTTGAACAAGTTGAAAGAACAGAGACTGAGAAGAGAGTGTGAGGGAAATAATGAAAGAGTTTTAAGTTTTCTGAAAGAGTTGTTGAACGATCATCATTTTGTTTATTATATACCAGGGAAGGAAAGAGTATAGTGTGCTGAAGGCACAGGCAGAGAGAAGGCTTAATTCCAACTTTATTCCGACTTTATTGCAGCGAAATCTCTCCTGCATCAGATGACCTTTCTTGGTTCGGCTTTGATCCTTCTCCTTCTGATGATGGTCTTTCATCTGTAGACGTTGCAGACGTATCGAATCCTTTTCCAGAAGATGTTTTGGAACGCATATTGCAGCTTGAGTTTTTAAGGGATTCAGAAAGCTTTAGTATTGATGTTTTTATTGAAGCTAAAGGCTTAATACAGAGTGTTTGAGAAAACTTAATGAATTTCTGAACTCTCCGTTAACACACTTATTTCACTTCACGAATTTTAGTTATAGATTTCTATTAGTCCTCAAAAATACAAGAATCAAAATCAATCCCAATTTTTTAATATCTTTTTCCGGACATTTTGTTGGGTATTTTTAGAAACGAGGGATTCTAAGTTTTACAGAATTTGGTCATTACTAATAAAAGAAAAGAAAAAAGTTTACCAACGTAGTTTTCGATTGGCTAGTTCCCAAACCCACCTCTCCCACCTGGTCGGATATGACCTTATTTTATTACATTTCCTATTACACTGGAACAACTGTTGTTGTTGTTTTCTTACTCTTTTAAGGTGTAATATATATAATTAGGTGGATTTAAAGTAGAGTTTGCATACAGGAAATCTTCAGATGGAAATAAAGAAAATGATGCTGATTGAAGAATGTATCATACGTAAAAATTATTGTTTCCAGCCTTTCCCTTGACGCTGAGGTACTTTCATTTCAATAAAAATTCTTGATGAAAACTTTTATAAGAACAAGACGTAACCTCACTCAAACAGGATATTTGACATGGTTAATTTCCAAGTGGACTGTTTTCATTATTCAAAAATAGACCTGAAAAACGCAGATCAGTAAAATGAACATAACCTTATGTTGTTGACGAACTTTTTCTGGAATTTCGATACTCATTTCGTTTCGTTTTTACTGCTGTCATATATGAATGTTACGCAACATCTCTAAATTTTCCATGATTTCACTCATTTATTCCCTTTACATCAGGTATTTGTCAAAAAAACTGTTCTTCGCCTGTTCATTCATCGCTAATCAGTTTTCATTAGTGACCGATAATTTACTGACCAGATCTGAGTTACCGAATTTCTTGAATAGTAATTTTACACCTTGCATATAAAAAAGTTTCTTGAACATGAATAAAAGTTTTTTGAACATGAATAAAAGTTTCTTGAACATGAATAAAAGTTTCTTGAACATGAATAAAAGTTTCTTGAATGTAAATATAATTTTGTTGATATGAATATAATATCGTTGAATGTGAATAAGAATTTCTTGAATGTGCATATAATTTTGTTGAATTTGAATAAAATGTTTCTTGAATGTGAATGTAAATATCTATCTTGAATTTTGCTACAAATGAGCAACCATAAAGCATAACTTTACAAAGAAGGGAAAATTTTCAGTTTTCATTTTTGTTTCAGTTAAAAACTAAGATTTGAAGATGCTTCAATTGGCACATTATACTGACAAAGACGGAATGAAAGGTATAAAGAAAGATGGTATAATAAGGATGTCTGACGGAAAGAATGGCGATGCTTCTTTTGGCAACGGTGTGTACCTAACCAGTATGGATCATTCAAAGGTGTCAAAAAATCATTTACGGAACAACATCTTCGATGGGGCCACAGGGCAGCCAAATACGAAGACTGATCATTGCGTGAAAGTTTTCATTCCAGAGGATTATCCCCACCTGAAAAAAGTGAGTGATAATCGAGATGTATACGTAGTTACAAAACCTGTAAATTTGAATGAGCACAAACATTCATTTGAGAAGACGCATTATAAGAAAAAGTAAAGCAAAGTTAAGGACAAACATAAAGGACATTTTGTTAATTGAGTTGTTCGTTCCTTTCATAACAGATTTTACTACACTTGGATGTATCTATTTAGATATGATAGAAATAAATTCTTTCTTACGCACTTGCATACGCATTTTCTTAAGCTTGGTTCAGACCTAGCGATTACGACAATTAAAAAAAATAAATTAATTGAGTATTTCAAGTATTTCATTAGTAATTAGTAAGCAATCAGTAATTTTTGATATTTCATCAGACGATTGCAAAGACGATTACACTGAATTTTAATCGTTGTAATCGTCAGGTCTGAACCAGGCTTTATAAACGTATTTTTTCGCATTTTTGTGGCAGACATATGATATCAGTTTGTACTCCATTCTCTCAGCTTTATCAAGATGTATGTGTTTCAGGAGAGTGAAAAGTACGTGGAAATCGGAAAAATTAGTTTGGAAAAAATCTTTTTAATGATCAATTAAGGCAAAAGTTAATAGCCGTATCTTTATTGCTTTAAAGGTGAAAAATCTTTTCTTCCGTTATGTGACATCTGAGACTCTCAATTAAGGCAATTGCTTACGTAAAATTTATTCAACCGTGCGAAACAGTGGCGTATTTTTAAAGTAAAAGCGATAAGTATAGGCGTAATATTATTATTATATATTACGTAATATTTTCACGTGGTCTATTGTTTAGCGATCTGATTCGGTCCGGTCCGCAGACAATTATTTGAAGTGGATATTCGCCTTAACTGTTGTTGTTTTTGTAATTTGATCTTATTGTCGAACGTCTTAATGAATCGTTAGGATGATAATGAGATTTTCCAAACTTATGTTTTCAATTTTCTCTTCATGTACTTTTCTAGTATAACGTGTAACTTAACTGAAGTCAAGTTGTGATACCTTAAAGGGGATAATTTCGTCGGGCAAAATTTTCGTCACTTACCAAAAATTTCGTCACTTTTCCCCGACGAAAATGTTCCCTGGGGTATCTATCAGAAGAAAAAAATTCTGAAAGGGTTAGCCTATGGTTGTCACAATGCATGGTATTTAAAGGTAATCTTAATGTATAACACCAAGGCTTATCAAGTTATACGCCACTTGTTAATTCCGCTGGAAATGCTATCAACAAGTATTTGAGTGTTAACCTGTGGGTGAATTCGTTGAAAATTACCACGAAGGAGTGCAGTTTCATAGAAATATACACAATTAGCAGATTTGCACATTTTTATGCATAACTTGAAAAATCCTATTTTGAAGTCATGTTTTTTATCAGATACACTATGATAGATTAAGATCTTTTTTCTCTTACGTAGATCTGCGTTCATCGGGCAAAATTTTCGTCGGGTAAAACTTTTCGTCGCGCAAAATTTTCGTCGGGGAAAATTATTCGTTGGGGAAAATTTTCGTCACTAGCCCAAAATTTCGTCACTTTTCCCCGACGAAATTATCCCCTTTAAGGTATGCCAATATGCTGGTAACGGATTGGAGTTTTGTTTTAATTAAGTCTTAAAGTCACAAAATGTGCAGAAGACATATTCGTTCTCAAATATGGACACACGACGGTTTCAAGCACTGTATCAACTGAAGTTGCAATCTTGAATTATACAGTTCTTCATTTTGAAATTTGTTTAAATTTTGTCAAATCTTAACTTTCCCACATTTGATTATTATGATGGGTTTCAGTTAATACACGGATATAGCTGATATAAAGCTAATATAGCATGCCCCAAAACCTGGTGAAAAATTTTAGCGAGTGCGACAAAGTAGACATGATATTTACTGTAATGGCGGTAAAATATTGTTCATTCATTTTTTCAAATGACACAAGAAAACAAACTATTTTGACTTGAGGACACCTGTGGTAGAGTAAGGTAATTGAATACTCATGGTTTCTCCTACTACAAGACTACTCCAACTCCAAGTAATGAACGGTTTCGTGCAATGTTTACATGATATTATTGACAAATTCGGACAAATTTGAACTTACAGTTTACCAAATGTCATAAAAATTTGCATTAGGTACACAATTGAAAGGTGCTGATTACGATTTTGACAACTATTTTGTCACATTTGACTAAAATTGGACAATTTGGGTTTGTTGTATTTTTGAGACTAGATGTGTATCGTAGTTCAAAATGATACTCCCACTCCTGCACAAGAGGTCTGCGTAAGGCATTGCAACCTGAAACCTTTGATATTCTTCTAAAACAGTGAACTTCCAACACTAGTGCAAAGTCGTTCAAGCATGTCGTTAACTTCCAGTTTATGCTTAAATAAAATCAAACATAGATGTAATTAAAATAAGGAAATCAAATATATTAATGTGACGACACCAATCAAGAAACGTTTAATCTGTTAGAGTTACAAGCTCTTGCGTAAAGTTCCAACTAGTCGTCTCAAATTACAACACAGAAGCCATTTATGCAATGACGTCATAGCGGTTATTGTATCGATTTCAAACAGTACAATAATGGCATTGAAACCTCAAAGATTCCTCAGGACGATTCCTTTTACGTAGTTATTGTATCTGTCTCAAGTAAGTTAGACAGTAACCGTGTTGCGATAAGGTCTATCAGAACGATAAGAAACTAAAATGCCCTTAAAAAGTACCAAGTTTATTGCCAAGAAGAATATAAACAGTGGTTTTTGAAGCAATAGTGGAATAATTGAACAGAGGTTTTAGAAGGGCTAGTACCTTGTCCTCCCCGATTCTATAAGTCTTTCATTACCGTCACGTAAAAGTCAAGTTCACGTAATCACGAATGGATGCTCTATTAATCAAGAAACATTCTCACATTTCAGTAAACACTCATATATCAAGATAGAACATATCTAATTTCTTTCATAATAGATTTGTTTACATCAGTCACAATTAGAAACGCAACGGTAAATAAATAAATAAATTAATAAATAGTTTTCTTTTTTTGCTGAGCATAGCAGTTCAAACACACACACGAACACACACAGTGGAAATAAAACGGCACTCTTGTTTTTGAGCGCAATCAGCACTTTTAAACAACGCCTCTTCTCGTAGCGTTTTTAAGTATAACGCCAATGATGGCAGACATAAAAAGGGCGGATAATAAGTGCTGACTGCATTCTTTTCAACTGGTGCTACAGTTAGGTAATTTACTGATGATTTCCAAATAACAGCATCTGGTGGATCTTACTTTTACCAGTAAATTACCATGCCGGGTCTCCAGCCTTGTTCATGTGTTTTAGGAGTTTTGGACGACCAGTAGCAACTAGTTGAAATGGTCGAATATCTTATAATTCGATTTTTTTGTTCCCTTATGTCACAAAGAGAACTACCTAAGTATCTAGGCGTTCAAAAGAACCAATCAAATATCTAGTTCTTCAAAGGGCAACTCCAGGTTCCCAATTGTATCAGTAACGTCACAGTTATAAAAATAACATACAAAAAAAACATGAAGCCACCGAGTGTTTTGGTCATTTTCCATTTGCTGACAGCGATGGTTATGACAACAGCTAGGAGCATGAGGAACAACAGAATGGTGGAACAAAATAACCCATCACTCTTTACTATCACCGGATTAAAGTCGTCCGTAAAACTGTATATCAGCCATGGAATAGGTAAACTAAAAAGCAAATAACAGATTAACAGCTCAGTAGGTGTAACAACCAAAAAAAGAAATACTGGAAACACATACTGTCTCATTGTTAGTAAAGATTACGTTATAGACATCATGAGACTTGTCTGAATGACTGAGTTACCAACTTGATTATATTTTTCGAACTTCCCCAAATTAAAATTTTTGGAACGTGGGCATTACATCGTTATTTACAAGTATTTGAGAGAGAAATTTTCATTGGTCCAACTTACCCTACAGTTACATCAAATATATTGCTTCCAATTGAGCTAGAAACTGCCATATCACCTAATCCTTGTCGTGCGACCACGACGCTTGTTATTAGATCGGGAATACTAGTACCGGCGGCAAGAAATGTTAGACCCATAACCTGAAACGACAGTGAAACATTAACCATACATAAGACGCTTGGAAAGTATTATTATCCTACATTGTCAACCTTGAAAACACGTTATAATTATACCATGGATTCTTAAATTTTAGCGCTCAGAAAAAATGCCAGGCATAAATTCATATTTTTGTTTTATGAAATATCTATTTGGGTCTCGTCCTTACTCATTATACCAGGTCGCACTACAGAAATGTTTCAAATAAAGAGAGAGTGTATAAAAAAAGTAGTTGCCAGCTATATGTCATCAGTACAAAAATTGTCAAATTTATTCAAGTTAACAGATCCAAGACATGTAAAAAGAAACCAAGCAGTGTTTTGGCTGAAAAACATTTCCATATAGCATAACGTATTTTCAAAATGCCAAATTAACGCTAACAAATATATGTATAAATGTATAAGGTTTACATCGATGGGGATGCCAGCAGTATCACCTATCTCAGCGGCCCACCACACCATTAGATATGTAAAACCTCCAATCCACAATATACTTCCAATGAATGTCAAAGGAAAATATCTTCGCAAGCACTAAAAGGAAATTCATAGAATTCATGGCAATTTTGTTTTTCAGTCGACAGGAGAGAGTACTTCACTAGCAGTAGAATTAATAAAAATGAGTTTCTCTTTTCTCTTTTGAAAACATACCTAAGAACGTGCAGGTAAAACAACGTTCATAGTGCAACAGTATAGAGTTTCATGAAAATTATGTAACTGTTAAAGGCAAGAGAGAGACGAACATGAAGAAAAACTTACAGGTCTCCGAACATCCGGTAACGTTATAATCAGTATAATAAGTAAAGGTAGTTTTATGATATAAAAGATCCGTGACAAATGAGAATCGGGCCAACTTAAGTCAATCGGACCCTCTTCGTCGTCGTCTGCGTTGTCAGCGCCCTCGACATTTTCCATCAAGCCCTAAATGAGGGAACTTCAAATGTAACGAAGATTCGAGCTGTGCAACGCCTTTGTGTGTATGGAGAAGACCAGTAAAACATGAAAGCTTACTGCAAAATATTTTGACGGACTGTCTAAGAAACGTCTATCTGAAACATACATTGGAAGTTGCACCGATTCTGTTGATACCGTATTGATTTCCTCACATCGTAAAAAGATTATTTAATCTACTTCCAAACTTTTTAGTCCCAAAAAACATGGTGAATGTTGGATGAAGCGTTACATAGCAAGTTCTTAAGTTTTAATTTTCAACTTTTTACTTTCAGAACTCATACATCCTTAAGAATCTATACAGGCAAGAAAAGTACGAAAACACTTACAGAAGGATTTTCGACATCGAAAGAAGTTCTTTGTATGGCCAAACCACGATGGCTTCTACAACTGCCTCTCGATGATGATCGTGTAATATGCTTTGTTGAAAAACGAGCGGAGTCCCTTAAGCTCACTGCAGACGACCCGTCGTTATCATTATCCTGATAGTCCTTTTTACAGACCGTCACCCCTGTTTGCAAAGAGCATGTCGATCCTTTACTACACGTCTCGTCGTGACATTGTCGGTTGTTGCCCACCGACTTATGTATATGCGTCGTCTCACTTTGTCGGTTTGTAAGAGCTGTTTCAGCATAAATGGCATCTAATTCTTTTAAAATTTGATTAGCATTCTTCAGTGTGTCCAGATGACTCTTTTCATCATCCACATTCTCTGGAGTATCTTTCAAATTGTCGAGTTGAAAGTGTTCCTTTTCTGAATTACTGCAGTTCTTATTCGCATCACAGAACCCATTGTTTTTCAAGATGTCTTTTTTGTAGTTCACACAGTATGTTACCTCTCCTCCTTCTTTGTTTTGTATTAAGTCTCTGTTGCTCTCCGTTACATGTGTTTTCAGCGTATCATTCTTACCAGTTATGGTTACACTCTCCTTGATTGATACATTTGTAACGCAATCGCAACGATGCTTAATTCTTTGAAATTTGTGCTCAACAGCAACTGAAATCATAAAATAAATTATTATAACATTTAGCAGTGGTTTTACGAGGCGATGATCTTTTACGAAATCTTATATGAAAGATCGTCGTTGAAACCTTTACAATTTAATGGCTACCATATCTGACTTTAGGAACCACAGTTCTTCTAAATTTATATTTTTTTCAATTTGAAAAGTCAAAGTTTTCATTTCATAAGATTTCATTTCATTTCATCCAATAAGCGAGGAGCAATTCTGCTTTTCATCCAATAAGCGAGGAGCAATTCTGCTTTTCCGGTTTGAAGCTTCTCCAAAAGAATTTTTCTCTGGAAGAAACTACCTAAGCATACATCTAGACAAATACGTGTGAAATAATGGGAAACGAAAAGTTACCTTCAGCGATTGGGTCTAATGTATGGATGACCAACTGTAATGCGCCATTTCGAAAAGCATTTTTTGCAAGACTTGCTGACAACGTGAGAAAGACCTGATATGAAAATTGAATAACAAAAAACGATTGGCAATTTTAATGGCTTTTTATCGAAGTAGAAAAATAGAACAAAACGAGGCCCCTCTCTATTTCATCAAATAATAAAAAATGACGTCATAACTAGGTTTCTAACCTGAGAATTTTTATCAGCTAAGGGTGTCACACTAGTAGAAGATCTGGATCTATTAAATAGGTAATTTTTTACGGATCTTTCTATTCTCGCGTTAAACCCCATGAAACCAACGTAACCAAGATAAACTAAAAACATTATCAAAGCTTCCCACCAATAGATACATTGATCATAAAAGCTTGCTATTAATACAACCAAAGCAATTATGTAAAATATGCTATCTCGTAACAACGGCCACCATGTTAAGTGTAGCAACACTTTACTAAACATTGCGCACATTCCAATAACAAAAAGAACGTTGAACACGGCACTTCCGACAATTGTACCAAAGCCGACATTGGACGTTGTAAAGAAAACACCGACAATAGACGTAAATAGCTCTGGCGCACTACCACCGGCAGCCATAAATGTGGCACCAGCCACGTCATCTGATATTTTCAGTATCTTTGAAATGATATGTAACGCTGGCACGAAAAATTCGTCACACACGATAGCGAGCGCGAGAAACATGTAGCAAATCCCGATAACATGCAGTGCGATATATCCGCTCTTCTTTTGTTCTTTGGTGAATATATCTTCAGGATAATCCCCTAGGCTATCATTCGATAACAAGGTTCTTGATTTAAAAATGGTGTCGGAAAGAACAGCTGAACGCAGAAATTGAGAATTCTTTCCATTGACTTTCTCCACGTGACGTTTCACACTTTTGAAAGGATCTTCCACCTTCCGATCTTTCGTCGTTTCGATATTTCCATTGGTTGTGGTTTCGTTTTGAGCAGATAAATAGTAATATATCGCCAAACCATTAACGACAACGACGAAGATTGCGATTCTTGTTAAGATCTTGTAACATACACTCGTTTTCTTTTTCCTTGTCTCCTTATACAGATCCATGATGGGTTTTCTGTCAATACGTCAATGCTGACATGTTTTTAGGTCCATATTCCTCTTTATATTACCCACAGGCATCTCTAAAATATGAAAATAGTTCCTTGAAAATACTCCAGTGATCATCAAAAGTCACTGTGACAAAGAACATTTTAAATGAAAAAGTGTCTACATTAATACAGAAACGCACTCTCCCGCAGAGATTTTCAAAACACTTTGAGAAAACATTTCAGTTATATTTCAATCGGAAAAAACTTCATTCTCATAAGTGAGAGAATAAATGAGAGAAAAGAAACCATTTTAAAAAAAGGATGGAAAATGTTAACTAAGTGAATGAAATGAAGATTTCTACAATCTTTTCTATCGATCCTTTTCTTATCATAAAGACAAAGATTCCGTAAGTCCTTCAGCTTCACTAAACACTATACACAAATTCCCGCCAATTGGATTAAAATCTTTAACATACCCATGTTTATCTTGGAACTATTACTTTGAAGAGTTATGAACGATTTCGTGAATTTTTCACATGAAATCGTTACCAAATTTGGACCAACTCTCGACCAAATTTCGCAAATTCTTCAATTTTCTTAAAACTTCACACAAAGACTAATTGGAAGATGCTGATTTCGAAATTGGTCAATCAGTTTTTGAAAGTTTGGTTAGAAAATAAGATTGAAATATTCATAATCATTTGAAAATGTTACCGTGATACCGTGAAATTATCGTGAAATTATCGTGAAATTATCGTGAAATTATCAACTTATTATGTAGCTATGTTCTGAAGCCTTCAAACCATACGGTCTCCTTTAACTTGCGAGAAATTTACTGAAAACATTTATCTTTTAGCTCACGATATGAACAGGAGCTTATAGATGGTTTTAAAATTTTCAAAATTGGGGTATCAGAAGGTCCATGTTTCAAAAAAAATGCTTCAAAAAAAAAACAAATTATGAATAGTAAATACAGTCGACTTCCGAAAACTGGGACTCTCGATTTCTCAAATTCCTCGATAACTCGAACTTTTTGTCAGTCCCCTGACAAAGTAATTTGGGTAGTTTTTACTAATTTCAATTCTCGGAAACTGTACCTCTCGATAACTTGAACTATTTTTCCATAAGAGTTCGAGATTTCGTGAGGCGACCCTGTTATTTTATCGTTCCATCTGAGAGATGAGAGCGGAAATCAATCCTGAAAATCAGACACCGCTTATTTACAGTTGTATGACTCAACGATGTGGTAAGAAGCGCTAATTGGGTCTAATGTATGAAGTAAGCACCATGTTTGAGTCAAACAATTTTCAGACGTTCACAAACCCTTTAAGGGAACCTGCATAAAATGAGATTTTACGACCAATCATTAAACTTTCCAACTGTTTAATAAAGTAGCAAATTTAACACTACCATAGGAGCAAACTGGTTTCAACACCTCAAGAGCAATTGGGCGTAAACTGTAGCGCCGCAATGTAGAGAGAAAGATGGCTAGATAATAGACAAGATAATAAACACTCTAAGTACATACACATTATTCATTGCATCACAAAATCTCCTCGTTTTGAAGAGAAAAATTAACACCTTCTTTCCTAACGAAACTCCAGATAGGAGAAAACTCCCCACCTCCCTGCGATTCTTCATTTGCAGGCGACCATCTGACAAGATTATCGACAATCTTTAATTGAAATTCATCCAGGGGGTGGTCAACATATGTTAAAATTGTTTGAATCATATGAAAACATTATTATTAATATTTGTGATAGTGAAAGATAATGTTTAATAAAACTATTTTCTTTAGAGAAAGAGAGATAAATGAGACGACAAAATAGAAAAAGCCTTCCAAACAAATTAAGCTGACTCATTTGGATAATAGATTAAGAAAAGGAAAGCTATATGAAATGAATCGGAGTAAAATAAACACAAAAGCACAGCTTTAGACGGAGAGAATACTAATACTATATCAAACCACAACAAAAACACAGACTGAAAGTAATAATAGAACCAGTCCACAATAGATGCCAGAACAAAAATGATATCAACTTAACGATAAGTGCACTGCCAGACTGCTCGACAACATAAAAACGTCAAAGAAACGATGTGAATTAAAAACAGGATAAGGACTTAAAGCTTAGAACCTTTGAAAATTCAAATTAGAAATACTAAATCCTTCTCATTTTCTCATTATAGTAACACTCCAATTTTTATTAAATATTCTTGATTGAATTTCTGAGGGTATATGATCGATCGCGTGAAATTATTATTATATAACGGAGTGCGTCTTGAATATGCACAGTATGGCTGCCGGGAGTTGCTGTTAGCATATTATTTTTGATTGTCTATTTATAATTAATGGTAGCCATGTGAACGGGATCGTTTTTGTGAATGGCGTTTTCTATCAGAACATTAATGGCGTAAATAATGTAAAGGCGCAAATTTTAGTAGACTTTCGTGAATATTTCATGAGTAAACTTGTGTGCATCTTTAATTCTGAAAAACGAAATTTGAGACTCGAAACCAAACAAAAGAAAGAATGACGTGAAAATGTTTCCATGTAAAAACACTTCAACAAACAGTGAAAAAATTACAGCAGAGTTGATTGTGTCACATCTTTTTTTATAACAGTAGTTTTATCGAGCACAAAAAAAATTGATTCTTTAATATGCCATAAAAATCAGCAAAAAAATCACATAAAAATTATTTTTCAATCACTGAAGAAAAACAATACTTTTTGAACAGTTAAAATTGCTAAAGAGCAAAACAATAAGGACTTCCAACACTTCAATAAAGACCCGGTACTTGACCCAAACCGTAACCCGGACCCTGATCCTGACGCTAACAGGGGTGGGGTAGGGGGTTAAACAAGTACAAAAACCCTACCAAAAACGTTCCAAAAAGCGTTTTTAAGATCTGGATTTAAGATGAAAGTTCACAAAATATAAACAACTGGTTAGATCAAGTCAACTCTTGGTCTTATTGTCCACTATGTTTGCCTTTCAGTCCGCTGATTCTTTTTAAATCTTTTATATTTTATTAGCTCACAATACAAAGCTATTTTAAGTGTTCCTAAATGAAACAAGGTCTCCACCTTGTTATGATAACATAACAATAGTTTATAACAGTCACGTGACAATATGGGTGCATAAAACTAAGTAAGAAAAAGGTTGACTCAACAAAGAGGCTTCCTTTCACTATTGCTAATTCTTTAACCATTTGTTTGTTCTATGAACTTTCTTGGCACTATTATATTATTAATTTCGCATCAGCTTTATTCTAATCAGGAATCAATAAAGATGTCAGCATACATTATCGACGTACTCTTTCCTGATAATTCTTTATTTTCTAAAGTTCCAACAGCGAAATTGTCCTGAAGAAAACCACAGAAAACAAACTGGTAGAAACCCCTGCATTGCATCCCAGAAAACCACTTCATAGATTTATCTGTACAAACCAATTTGAAAACACCAACAGTTAGAAGAAGAAACTCATGAAGTTTTTCTGAACTTTTCCACAATACAAATAAGCAAAAGATGTGCATGTATAATGAGAAATGGTTTCCATAATCCCTAACGAGCAGAACTTTGAAATTTTACTACTGAAACATATAAAAACATATGTGTTTTCTGAAAAGTTCTTCCCCTCAAAGGCTGATGAATATTTTATCACTTTTGAACTGGTCAGAACTTTTAGTTTTTGAAAGAAAAAAAATTTTTCGAATAACTGTTGAATGAAGACAAAACTGGGACAAATTAAGAAATTTTTCATTTTTATTTTCCATAATGAAATACCCGAAGCTAACTACAATACCAAATAATTGACTTCTCCTCGTGAGATCTAGATTCCCCTTTATTAGCTAAATCAAAAACACTTTAACCGTGACGACATATGGTTCAAACGACGTTCAAACGACGCAGTAGTGACGAAATCTTTTAGAAGAAAACGTTTAATGCGCTCTCTATGTGTTCTTTTCAACTATCCTGAAAGTCAGAATTCCGAGACTTCGATGTCGCGATGGCGAAGTGACGTTAAAAATGACAATATGGCGGCTGGTTTCTACGGTCAGTTTCTCAAGGTATTTTAGGCAGCTAAATTGGGAATAAATCTTGGCAAATTTTAGTCAAGGTTTTAAAAGAAAAATTCTCCATTAACTTCTTTTCATAAGATATTCTTTTGCACAAATTTCTGATAGTGGTGATTCAGTTTCATAAAAGTAAAGAATAAATTACATGTCTTCGAAAAAAATAAACAACAACATACCGAAGGCTCACTAACTTTGTTAGGTCGAATGTTTCTGAGAACATCAGAATCATGAAACGATGGATTGTGAAACGAATAAGAAGAACCGAAGAAAGTGATTAAAATTTTATTGCAGAACTTCGAAATTCCTTATTATAGTGGGAAGTAAATAGATGTTAAATACGAACCACAGACATGTTTAAACAACCTAACCCCATGATATTAATCGTTTGAAAATTAATAAAAGTTAGAAGAAAAGCTGGGGAAGAAGTTGGAGCATTAGACTCTTTTCATTTTCTGTTGAGAAACTCTAACGGTATTATGGTGGTGTTGAACTGAAGCCTGCATAAGATTATCATGGAGAAGAATTATAAGAGCTTGGTTTTTGTTTGGTTGTACTTTCCAAATCAATTTTAATCTTAACAATATCATGGACGGATCATGTTTTCATGACCACGCTCACGAGATATCTCGTCCCCGTTCCCTCATATCTGCATAGTTTAAGTTGTTATGGTGTAATAAAATAGTGAACAATATAAAATAGGCAACAAAAAGTTTAAAATAGTGATGTTAGTGAGAGGGTGATGCAGACGAAGGATTTTCTGCATCTGTTGATTCTGAAAAGATCGGATTTATTAATCTAGCGATATAATTCAATACTAAATGTACAATTTTTTGACAAAATAGACAATCTGCATAAAGAACAGTAATGAATGTAATATCTGCAACACATAGAATTTACTGGCAATAATTAGGCTTAGGATAGAACAGTTTAAC
This sequence comes from Turritopsis dohrnii, assembly GCA_027922465.2. Lineage (NCBI taxonomy): Eukaryota > Metazoa > Cnidaria > Hydrozoa > Anthoathecata > Oceaniidae > Turritopsis > Turritopsis dohrnii. The sequence goes on along the minus strand of BQMF02000263.1, from coordinate 356,603 downwards.
TTTCATTATGTCTTCTTTCGGAACATTGGTAAAAATTTCTTTTGCAATTTAGTTCAGGGTTTATTTAAAGTTAATGCTGTCAAAGGGCATTGAGGAAAGCTGTAAATGGAAAATTAGTCTTGAGTAAGCTGCACATGATGTTGTGATGTACAAAATATCTAAAACTTTATTTACGGAACTTGAAATTCAACATATGGAATAACCTTTGTTTCGAAAAAAAAAAAAAAAAAAAGATTGACGCTTAGGAGAATTGTGTTTGTTATAAAAACGCTGGTCTAAAAATGCTCCTCTGTTTCTTATCAGTTTTATTAAAAAGTTAGATGCAGCTGACGATACAGCAAATAGTTTTCGTGACTAGGAACTATCACGAAACAAGGAGTATTCAATCAGTCAAAGAAACACTCTGTGTAAAGTTTCCAAACGGAAATGCATCATCAGACTCAACAGAACAAGAATACATAACATAAAAAACACGAATAAGAACTTGACTAAACGCAGAAGTGACAGCAATAGCTAGAATAACAACAGATGCGCCAACAATAAATAATATTCAATTATTGTTGCAAAGATTAACCGCAGCAACAAGCAGAAATAAGATGCACCACCACTCGCTATACCAAAATCATCATTTAACCAATCAACAAAAAGCAAGATTAAAGAGGAATCAAGTCAGGGGAATGTGTCAGTTAGCCGAAATTTTCTAATTCTCGACGAGCTGAAAATATCCGTTTCGTGTGATGATTATTGTAGTAGAGAATGAATTTGTGTATGGAAGGGATAGTCAATACGGAGAACGTAGATGTTATGCATCAAAAGATCAGCGACCGAAAAATTTCAAATATGAAAAAGTCAATCCAGGGAGAAACTTATATTGGATTTTGTGAAAATGAAATCAGAGGTCCACATACGGAAGTAAGAATGAACGTTGAAGAGCACCAGGCCACCTGAACTTACGCCACAAAATTATCTAGACCCGGCTGCTCTGCTAAGAAGGATTATTGACGAAGTGAATTTGTTAAGAAGAAAGGAAGTTACGATTCAAAGCAACGTACTTGGAATACTTTATACTTGGAGTACTTTATCATGTCATGAACAAGAGTTTATTTTGGCTATGTTTTGACAGCTGTCATCGACAGGCAAAGTTTGAAATTATTTTTTCGATAATTCGATGACAGATCGAAACATAATTATAATCATAATCAAAAAATAATCTCGCTTGTTCATGATATGATAAACTCTCACTTATACAATTACTGAATAGTTGTATTGAGTAATAAGAGTAATAAATATCCAATTTATTCTTATAAATTTTATAGCAATGGAATCCTTATATTTTTCCATTTCCTACAAAAAATACATCATGGGAAAACAAAAAGATAAATTGAAGAATTGAAAATAGCGCCGTTCAGTATGTTCAAGCTTCCCAAATGCTGAACTATAGTGAAAATTTCATAAGATTTTAAAATTCCTTGTAATCTCGGTTTCTTATAAATGAATTTCATGTTATTAAGGGAAGAAATTTTCGCGGGAAAAAAAATTCGCAGTTTTGCGAATTTGCCTCGAATTCGCGAAATTAAATTCTCGCAAAAAATTTCATTTTTTTCAAATTCGCGAAAATAACTTCTCGCGAAAAAACTCCTGCCAAGGAAATCCATACAGTTGTTATCATACCTATAATTCATTATAATGGGAAATTCTTCAATTAAACCTGTGCGTAGCCAGTATTATTTTTCTCCGGTCCAGATTTTTTGAAAAGAAAGAGAATGGAAAACTCATATCTTTATGATTACATTTGGTTGTGACTCTGATAGTAAGCTCCGGATATGGTAACATGCAACGGTTATTTCTTATCAGCCTTTTATTGTTATTTACATGGTTGTTGACATTTCATTTTTGTTGGTTTTCAGCTGTAGATGAACCAGGTTGCGCGAATATTTCAACAAATTCCAAAAATATTCCTATCCTTTTGAATATTTTTCGAGATAAATAAAATAAATTCCCGCAAAAAAAGTTGATTGTAAGCTACTTGCGAAATTAAATTCTCGCGAAAATTAAGATTTTTGTATAATTCACGAAAATAACTTCTCACGAAAAATCCATTTTTTTTGATTTATGCTTTTATAAGAACACGTGATTCAGATTTGCTAAAAACAACAACAAAGCGTGAACGAAGCAAACACTATCGGGATAATTTCGTCGGGTAAATTTTACGTTGGGGGAAAAATTTTCGTTACGATGCAAAACTTTCGTCATTTTTTCCCCTACGAAATTATCCCCATAAGGTAGATTCATATCACTGCGGCAAAAAATTACGAGCAGCCTAAACTTTGAATGATTTTTTTTTTATAGAAATGAACCATCGCTTAAAAACAAATAATCAAGTTGAAAAAAGCTTGAGAAATAAGAAGAGTGTTGAATTTTACTGATTATTTTTTTTTAAAAAAAAACACTTATGTATATCATATATCACAACACAAAATTCTTTACATTTTTTTCTCACTTAGATACATAAACACAGGCGAGACATTTGTAAAGAAATATTTGTGTAAAGTTGTTACAAGAACAAAAATAAAAGTTGATATAATGTATATCAAAATTAATAAAACTAAAAGTTTAACATTCTGTTTTTTAAATATCTTTGAACTCTTTGTGCAGAAAGCTAACCAAATAATTTAAACTAATCGTTCAACCATGTTTTTGTATAGATAAATATGAGAAAGAAGGAAATAATTCGCTGTATAAAAAGGTTTACATGTTACAAAAAATAGTTTGTTTTTCTTACCTTATGCTTCAAACTCGGTTACATTTTTCTTCTGAGTCTTTCAACAACAAAAATTTGCATGTTTTTTTATAGTTTGATGCTGAAAGATACGTGTATATTACTTATAATCTCAAGAGAAATCTAAAATACTCATCAGAAATCAGTTTTTGAGTATAAATTGTAAATCTCGTTTATTGAAACAAGATTGTCTCATAGTTTCTCCACCTAGCATACAAAAAATATGAAAAGAAAATCGTTATACAATAATAAATAATGAAAATAAATCTTTCTTTTTTCTTCATCGTTCGTGTGTGTAATTCTTAAATTCTTTTTCTACACAACACAATATTTATTTCTCATCGATATGCAAAATCTTGTAAGTTACATACATTTACAAAAAAGAACATATAATTAAAGTATAAAAGAGAAATATATTCGTATCTCTGGTGCATAGTTCACAGAAAATTGATTCACTTTTACTATTTTGATTCTCAACACATGTAAAAAAAAGTTCGTTCTATTCAAACTTTAACACTGAATCATATTCTCGCTTGGAAAACATAATTTAGTATTCATCTTGACTTGCTCTCCCATAATTTATTATTTCTCCCCACCTGCAGCGATTTCTCAGTCAAAACGTTAAGTAAAACGCATTCTAACAAAACAACATATCATTAAATCTCACATTATACACAAACCAACTTCATAAGCAAAATGAGCGGGAAGATATACCAGTGGTTTTGAAATAATGCGATTCTATATGAGATCAAATTTCATGATTACCCTATTGCCATAGTGAACGTATGAGTTTATTATAACTATTTGATAATTGCAACCTCTATGAGAGTCAAATGGTGCAAATCGGTAACAACCGGAGCACTTGACTTCACTTACAGTTGCAATATATTGTGCACACAAGTCAATAGACTACATAGATTCAAGTAGAGGGCTTAGTAATGTAGGCTTTATATTTGTTCATGATTTTAGCACTTGTAAGGCTTGTAATGTGATTTCTTAACAATGAAACAACACAGGTATCCATCCAACAACTTGAAAGCAGTCAAACTTCTCTGTTAAAGCTTCTTAAAATAGTCTGAAAGAACGAGGCATAGCCTGAATCTAACCCTCACTAATCCAAACAAAGGTTCACACCAACGAAGTTTGATGCTTTCAAATTGTTAGATGAACTATATGCAAACGTACTTTTAAATAAATAAATGAATCAGGCTTATTGGAACAGCTCAGTTTGTCATCGTTTCTCTTTAAAATAAAGCACTGTTTTAGACTTTGGTAACACCAATGAAAAATTTGTAGCTCAGGATTCATAACAACTATATAACAACTATAGAAGTAGATGAAATGCTCTTTTCACATATTCTAATTCAAATATCCTTCACAAAATGAAATTTACAAACTATTTTTATTCAATGGAATGTTTGTAGTTTCAGTTTTGTTAAAATAAAGTAATTATTAAGAATTACACAATTAGTGGAACAATAAAAGATTATATGATATTGATTCATCTAGCTATGTCAAAACACGGTGTTTAAATGGAACTTCAGGTAAATTATACACAGCCTTCGCTCACACAACTTTGATGAATTAAAGTGAAGGAGTAAATGAAAAGCAAAATTTAGAACTATTTTTCAGGGAATTAGACCCTTTTTGTGTGCTTGTACTGATTTGTATATTTTCTCATTCAGCCTTAGTTATAAAGTCTGTGTATACAAATATATATAAATGACAGCATGAATATTTTCATATAAAAATCAAAGGAGTTGATCCGCTTCCATGGTCGTAAGGTAAACATTGTAGATGGTTGCCAAGGCATCACCTTGGTAAAAAAAAACAACAGGTTCTTTATAACAGTGATAATGGGCGTAGAAAAGTTTTAATCAATAACCTCGGTTCAGAATAAAAACAAAATGAAATATTAATAATACATTTATTATTTACACTAGCAACATGAATTATTTATATGTCTTAAATTGCATATGTTATTTCAACGTTATTTTTTCAACCTCATGTCAAGGATTTTTCTTTGACAAGATTTTCTTGAGATGGTGTTGCTTCCTATAAAATACTAAGAATCTAAGAAAGAGGTTCCAAATTGAAAGAAAAAAATTTCCTTCTACTCTTCCTTTGCCGCATATAAGTTCACAAGGTTTTTGCCTCAAAATAGCATGGGGCCGGGAAATGAACAGGAGATAAAATGTTTTTTTGACATAAACTCTTGTATTATAGCAATAAAAGAGTTACTCTATCTATGTGTCATGTCAGTGTCTGTTTCATCTTCACTTGATGTCATTTGTGATCCCAATCTTCAGAATAGTGCTTTTTGATTTAAAATTTTTGATAGTGTATCCTTAAGGGAAGGGTAGAGGGGAGTCTCCCTCATATAGGACCATGGGCCTATATACAGGGTGGGCTTATAATGCGGGGTACTAGAATAAATTTTTCAAATAAGGAAGAATTATGGAGGTTCACATAATAGAGATTCAAACTGTTACATTGATATATTTGATATATTCGTCTACATAATTCGGCAATCCAATGCTACTGTAATATACGCGGATAAAACAGAACGTCTATATATGTCAATTTATAAGAAGTCATAACTTTCAAATTCAGAATATTCACCATTCGATCTCTTCCCAAATTTCAATATGTGCGTCAGTGGTTGGCCATGATATTTCTGTCTCTGTCGTTGTTTCAACATGCATCGTTGTGCTTACCGTCGCCGGAAATGTAGTGTCTTCCGTCGTGACGGTAGTTGATACTGTGTGACGGTGATCATGGTCACCATCACAAGTGATTTCAGAGCTGGACGTTGTGTCACCATGTGACGTCGTACTTGTTATCATCGTCGGATAAGAGGTGGCATCAGTCGTTATTTCATAAGTAGTCGGAGATGTCAATGTTAGTGTTACCTCTGGTGTTGGGGTAGAATTAGTTTTATGAGGGTTAAGGCAACTATAGAAAGCATTGATCTGATGGATATCGTCTTTAGTCAAAACTTCACCGCCTAACTCCCTGCTTGGATCTTTTTTCCAGAGTATTGTTGGCTTGTTGTTCTTTGAGTAAGCAGTTCTAATAGTAAACAAAATCAAGAGCAATCACCTTTTTATTTTGAAATTCATTATGTTTAATAAATATTACAAGTGACCAAGACTTACCTTTCATAATGCATAATACTGTCAGGGTCATAAGATGAGTTGTGGTCATAAGTGTCATCACGAATTTCAAAGTTTTCTTCGGCACCTAATTAACACAAAAAATTTAAAAGTTTAAGCACATACGTCATACAGAAATAAGGATGTACCTTATCGAGGAAAAGAAAGTCGAGGAAAAGTGACCAATATTTTTGGGAGGTGACTAAAATTTTCCTTGACCAAATTTTCCCCCGACTTTTCAGAACCCGACCAAAAAATTTCCCCGACTTTCTTTTCCCCGATAAGGTATGATATCTTGATTATTTTCTTCTTATATTGAAATTAGTCAGGGAAAAGTGACTAATTTCAAAAATTGGTCGGGGAAAAGTGACTAAAATTTCCTTATGTGATTTAAATTTTCTCCGACTAAAATTTTTCCCAACTAAATTTTCCAGACATTTTTTTCCCTGATAAGGTATGCTACTGTTGGTTTCTTTTGTAACCTCTAAACATGACTAAATATTGGCCAATGAAAATGATCATATAGTAAAATGATATCCATTTATTTTTTTAGTAAAGCTTCTTAAAATGATATTTCTTAAAGCATATTGACGCCACTCTGAAAAAAAATCAGAAGCTTACCTTCTACCATATTTTCAGGAAAAAGTTTTACGTATTTATCACGATCTGGCCTTGATTGCTCGTGAAACATTCCAAGAGCGTGAAGCAATTCGTGGATGACTGTACCAACATATAAGCATCCCTCTCTATTTAAAGACAGTTCTTGTACTTTGCCAGGGTCTGTGTGAGCACGACCAACATAAGACCAGCATCTGAAAAAATAGTTAAGTATAATCTCTGCCCTTTAAGCCTGGTTCAGACTTGGCGATTACAACAATAACAAAGAATTAATCGTCGCAATCGCCAGGTGTGAACACTCTCAAGTCTTTCATGAGTAATTATTGATGAATCAATAAGTTTTTCTTTTTCATCTTCGTAATCGCCAGGCGTTAACGACGATTTTGATGATTTGACGATAAAATTTAAAATTCAAAAAATTTTGATATTTTATCGTCGTAGTCGCTCTATTGTATATAAAAATCTATTGAACTTTACGTCAATTCTATTGTTTTAAGATCGTTACTCAGCATTAATCAGTAAAGAAATGTAATAAGTAAAACAATAGAATGCATAGAAACGAGGCAAAACTTGATAACAAGGCAATAACACGGTGTTTAAACAGAAATTCGGGAAAGGTCTACGAAGGTGATGGAGGAGTGGGAACGAAACTGTATCAAACTACCAAACAATACGACGATAATATGACAAAAAAACCTCCTAAAATCATATCTTTCTTTTTATTTTGTTGTTCGTCGAATAATCATAATAACATTTGTATATGACGTGACGGAAACCCAACACAAACTAACCCGTCTCCATCAATAATTCTGATGTATGTCGTGTGTTTCGGAGGTTCCTGATATTCTTTAAAACTTATGCATGTCACAGCTTCAATATCTTTCATTCCTTTCCTTATAAAATTTTCTTTTTCCTCTTTACCTGTAAAACAGAACTGATTGATTTATTGATTAAATACTGAGATATGAGTGACAGCTTTTCTCTTTTGTCTGAACCTGGTTTTATAACAGCCGCCCAGTGGTCAAAATGGTCAAAAAGTCACTGCAAAGTACTGTGTTTCCATTGAGATAGTGTAAATTTCACATGTGTCTTTTTATAAAAATGCACTCCTCCGCAGTGAATTTTCAACAAATTTGCCCGGTGGTCGTAACAAGAACTTACTGAATTTGTTGGAGATCACGTAAGGGACGACATTATTGGGCCATTTCACATTTCTATCTTTCAGAACTGCTGATAAGACTCCCTTCTTTGGCTTTTCTTTTTGTTCCTTTGTGAAGACTAAGTCCCCTTGAAATAGATGCAACCCTAAACAGTAGAAATCACACGGTGAGTCAACTAATACCTCACACAAGATGTGTAATACAACCGCTAAGTCATCTGATCAAAGCCACAAGGAAAGAAATTTATTACTGTGTGTGTGGCCTTGTATATCACTGGTCTTCATATTTATTCGCACCTACACTCCAACCGAATTCATAAGTGGCAAGTAAACGCTGCCAACAACATTTTATGGAATACCTTACTGTGCAAGATCTGCACGACCTTAGTCAACCCGTGAAAAATAATAAAGTTATTTTTGTTTGAATTCCGAATTAGAAAATAAAACACATTAATGTTATTTGAATACCTTGATTTGCATCCACTATGCTTTTTGTTATACTTTTCTTATACTTCAAAGGCACAGCCGCTGCAACTATATAACAATAACGAACATGCTGATTTTGAGCTGAGTTTCAAATCCCAAATAAAATTCAAAAAACGTTTATTTATCTAAGTTACCTTCCACCAACAATGCAGCCAGAACCACCTGCAGGACCACTTTCCTTCCAATCATTATTAGTAATTCATATACTTTATGTATATTTTCGCAAGAACAGTCGTGTCTTTAATTTTTTTTATTTTCTGCCGTAAAAGAATGTCCTATATTTATAAGCAAACCCCGTCCGTCTTCTATTACGTCATTATCTGCGTGAAGCTGACCACAGTGGTAAGATTTACTTTCACTTTCATGCTCAACCATTCTCAGGAAATCATATATCACTCATTAAGAGATAAAAATTAATGTGTGAAGTTTTAAAATGTAGATGTAATATTTTAGTATTGTCGCCATATTTTATGCATGTAACCCGTATATCATGTCCTTTCTGCTAAGTTTGAACGAATTTGTTTTATTTACTCAGTACTCAGAGTAGTATTGAGTACTGTGTCGATTCAAAAGAAGACAACATTTGTGTTATTTTTCATCATGTTTTTCATCAACTTTTTTAGTTTTTTGTCACAACAGAAATAGGTTCTGTTATTTCTCTCCTGCTTATTGCTTATAGATTTTACTTGTTTCATCAAGGGTCACGGAGGCCAACACAGGTTCTATCATCTGTTTTACGTGATTTACATTTTTGTTGATGTCCACTAGTGATGTCACAAATTGAGTTCCTGGTGACAACTCCGCTTGAAATATGTCGAGGCAAATTTTATTCTCGGGTTATGACATCACAAACTTTCTATTGCTGAAATTTTCATTCATTACTTCTTTCTAAGTTCCATTCTGGCTTCAGAAAAAGAAAGAATTCGTCTCATAAACGTGTCATTTTTGACAGAGATGTATTTCATATTTATGTTCTTATAAAGTAGTGTTTAAAAAACGTAAGCTGAGTAATTAAAATCCCAAATATGTTTGTCAGTGTGTCCACGCCAAATCGTTTTTGGATAGTCACAATTTGACGGATCAGCTGTATGCTGAAGCATGATCAATTCATAACATCTTTTCATGTCTATTTCAAAGTAAAAAAGTAATACAACAAAAGCGATCAATAAATAAACTAAATAAGTTAATAAATTTCAATATTATATTAATCGACAATTAATAGACTAAGACTTTCACCATACGTATTCATATAAGTCTCCTTGCATACAACACGTTCTGGGACACATCGTTTTCATTTGAATCCTGTCGTGATAATTAGTAGTGGTACATTGTCCTGATTTTGCGAAGAACTTACAAAGTACGTGATGATCATCAACAAAATTCGCGCACTCTAACTTCTCAGGATTCTCCGGCTGGCATTTTGAACATGTCTGAGGACATAAGATTTGATAGTGGCGCCCCTCGCATAAATATGGCGAAAAGTGCGCTTCATTGCATACCCAGAACACTGTATCACCGCAGTTTTCAAAGCACACTATAAAATAAGATACAGAAGAAGTTAAGAGGACATCCGCTAATTTGTTTGCAACCTTATGCTTGAATAAAGCGCTGTTTTGAACAAAAGTTATGACGCTTTAGGATATTCTTTACCTCCTTTGGGTTTTGTTGTTGTTGTTGTTGTTGATGATGATGTTGTTCTCTCTGTTGTTGTGGCTATGGTTGTTTCCGTAGTACTGAAGGTAACTGGAAAAGTTTTCGTTAATTTTTCTGGTGTTGTCGAAGTTATGATGTCGGTTGTATTCGTTGCAGTTGTTGATGTTGACGCCGATATTGTCGTCGACAATGGCTTCTCTGATGTTGCAAGTGTTGTTTCCAAAGACTTTATAGTCGTTATTGTTAAGTTGTTGTTCATTGGTGTAGTTGGTGTGACGGTATCAAGTTTGTCGGTGCCGTTTGTGACGGTAACAGGCTTGTCGGTGACGTTGGTCATAGCTTCGGAAGTTGTAGTAACTTTTGTTGTTGACGGCTTTTCAGAAGTTTCCAGAGTAGTTTTCTCGTTCGTAGATGCTACTGGTGTTGGTCGGGATGATGCGGTAGTACTCTCTCCCGTATTTGTTGGTCGAGATGATATGATGGTACTCTCTTCCGTAGTTGTTGATTTTTCGGTTGTTTTCTGAGTCGATGTCGTTGGCGATTTTGTCGTTTCAGCTGTCGTGACTTCAGTGACAAGTGTTGTTGTCTGTTTAGGCTCAGTTACTGGCACAGGACAATCATAATATGCATTGATTTGATATATGTCTTCACTACTCAATACGTCTCCACCAAGTTTTCGTGAAGGATCGTCGTTCCAGACTATTGTTGGCTCACCATTCTTTGAAAATGCGGTACTGAAATAAAAATATTGGAGTTTATTTGAAACATTTGTGTGATTGTTACACAAATAATCCTTTAACATTTTTTTGGGCAACACTACGTTCATTTATTGATTTATTTCTTTATTCAACTGGAATAATAAATTAAGTATTCAAAAGTAGTTAAAGGAAAGGCTAACTTGTTGACCAATGAAACACGAGGTTTTACACAATAGTTATCAGGAAATACATGTTGGTAAAGGGACCACTAATGAAGAAAATATTTACTTGGAATAATGCATGATGCTATCAGGATCGTAAGGTGAATCAAAATCATTTGTGTCATACTTGATGTCAAAGTTTTTATCCGTTCCTAAAATGAATACAAAAAACCCGTTAAACCGTCTCTGATTAAATCCACATATCATAGGATATTTGAAATACTGCAATGCTTCTCACCTTCATACATGTTTTCAGGATAGATCGTGACGTAATCATCACGATCAGGTCTTGATTGTTCATGCCATAACCCCAGAGCGTGTACTAACTCGTGGGTAACGATAGAGGTATGAAAACAGCTGTCTTTCTTAAGTGAAAGTTTTTGGATTTGACCCGGCTTTTTATAAACCCGACCGACATAAGACCAGCATCTACAACAAGAACATATGTTTAATTTATAAAACTTTATATGATGTTTTTAGAAAATTGAAGTTGAATTTTATAAAATTTTATTAAATCGAGCAGTTTTCCACTGAATATTTACATAAATCTTCCCAATGATATATGTGCAGTGGAAAGGATAAGATAATCGGCAAATTTTTTCATAGGATTGCAAGCTTACATCTGTTATTACTCGCATTAATGTTTTGACCGTGACCCTAGTGTTATGCTAATATAATTGTGGCGAAGTGTTCAAAACCGTCTAGTGTAAATCCAGCCTAGAATCTTTTTTACATTCTAAATACGTTTTGGAGGAAAGAGACAATTATATTTACCCGCTTCCATCAATGATCTTCAGATAAGACATATCATCAGGGCTACTGTCGTATTCTTCGAAACGAATACAAGTAGCATCTTGGATGTTTGACATGGCTTCATAGATCATATCTTTCTCTACCGTAGCTGCAATGTAAAGATAATTTCCTTATTAACATGGACGTTTTTCATCTTTTCAAGTTTTATTACATAAAGACTTGATATGAATTGTAATGATCACGTGATGTCAAAGACTGACTATACATTGGTTAACTGATATGCCACGTGATCAGAAAACGATTTGCATAAAAAAATTCTGTTCATTTGAATCTACTTTGAAATTATGTACCTAAAACATGTCCTGATATTGAAACATGGCAGAATCATCAAATAGCCTGGTTCCTAATTGGCGATTCTGACAATAATTATTCGTCGCAATCGCCAATCGCCAGGTGTGAACACTCTCTATTTCATTAGTAATTAGTAATTAATCAGTAATTTTTTATATTTATCGTCATAATCACCAGGCGTTTACGACGATTTTGACCATTGCAAAAGTGCTCATATTAGACGATTACGACGATTACGACGAATACTACGATTAAAATTCAGTTTAATCGTCATGATTGCATTGAATTTCAATCGTAGTATTCGTCGTAATCGTCTGAACCAGGCTTAAAGTTATACATATTATCAAGTTACATCACGTACAAAAATCTCCTGATATCACGTAGGGGATGATATTATCAGGCCATTGATATTGTGTGTCTTTTTTTACTGCCCATTGTATATCCTTGTGAAAATCAATGTCTTGTTTTGCTCGATTTGCCAGTTCATCTTTTTGTTCGTTTGTCAAGAAAACATCACCTTGAAATATACCTGCTACATCTATAATAAAGGAATGCGAGATATTACCAAGTACAGTACTTCTTACAGTAGCATGTCAACATTATTTTATTTATATAAAACTAATTCTATTGTTGTTCTATTGTTGTTATTATTATTTATAATTTATTTATTTTTATAATTATTTTTCCATGTCTGCATATATATGTATAAGGTGGTTTCCCACTAGAGTGAGAGAAGAATGAGCACGACCAATTTTTGCCATATTAAAACGTTTTGATCTGACTTTTGATTGGTTCTTATGACTATTCTCGCTCGTTAGTTATCTCACCAAACTCTAGGAATCATGAAAGCAAGAGTTAGCTACGTTACGGCCAATAAATTCTTCATGCATGAACAGAATTAATTATGTACATTTCCAGCAGGCAAAATCGTCAAAAAGTCGCTGCGTCGAAGGAGCATTTTCATTGAAATAGTGCGTATATTTCTATAGAAATGAACTCCAGACATTTTTCAACAAATTGTCCCCACTAGGTTCTTGTATGTGTCACATGGGATGAATTTAGGGAAGAAGAAAAATATGAATTCGTGCTCAATTAACCAAAGCCGGTATCAGTATTAATATCTGCGATGATATAACAACAATACAAGAACGACTTACCTCGATTGACTGCTAGCATTTCATTTCGTGGATCCACATCTCCAATCAATGGATAACACATGGTGACTAAAGATTGGAGCATAAACATGGTTTACAATGGAATTTTTGTTTGGCAACTTTCAACAAAACCGATCGGCTATAGTTGAGCAATTCTATTGAAATGATGTTTTCTCCTACCTGGTAAAAGATTCCACCAAATCACCATGTTCCAGAAACACAAAATTAAACCTAAATTCATTTGATGCTTCATGTTAGCAAGAAGAGAGATTGTAGCAGCCTGTATTTGCTACGGTTGTACCAACCTATAACACACATTCTATGGCAGCTCACTGAGTTATATATATACTTCCCTTTAAGCTTACGTCATGTAGTAGACATCTCCTCGTTGACGTCATTAAGTGCAATGACGAAGTCGTTAGTGGTAAGGAATGGAATGTATGCTAGTTACTCATCTGAAAGATCAATTAAGAGAACCTTGTAGAAATCATGTGGTTGGCAACAATCAAAATACGTCAGTTTTAACTTGCCCTTTGAACTCTTGTTTTATCCTTTTTGTAACCACGGCTACATCCAATGTGCCTCCTTTCCATTCATCTAGAATCCACAAGGTTTTCAAAATTGATAGATTTTCAAACGATTTTTTCAGTTATTAGTTACGCAAAGATAACATTTATCAAAAAACGCTGGACGCTTTAGTGATTCATTTTGGGGGAAAAGCAGTTGCACTTATAAAGTTTCACCTTTTTTTCCAATATATTTGACCGTTGCATCTTTCGATACATTGAGTAAGTTGAGTAAGTTGAGTAAGTTTATACCTAAGTTTCCATTACCCCACTTATAGCTAGGTGGTAAACATACCACGTCGTTTTTCTGTCTTATACAAAGTCAGTATTTATTCAGTGGATCGTTTTTAAATATGACATATGTTTTTAAAGGGTATGCTATTAAAGTATGTGGTATGATCAGACAGCAACGAGAACACCACACTTCCACGGTTGTTTTTGCGTGACGTCACATCTGTAATCCTCGATAGGCTATCTTGTTGCCAAGAAAATAAAGTCTTATTTAGAGATTCCTAAGGAAGGTAAAACTGAATAATCTAATATCTGCTTAGTCATCATAACTACTTATCAATTAGTGACGATAAAATGATCATCAACCGCAGATCTACCTTTAAAAATGTATTATACCTTATAAGTAAACGCGTTGTATCGACTCCAAATATTTTGTATTGATGGAAAGACAGGAAGGACAGGAAAAGTGTAAATCTTTGAATTTAACAAACTGCTGACTGTTTTCGCAAAATTGCGTAAAAATTATTTCAAAATTGGCCACCAACATTCCTAAGTAAGATAACTACAATCTTTCTTAAAATTATGAGATAGTGTAGAAAACTGTTTATAGAAATCATCGAAAAGTTTTATTCCATATGCATTTACTAAACGGTGTTTCTATATGACATTTGAGAAGTGGAGAGACTGTAAATTCATGCTTGAACTTATCTAGTCATCAAAGCTGACTGTTTTTGAGACGTGAAACAACGAAAGCTAAGACCCAAGATTTTTAATTAATATCTTTCGCTCTTGAACATTCTGGTTCGGTTGATTGACTATGGAACAACAACAATAGAGTAGTGTTTATAAAGATCCTAGTTTCTCCTCTCTCTCCGTCCCGCGTCTCTTACTATTAATGCTACTTATCTAAGTCATGAATGATTTCGTGCTCTGTTTACATGAACTCCTACCAAAGCACTTCAATTTTATTGATAAAATGACTGGTGTACTAACCATTTTTCGATAAGTAACCACGGTCAAACATTAGTAGTAGTGTTGCTTAAAAATGTCCACTTTTTAGTAGTAATTTTTATATGTATCGACTTGAAACCTTTCTCGACTTTTCTGTACGTTTTAGTTATTTAACAAGAAGCCGAACGGCGTCAACACGGTAGCGATACAAAAGGACTGAATCGCTTGCTAACGTTTTTGAGTTTTTCAAACGCATTCTGATTGAAATTTCAAAAGCGGACATATTCTTTGCTTTAAGGAAAAATTCAGCTTACATAGCGCCTTTTGTTATTCTTACCATTGTATTCTGAGAAAACCAGAATATCTACCGGTAGATATTCCGAGGAAATATACCGTTAAGTATACCTTAATGGAAGAAATTTTCACGATTTTCACGAGAATTTAATATCGTGGATGGTAAAATTGGTAATATTAATATTAATTTTCGTGGGAATTTAAAGCTCTATCTTACTATTGAGCGTATGTTTTATTTGAAAGCAGGGTAAATATATAAGTAAAAACCTTAAGGAAACCATTAATTACTATTTATACATATACACAGTTCCTAAAATCAACGATTTCGTTTCAAGAATAGAAGTACAAACAAATACTGTGATTTAATTTTGTAATTTCGTGAATTTAGTTTTGCGGACAGCCAATTTTAAAAAATTTCGCGGGAATTTAATTTCTGCGAATTTTATTCCCTTAACGTATTAAGCAAGTGAATGTTGGAACAAATCATTGACCTCCATGTTGAAACAAAACTTAAATCCATAAACGTTTTATAACAAAATTAAAGATACAAAGCATTCACTTATAAATGCCTCATTTTTACCTGGCTACACATAAGTTAATTTCATATACTTTCATGTACAGTTTTGTTTAAACAATTATGTATACTATCTAATACGATGGCCCAGAAGGGTCAAACTTGCAGACCACAGTTTCTATGCAGAAATCGTCGAGTTAAATATTACTGATAACAGAACCAAAAAGTTCCAACTCATAACTTGGTCCCTTTGTTTGTAAATTGGGTCTAAAGTTCCAGTTTATCGGGTCTATCATTTTGTTTCGTATGTGAACGATACTAAGTGTTACGTTCTAGTGCATATTTTACAGACTTATGTTTCGGTGGAGTTTGCTATAAGAATGTGCTCATACTTCAGGTCTGTAAAATAATATCGGTAAAAAAACTAAAGATGCTAACTTTAGTTATGGTAAATAATTGAATTGCTCACCACGTTGTTAGGGGATAGCTTTAAGGTGGAATGCTTTCTTCATTTTCCTGGGAACAATAATGAAGAAACAGTAAACAAAATATTGCAGAAGATACTTTTTAAAATTCACATGAACAGTGGTTAGCATCACCAGAGAAACTGGTTCAGCGTGTCGCCAGGTTTGTTGTTTATTATCCCCCCCTCTGGAGGATGGCTTCTGTTTGAATATTGTTTAAATATAACTATCGAAAAATATGAAAGCCTAAACAGTAGCACTGCTTAACGAGGGTTTAGGCACACAAAAACCATTGTAATTGAACCAAATCAAAAAAAGGAGAAACAATCCTCAGTAGCCAGTATTACTAAGCGGCAGTCATATTATATCACAATATAACTAGAAAAATGGTAAATAAGTAATTAAACGACGTTGTAACTTCATTAAAGGCTAAGGCTAAGTTTTACTGAATGTAAATGTGTTTTTTGTATCGAAATCCTATAAAATATTATAATCAGCCTTATTAGTCTCTATTAGATGCTGCTTTATAATCTTCTTATCTCTATCCTATGTTTAAGGTAGCATTGTTTACCTTTTTAGTCATTACCCAGAATAGTCAGTTAGATTTCAGTTTACACTATCATAACAGTTGCTACAGAAAATTCACAGACAGTGTCTAAAATGGAAAGAGCAAGGAAGGGTTGCAAGTAGTAAGAAGTTATCAAGTACAGTAGTCAAACCTAGCTGTTCTAAGCAAAAGCTTTACTCAAATTTCCTGGTGTATTAAGATCACATAGAATAAAACTAGATCTGGCATTTTGGAAGAAGTTTGCATCATTTGCGAAAAGGGAAGTCCTTTGTTAGGTCAGAATTGCTTTCAATTTATTAGATGTCGGTTATATTATAACATTTTCTCCAAAGATTTTAAAGAATATATTTTCTCATAAATTGAGTTTTCATGTGTGTGCACAATTGAAATGGGTATATATACATCTTTGGGATTCGAAAAAAATATTCCACTTAGTAAAGGCTATGACATCAGATGCTGGCGAGCTAAGACTTAAAAAGACCATGATGATGAATTATAGAAAGGAAGTTCATCATAAAAGTGTTATAACACAAATGTGTATTCAGTTCACAAAAGTAAAAACAATACATTATACCACTAGTCATTGGAGTTATTATTCAATTACATTGACGAAGGAGTAATCAAACTGATTGAGACTGTCATGCCGAAAGAACTGTATGATGAGTTTGTCAGAATAGTTAGAGAAAATAAGGGTTTAAATGCCTGGACATGGTAGATGGAGAGTCAAACCAAAGATAATGTCAAAGTTTAAAGAGAGACTATATTTTCATGATCCACCTGAAAAAAGCATTCAGAAATGTTAGAATGAAAGGTAGTAGTGAAAGTGACACAGAAAGTGAATGTGAATTTCAACAAGAAGAATATTTCAACAAATCTGTCAACCAGCTTTTAATTCATGCAGTCCATCTTTAGAATTCAAAAAGAAATTCCAGAGGAGTTGTTTGTGGCCACCCAAATCATCATAGCTGACATTAAAGGAGTGTTTGAATCATTTTAAACTTTTAAACCTTTTTGTCTTGATGTCTTGGTCTTTCTGATTAGATAATATATGTGTAGGAGTTTTGATTGCCACCCAAGATATAATATTTTTATCATCAAAGGGCACAAAAGCATTATCTTTAAGCATGAAAACAAGGCAGATAGCAGGCTCTAAAAAACGTTAATTCAAAAGTTGAATGGTTTTGGGCATGGTGTTTACCATTCTGTTGTTAGATCCCATGAAACAGCACTTGCTTAAATGAATATGATCTCTGTAGCTCTACCATCAGCATTTCACAGTAGCGTGTTCACAACTTTTGTTTGAAATAACATTGATTTCAGAGAAGAAACAAGACCAACACATAGACATGGCCAATGATACCATAATTCAAAGAAACAGTGAAGAATCTGCATCAAATGAAGGATTCCAACCAGTAAAGAAAAGTGAGCGATCTTTGAAAGAACCATTAATAGCATTTTACGCTTTGTATTGGCGAAAAAGGAATATGTGTGTAACTCAATGACAGTACAGATTAAGCCTTGGTTGTCTGAATGAACAGGAATTTCTCCTGGAACAACTTAAGCTAGCCGCATTCTGGACCAACATGTTGGCCAACATGGTTCAACAACATGTTGGTAAGCATGTTGGCCAACATGTTGGTCTTGTTTGCGATAGATGCCAACATGTTGGCGAAGAAAAAAATACGCTAAAAATGTTGGCCAACATGTTGTTGAGCCATGTTGGCCCAGAATGCGGCTAGCTTTATTCTAACATCGAAAGAATTTGTAAAATACATCTTACATCTTACCTAGTTGGACCGGTAAGATGTAAGATGTTAATACCACAATGTCACAGGCACCTCTACATTTTACAAAATACTCATGTTGCGGATGATGCTACGGATAATATAAGAAACGAAGAAATAGGCGTTGATGATTACGATGATGATTATGACGAAGACTATTTGATACGCCCTTATTTGTCGACTATTTATCTTCTACTTTCTGCGTTTCACTTAGTAGTTAACAGTGATTGAAAAGGTCATGTCTTAAACATTTCCTTTCATGTGTTTGCAAATACCCGCGTACGAATTGCCATGAAAATTAGGCAACCTACGTCAGAAATTACTTAATTACATGAATTAAATGGATTTATCTTTATTGTCCTCTCCTGTTCACTTTGATTTTCATAGTTTCTGGTTCATATGAAAGCAAAAATTAGGTGAACAACAAAGAACCACACACCTCCTCCTGAAAGCATGGGTAAAATCCAATAGTCGTCTTTGTTCCATAAATAGTCTACAATACATTTTCAAATATATGTTTGGTAGGAAACTTTGTTCTGCATTAAATTTGCTATACAATGATATACAAAAAAGTTTTTTTCCGCCATTTTGAATTTTTTCTTTTTCTTATGACGTCACAAAATGTGTTTTTGGGTTATTACGTCATAACGGACCAGCGAATTTGTGGGAACTTTTTTGTTTCAGAACCACTACATACCCCTTAACATTATTCCCAGCATAAAAGTGTGGTCTGCAAGTTGTTCAGCGGAATATTTTTTCTGAGCATCTTTTTGTTACATCTTTTTGTCAATTACAATGGTTTTTGTGTGCCTAAACCCTCGTTAAGCAGTGCTACTGTTTAGGCTTTCATATATGTTTCGATAGTTATATTTAAACAATATTCAAGCAGCAGCCATCCTCCAGAGAGAGGAGAAAGAGGATAATAAACAACAAACCTGACGACACGCTGAACCAGTTCCTTTGATGATGCTAACCACTGTTCATGTGAATTTTAAAAAGTATCAAAGGTCTTCTACAATATTTTGTTTACTGTTTCTTCATTATTGTTCCCAGGAAAATGAAGAAAGCATTCCACCTTAAAGCTATCCCCTAACAACGTGGTGAGCAATTCAATTATTTATCATAACTAAAGTTAGCATCTTTAGTTTTTTTACCGATATTATTTTACAGACCTGAAGTATGAGCACATTCTTATAGCAAACTCCACCGAAACATAAGTCTGTAAAATATGCACTAGAACGTAACACTTAGTATCGTTCACATACGAAACAAAATGATAGACCCGATAAACTGGAACTTTAGACCCAATTTACAAACAAAGGGACCAAGTTATGAGTTGGAACTTTTTGGTTCTTTTATCAGTAACATTTAACTCGACGATTTCTGCATAGAAACTGTGGTCTGCAAGTTGTACAGCGGGCATGACAAGTTTTTGTGGCACAGACGCCGGCCTACTAGTGTAAAACACACAAGTCAAACTTAACTCGTTTTGTAAATGGAGCTACGTTTTTACAATAAAGTTCAATTTCTAGAACTCATTTTGAATATTCAAAATTTTTGCTTTACCTCAAAATTTTTAACATGGACTTTTAGAGATGTAAATAAGCTTTTCAAAAATGTATACTTGATGTAAACATATTTCTGTCAAATGGATTAATTAAAAAATCACGCATTTTTCCTTTAATCAAGCCATTCGAAAACACGAATTTTGATATGGTCGTAGTAGTGTGGTTGTATTAAATTGAATGAAAATCAGATTTCGAATAAATGAAAGTTTGCATTTAGGTCAAAAGAAGTTCCAACTCGCTTAAAAGTATACTTCACACAATTCTATGCAGATCTTCATTCTCATGATCAAAGAGTTCAAAAGCTAACTTCTAACACACATCACACAGCTGAATTTTGAAAAAGAATGAACTGTAGATTAAAAATAACTGCCAATGTTTAAAAATCTAATAAGTATATATATGGGTCACAATGTACTATTCATACATTTTCTTCATTGAAAATAAAAAGTGTTAACAAAACAACAAGTAAGAGACAAAATTAAAAGAAAAAGAAACAACTAAGTTGTTTAAAGATATCCCTAAGTTCAGTATAAACTGTTTCGAGTTCAATGAAGTGTTTCATTTTGATGACTTTTTACTGTCAAAAATTGATTTTTTACTTTTTATACACGTTTTTTTATTAGAAAAAAGTTTATAAGAAAATGATGCTCAAATGGCCAAAATCTTAATTAAAATCTGTGTATCAAAAATATATATCACCTCAATCTTTGTAAGTTTTCTTATAATACCAAAGTCTTCATTTAAGTTCGCAAATTTAATTAACAAAGTCCCAAGGTAATTGTTTCTTTTATCAAAGATTGCAGAACGTCATTAAAGTCATTATTGAAGGCTTTTAACATACATCTTGATGTCAACAGCATGATATGAGACGACTGTGAGAAGTTTTAGAAAATATTTCAATCCATAAATATTTCCAATATCTTTAAAGTTTTCCCAATTTATTTGCTTCATATGTCAATGCATATTCCTTCTTCCCTATCATCACAATAACGTGTTTTAGTTCATACCATCGATGAATCTTGAGATTGGCCATCAAGTAAATGAGTCTTTGACAGTGTAATGTTTATTATGTTTATGTTTATTATATATGATTCTTTCTCCACAACACTGGAAATAAATTCTCAAAATGTGGCTGTAATTGACGAATATTTTGATATGCAAACTGTAATCCTGTCTATTTACAAATCCTATACAGTTCTTTAATTATGAAACGTACGCAAGCAACTTTGGATATTTCTAGACAAAAGTATCAAGCACAAAATACAAGCACGATCTTCCACAGCGCCAAATGGTTTTCTACACACTTTCCATTCAGAAATTGACGGTAACATAGCATAGCTACCGTGAATTAAAGTATCAAGTATGAAGTTTGCGGCAGTCAAATCATTATATAGAGCGCACAACCTAGTTTAAGAACCTTGTTTAAACCCACAACTTTTGAAACAATTTGCACATATCACAAATTTGGCAGTGTCAATTTGCAAAGACATGGTCAGTTTATACAATTTAACCACAAAAGGACATTTTTAGTGCAAAGATGATAGCTTCACCTGGAAATTTTAAAATAACTAGTTTCTTCATGTTTAAAAATAATAAAAAACGGGCTTTGTTGAATTTTCAGTGTAAATAATAACAGCAAATCATTAGGTGAGAATCATTTTGTTCTATCTCCATTTTTGGAACAAAATGAACTCTGATTATTTTCAAGCTTTCCAGGATTATTTCGTTCTTTCTCCGTGAGCTTTCTCCAAAAAAAGCGCAAAATCTCCTTCAAACGACAGTCTGATCTTGTTTTTTTCTCCCTAAAAAATTTAACGCAATCTTTAAATACGCAGTTTTAAAATATAAATTGCATAAAATGGTACCAAACTTATCTTTTTCACTTTAATATAATCTTACAAAAAGCAACATCAATAGGAGGCATATAGGCAAACGTACTCTCAAGATCGTCCTTTTTTGTCTTTGAAATCAATCTACTAGCTTTCAAAACTTTTGCAAACGGGATTTCTGAAGATTTTTGGGTAGACTTTCTGGTTTGTTGACTCTTGATCAGTTTAGCCTGTCTAAAAGGGTCGCTAAATTTTTCTTTATAGAAGACATGGTTTGGAGTGCTTTTGCAATGAGCAACTGTTTTGATTGGAAAATACGGAACAGATTTATAATTAAGCAATGCAGCAACTTGAATGAAGTTCTTAATGCTGGTTGATTGCACTTGTATCACTATGAACAGATGTTTTTTATTCACATTTGGTAGCATTTGCACCAGCCCAAGTGGAGAAAATATCTCAACTGGAGAGAAGGCCCTGTCAATTTGACTATGAATATTATCAACTTCTTGAATGCTAGAATGCTAGGTTCACAAAACCTCTGTTCGATTACAATTATCTCTGATTGTTGAATAATAAACTCTTCAAGGACAGAGCAGACATATAACTGTTTCGATTTTGAGTATAAGTTTTTTAATGGCAGGATAATCCTTAAGAATTCTTCCCATCATTGACGTTGTAGTACTGGCAATGTCATTCCCTCCTCTTTCAGGATAGCTCTTATGCCAAAGCACACAATACCCTTTCTTGTTTAATGAGCAATTATGTCCCGTCCAGTTGTATTGTGATATTTCTTTGTGATATTTCTTTTGGATTAGAAGTTGCCTACACTAGATTTTGTCAAGGTAATTACATTTTCTAAGTCAATATAAACAACAGCTACCTGTTCATCTTTAATTTCACGAGCAGTTTTTTTAAATTCCAAATTAAGATTTTGGAGTGCAACATCAAGGAAAATTAATTTTTTCGCACTGATTAAAATATATTTTGTCAGTTAACGGTGAATTTGCAAGAGCATGGAGTTAAAACAAAATAATTTTAATAAATATTACTTGTTTCGCTACTATTTTGTTCTATCTGCAATTGCAAACTTTCCCTGGAGGAGAGTGAGTACTAGCAAATTTGAAATAATTTTTGGTCAGGGACTCCAAATACGATGTATTCAAAAGGTACCAAGTAATTTTCCATAGAAAGGATTCTTAGAGATTTTGTGTGGTTATGAAATTTAAAACTTAATTTTCTCAGTTTAAATTGGAGTACAGTGGAACCTCCAATTAACGGACACTCTAAAAGGCGGACACCTCTGATTAGCAGACAATTTCATTTTCCCCGGCCGTTTGCTAGTCAAATCCTCATAAAAAAGTTTCCAAAAGGCGGACACTCAATTAGCGGACCCTCCAATTAGCGGACAAATTTTTTTGCACGAAATGGCCAAAACCCCTATTTTTCCTCTCCAATTAGCGGACATTGAATATCAAACTGGTTAAGAAACGTTAAGAAACACAAATTATTTTTTGAGATTCTTTATTTCAAGCACTTATTTGTCTTATTATCTAAATTATTTTTACAAGTTTGTAGTTTTCCCTTGACCCAGTCGATGAATTTGACTGGACCAACGAAATCATAAACCACTGGCACTTCAAGTCCATAGCCACCACCTCGATTCAATCTCTTTCCAGTCACTCGAGCTCTGATTCCGGTGTTTGGTACTTTTAAGAAAATGGTACAAAGCTTAGAAATATTCTCAGGTAGATGACCGACAACACTGTCCTTTCCCATCGAGCTCTGATTATTATTGACAAGTTGATGAATCTGAAATAACTCAACAGTAATGAAAGATCTTCCCTTTCTTCTATTAAAGACAAACTCGAGACTGTTAGAATAAACAATAAAAACAAAAAACTATAAAGCAATTTTATCACTAAGCAATATGGTTCCAAGTTGATTTGTTCATTTTATGTTTATATTTCTAGACTTTCTCTTATTTCGTGAAAACTAAATTGTTGTATTTCAATGACCTTTCTCTTGTTCTTCTATGTCCTAGTGTCTTTAAATAAGTACCTTAGACAGATATTTCATATTTTCGACACCCTGGCATGGCCTAATATCAAAATTGGGGCTTCTAGATCAAAAGTTTCTAAAAGGCGGACACTTCTAATTAGCGGACACTTACCCCTTTCCCCGATGGTGTCCGCTAATTGGAGGTTCCACTGTACAAAATAATTCTCATCTAACGAAATCTAATAATGTAGAGTTTTAAAAATGAAAGTTAAGTGTTCTAAAGATTAGCCCAGGCGGAACATTTGTTAAAAAATCACTGCGAAGGAGTGCATTTCTAAAGAAATATACACACAAATTTCAATAATAATGCTCTTCATCACAGTAGCTTTTTTGACGAGTTTGTGTTATCATCCTAACAGTTTTCGTAATTTTCGACAAGCTTTAAAGAATTGTTTTTCAAATGGTTTCCGTTCTCTTATCATGCTTGCACGATGTTTACTAAAGCTTAAGTTTGAATTTGTTATGTGGGTTATCTCTTCGTTTGCAGGAAACATTGATGAAGAAAAAGAGAAAATAAATCACTAAAAATGGAAGTTGTATGCTGCAGAAAGAAATTATTTTCTTATCTGAATTTGAGATAAGTGAGACAGACATGATAACGAATATTTTTATCTTTTTAAACGTAAACAAGAAAAGGTGAAGAATTTATTGAAACAAAAGAAATCTCAAATCGTAAATAATTCGTGTTAAGTTCTTATCATTGACGTAGAATGTTTTTTTTCTCCATCAAATATAGCATCACTTTATTTTCTTTAGCACCATTTTCGAATGTGCTCATCATTACCATTCACAAGCCCTTTTGTTAGCCTCGGTTGCTGGAATTTTGTCATAGTGTCTCATGAGTTAGTTGTTTAAACATTTTCGCACAGAAAGTCAATAAGCACTCAAATGAACCTCGAGTCCATCGTCTCTTCGTGGATATCAAAAAGGACCTAGGCCATGGGCTTGAGGTTGCAAGAATTCTGTCCCCCTAACATGTATCTAAATAAATATCAACCACGTGGCCAGAGTTTTCTCGCCTTTTTGGTCTATATAGGATGTCCGAAGTCTCGAAGTGCAAGCAAAGTTAAAAGAACGAATTTTTGATATTATTTGTGGGAAGTTCTGAGGGGAGGTGTAAGGAGGGCGGTTTTAAGTGTTTTAGTGTTCATTTTAATTTGTCACGACTAGACAGTTGATTTGTTTTTCAATCTCTCAAAGTTTCAATATATATTGATGTTACATTCCAACGTGACGTATTTTTTTGACTCGAGACAAAACATCAGTTTAAGTATAATCTTATCAATTGCTTAAGCATTGTTTTCTTTGTTTGAAGGAAGGACGATTGTTGGACCGATTAATAGGAAAGCATCGTTGTGAGCAAGTATCGAGAGAAGAAAATTTTCACAGTTCAAAAATGTGGCGAAATCAGTTTAATTAATTTATTCGATATTTCAGTGTATAGCCTTCAGCTTAAGTTGTTCCATCTCCGTGGTTACCACTGCTGTATATATACAGTTCTTTTGGAAGTACCAAAATCAAAATAAACTTTGCAAGTTTTTATTAGGTATTTCCCATTGCAACGAAAATCTTTTGTTAAAAGAATTTTTGGGCAAAAAATATCAGGCTAAAAGTGAATGGCTAAAACCGATAGAACATATAAGGTATGTTTAATTATCTCACTTACTTGACGCATCAGGTACACCGGATCATTTTAAACTTGAATTATCGAGACGACACCAACAAAAACATTTGTTGTAGGATCTTTTTCTTGTAGAAACCAAAAGGACGTAATGAGAGTTTTTTCTCGTGACTAGGCAACATATAATATTTGTCGTGTTGACCTACTGTCAATTCGAATTATCCACTTAATTGAATCCCCATGTTTGTGGTTGAGAAAGACTTTTTCAAAAATCACGAAAATTGAATTCTAAAACAATATTAAGTTTTTAATTCTCATATAATCATAAATCCTTTTTTATCCAATGAAAATACATATAATACAATGTACAGTTACTTTTCAAACTCATAGTTATTTTACCAAAAAACACGGTTGACGTAGAAAATGATCTATTATTATTTGTTTTTTGAGATTAATTGCCAACTGAAATGGAGTAATATCATCATTTCCAGTCATCAGCGGATCTCCACCGTTGCTAAGTAACTCATGAACAAGTTCTAAATCACCATGATAAACTGCCAAGTGTAATGGCGTCCACCCATCTATACTGAGTATGTTTATGTCAGCTTTACTTTCGATTAAATATCGTGTAGCATCAATTTTGCCACCAAAAACTGACGAGTGTAACGGCGTCCAGCCGGTACTATCGGAAGATTTTACAGAATTGCCGGAACGGATTAAGGTTTTCATGCATTTTATACATCCACGGAAAGATGCCTCATTTAGTAAGGAAAATCCACTATATGGGTCAAAAGTAAGATTTTTATTTTTCAGTAAGGACTTTAATCGTTTGCAATCATTCGTCTGTACTGCCTCAAACATCTGAGAGTTGTACCTGGCCTTTTCTTTAGGGCTTGTGAAAGACGATGAACGGCGATTCAAAAACGGTGAAGCTAAAGTCGACATTTTTCGTTTTGGTGATGACAATAACGGCTTGTAACCGTCATCGTTTATGGATGTCGGCAATGACCCTCGACGATATGTCAAATTTTTAATTTTTCCACAAATATCATCATCTTCTTTTACCAGCTTATCATTAATCATAACACTGAATATTTTTGATAATCTTTTCTTGGCCTTTCCTACACACGGAGAGGAAAGTTTTACATCTTTTTCGATTCCAATCATTCTTAACTCAAAAGTCCAACAAATAATCGAAATGTTCGAAGATTAAAGTGTTCCAAACTCAAATCAATTTCCTTTTATTATTTCTTTATAGATCTTTATGCTCTTATAAGGAGCGTGCAAATTCTCAGTTTCTTTTCCGTGTGACGTTTTTGTGGTGTTACAAATAACTTTCTACCATTATTTCAAATAAACAGCGAGTGATATAGCAACTGGTTAATTATAAACACTTTCTTTATTATGTGTCATTCAAACTTATAATGATAAAACAGATTTATTGTAACCGATATGAAAAAAAGCTGTTTATTTATAATCTCTGGTTCATCTTCATTATCGAGATTTTGTTTTCTCGACTATGATTTCTTGATAAATAATAATATGTATGTCTCATGAAAATAAATTATGTCTGAATATTTTTCTTTAGAAAAATCAAAAGTTTCATAAGAAGAAAAAGACACAAATAAAAATATGAACAATCAAACAAAATGGCGCATTATCAATAATTTAAGAAATTTCAAGGTTTGGAATCTATACAACCCAGACAGAAAAATAGCTAGACCCCTTTTAACAAAGATAGCAACATCAACTTATTCCTTTAAATATTCTGGTTTTACAATTCTCGATTAGTTTTTGTCAGTACTCTCTTATCGTCTGAAACTCTCGAAAGACTCAGAACCTCAGCGGAGGTAAATAAATTGCTAGGTGTCCGCTTATTTCGACCCACTATGAAGAAAGGCAATCAGCTATCTCAAATATCTAGAGAAAGGTTAGTGGGAAGGGTGCTATGATTATAAACCTCACAACGTGAGTTAAGCCACAATTGTAGTTAACGCTTGTTTTTTTGGAGTGACTGGTTTCGATTTTGGATCAACAATAGACTTCCAAGAAACTCCACTACTCTTTCACTGTTTGTGTTTATCAAGTCTTATTGTCCAAACCAGGTAAGATTTATAAACCGTTTTAAAGATGTTTTGTCCTCGAATCTTGGATGTCAAGGAAAGATGAAATAAGGCAAGAGTTGATCCACAATTGTAACGCTTTTTCTTGGAGTTACAAAATAAAAAAGAAAGGGACTGGGATGCAGGTTGTACAACTCGGGATATTTGCTTACCTAAATTGGTTGAAATGTGGGAGTTCGTCTTACATCCTTTGCAGTTAATTTTCACAATTTATATCATAATTTGGTTTGGGCAAATCAAAGACAAATCACAAAGGTATTAATCATCAAATTGCCTAGATATTGGGCAAAAAGGATAATAGAAAACGTTCAGATCAAATTAAAGAAATTTTAGAAATGAATATATCATGGAAACAAAATAAAACATTTTCACATTTTAAATTTGGTAGCGTATGCAAATTTTTGAATTGTTTCCTACATCTTTTTTTATCTTCTAGGCTGCTCTGAAAATGGTATTTTCACTTTTAATTTCGAATGACGTCATGAGATGATTGTTTTACACTTTTTTCAGGATGGTTTTCAAAATCAGAAATAAATATGTAAGTAAGTAAGTAACGAGAGTTTTTAGTCCTTGGGCTTCCATCCGTAATGGTTGGTTCTTCCGCCCGCCGACTTGCAACTATTAGTTGACTTACCGCCAGAGATACGTATAGCATTGCTCTAACTTGCCTGAAGGCCAGTGTGCAGTCAGTCGATGGCTCCGAATGGGCTGACACGCTGCTTTTAAAGCGCATCGGAGTGGTGTATTGAGATACGACATGACTGGACTCGAACACGGGTCGCAGCGGTCGCACTCAAAGGTACTAACCACTACACCATCGCTGCACAAATATTTTGTCTTTATTTTATTGGGGGGAAAGGGTATCTTAATCGAATGTTTAATGGTTGTTCACAATGAATAATCACAGTCAAGTTACCATTATTGCTGTCATAAAGTAAGGTTGGACTTTTGTTGAATCTCTAGGCTCGACACAAAATCAAAAAATAAGCATGTCAGTATATATATAATAATACAGGACGACAAATCTTTAAAATTAAGCAAAAGCTTTTCGGTATTTCAGTAAAAAGTAAAACGTCTGTAATATCAGGGTAAGGAGAAGAAGGAAGAATAAGCATGTTACAACCTCGTCCCCAGGGATTATTACCTTTTCTGGCGTAATCCATTTAATTCAGACTTTAAAGTTGTCTTTTCCGATTGCAATATGTCTGTAGCAGCTTTTCCAACGCCGATATTAATTAGTTTTGTGAACCATAACTTTTTCATATAAATTTTTTGACATTACAAATCGAGTAATTAACAGTTGTGAAGATTTCAAAAACTGAATCTCCGAAGGGTTATTCCAAAGTTTTAAAAAGGTGAATGAAGGTCATTAAATTTCCTAGATCGATTTGTGAATAAATGACGCTAATCAATAAAATGTTCATCAACAAATTTTTAAAACAACTTGGAAAGACGAAAGATATCCAATGGGAAGAAACTAAATTCACGAAATCGTTGATTTTAGCTTCTGGGTATATGTTTAGTAGACTAGGGGATTAATGGAGTCCTTAAGGTTTTTACTGATATATTTACTCTGTTTTGAAATAATACGATGTTTGAAAAGCTGCTACAGACTACAGACATATTACAATCGAAAAAGACAACTTTAAAGTCGGAATTAAATGGATTACGCCAGAAAAAAATAATAAATTTTACCATCCGCAAAATTTAATTCTCGCGAAAATTAATAATTTTTCCATCTGCAAAATTAAATTCCGCGAAAACATTTTTTCCCTCAAAGGCAAACTACACTCAAAAAATCAACAAGTCAGCTTTTGAATTCAAAAACTCATTTTTCGATCCTGAGATATTGCCATTTAAAATTTTTGCTTAAAACTTGATCTCCATGGCAACGTGACATCACAATGTTCAAAAAGAAATTGCTGACATACAAATATGTAAATAACTGAAGAAATATAGTGATACACTACTAGAATTTTGTATGTGTAGTGACAAACACCTACAGGTATCGAATTACTAAAAATAGTTGTTGCCATAGTTACCCTGGGTTTGTTTCCAGGTCTCTTCTGTTTTTTGCTGACAAACCTATAAATGAAGATCTGCTCAGGTAAGGGAAAAGAAAATTTATAAAACGGAACAGATTTCACTGGACGTAAGTTAAAGCGAAATACGCCATAGTAACAGTGTTAGATGCTGGTATATAGCTTTGTCAGCAAAAAATAATAGAGACCTGGAACCGAGCCGGAGTAGCAATGACAATAAATTTCTTTGCTATTTTCACAACTGCAGTTATTTACCACTCTACATGCAATGTTCTAACAAGATATCATTAAAACATTCTGAGTTGTTCACATATTTGTATGTCAGCAGTATCTTCTTGAACGTTGTGATGTGATGTTGCCATGGAGATCGTGTTTCGAAAAAAAACCGTTAAACGGCAATGTCTCAGGAACGAAAAATGATTTTTTGAAAATTCGAAAACTGACTTTCAGCATTTTTAAAGCTGTTTCAAATAGTGCACAAAAATGAACTTGTGATTTTTTTAGTTTTATGCCCCTTGAAGGTACATACATGATGTCGATTTTGCATAAATTAAAGCCAGTACCGCAAGTACCTAGTTTATCACAAAAACTTCATGGTGATGAACTCGTAAATTGTTTTTGGGTAATCGAGTTCATAAAACTCGTTTGCCTCGTATCTTCGATCATTGCTGTTTTGTCAGAATTTTTACAGGGAAAGGTTTTAAATGGCGGTTATTGGTTATTACTGAGAGAAGAGTATCTTGGTTCGGAAAAAAAGCCATCCCACGGCATTATTTCGTTACAAACTTTATTTACAGTAGTGCATAAACTAGTTGTATATACATTATTTGCAAACACGTAATTCAAAATTAAGGGTGCCTGTTGATGCTATGACAACTGAGAAGATTATACCCAAATCCTCAAAATTATTTTATCCTTTAAAAATCAAAGTGACCAAATAATCCAAATCTAGTTAAATAACACAGTTATCTCTTAGTGACTTTTGGGCTTCTGGTGTGGTTTGTGTTGGTTTTTCTGGGTGATTTCGTAGCCTCTGCGGTAATGCTTTTATGCAGATGATCTTCATCTCGGTGCCTTTCATTAAATTCACTCATGGCTTCGTAAAGATCGGCAGTCGACAGAGATCTCGGCACATTGCTGTCAGTATTCTCATTACCAGGAGCTCTTGATTGCATGGTTGATCTGGCTTCAACTCGATTCCGTCTTCGATGTGCGCTCGTAGTTTTTCCAATTTCACTTTGTGGTACCTTAAGGGTTTTCTCTTCAGTGATTGGTAAGGGATAGGTGTTCCCTTTCATAACTTTAGATGAACGTATTCTGGTGTCATCAGTATTTTCATTGGTAACTTTTAAATCCATGTTTAATTTTTTTTCAACTGGATTTCTTGTTCGATGTGGCTTCTCTGATTTTCCTGATTTTTTTCCTGGTGATTTCACATTTCTCTCTCCAATGATTGGTAAAGGAGGGGGATTCTCCTCTTTAACTTTAGATGAATGAACACTGCCAATGTTTTCATCACTAATAACCTTTAACTCTATGTTTAATTTGTCTTCAACACGATTCCTTTTTCGATGTACCTTCTCAGATTTTTCAGTGTTCTTTCTTGTTACCTTCAGAGTTTTCTCTTCCAAGATAGGTAAGGGAGGGACTTTCTCTTCTATAATTTTACATGAATTCCTGCTGTTGTTAGTATTTTCAATTTCAGCTCGACTTCTTTTTCGATGTACCTTCTCAGAATTTCCTGTTTCCTTTGATATTGCCTTCGAAGAACCCTCTTCCATGTTTGACAATGGGACGTCCTCAACCAGAACTTTATATGAATCGTGAGAGATTTTCCGTAATCGTAGATTGTCACGTATAGTGTATGTAAGTTTCCTACTCGGAGGTTTGTAACTCTCCGTCTCGCTTTCGGATCCAATTGTCACAGGATCAGTCAGATAAACTCGGCCTACTTTTCGTTTTCGTTTCATCTGCTTTTCCCGTTGTCTTTTTCTTTTCCGTTCCTCTATTTGTTGATCATAAACACGTAAACTACTCGCCCCTCGATCGTAAAACAGTTTAATCCGTTGCAATTCAATACGTTTGTACAGCTCATTGATTTTCAGCATATACTTGAAATGGAAGTCTTTATAAAATTTACAAAGTGCGTCGATATCAAGTTTCCGCAACATCGACCTCACAGTTTCTAGAAACAAAAACACCAATAAAGTGGTTTGGTAAAGAACTTGCTATAGATAGCCCTTGAAGACCGTCTTTTGACAATCAAGTAGGATAATATGAGAGGGATATATTATCTCATAAAAAATTAGATCCCAGACATGTTACCACGGTTACCTGATATTACCATAGCAAAACACGTACCTTCTGGATAAATTGTTATTTTTTTCGATTTTTGACGTAAGTGGGAAACAACGAGACCAAGAACTGCTGCGAACAGTAAACCAATAGATAAAACGACTATGGCATATCGTAGAAATATTGACTCAGCACTAAACAGAGATACGTGTTCTTTCGGTGCCTTTGGCTGGAAGAAAAAAAATTATCAAGATGTTACTAGGAAAGCGCAGATTTGTGGTCATGGTGAAATGGACGCACTTACCTGCATTTTCTGTGTGAGTTCTCCTAAGGTTTGCAAGATCAGCGCCTGATTTGCTACGATGTAACCTTCCATATCGTTCTTTAGATTAACTAAATCTGATGTAACAACAATACCATATGTTCGTGGATATTTGATGGAAAATATCGCTCTCACTGGATGCGATTCCAAAAGTGTTTTTTCACGACCAGCTGTGTATGCATCCAACAGTATTCCCGACGTATCTCCCGACATTAAAGCGTCAACAAGCTGCTGGACTGACGTGTATTTGACATCTAAGTTTGTTTTCGAGAAACAAAACCATTAGTAGGCCGACACATCTTAAAAACTGAAAGATCTTATTTGGCTCATCGAGTGAAACTTTGAAACCATTCAAAGTAAGTATTTTTGGGAAATGTACGTAATTAAAGCAATGTGTTGAGAGCCTTAGTAGATCTGGGTTTTTTCTGATGCTTCATGGTAACTTCTGAAAACTCATGCAACTAGTTCGGCTTATAATATGAGCTTTACAAAACATATCTGGTTACACGAGCAAACGCTCAAGTGTGTTTAAACAGAGATACTTAGCTACTTACAAATTGGTAACAAGGTATATTCATTTCTTTAATAAAGAAACTTGAATAAAAACTTACTTTTATCAAGTTTTCCATTACGAAGCACGCAAATCCGCTCCTCTACTGAACCGTAGAGCGCAGCCACCTGAAACATACATAAGGTTATTTGATCGTATTTATCTTTGAAGAGGTAACGTTTGACTCTCTATGCCATGTTACTAATTAAAATGCCAAACAAAACACATGAATTTTATCCAATGAAATAAAACCAAACCTGTTTTCCATAAATGCTGTTAACTTCATTGACCTCAACACTAGTAAATGCAGTTGTAAGAGCGCCTGTGAGAAGGGACCAAGTTATGGTACTGACCACCATCCAAGCAATCGCGAACAATCGTGCTCTCTTGCTTCTTGGTGTGAAATCGCCATACCTGAGAAACAATAAAATGTAGGAAGACGAACGTGATTTGGCCTTGGGTTCAAATCCTTTAAAACTAGTTTTTCTACCCACCAACTTACAACTTGGTAGTAAAAAATGATGATGGGTATTACACTGCTCTATCTACACTGGCAGCTTATGTGTGATCAGTGGATTAAAAACATGCATCAAAGAAGTGGAGTAACGAAATGCAAACAGAAAAAAAACATTTTCTTTGCTAAATCAAAAGTATTTGTATAACTTATTGTAAAGCCATTTTAAATTTTTGCAACGACGATAAAAAATGTCACCAGATGAGAAAGAGACTAGAGCAGAAAGTTGACATAAATAACATAATTGGGAAAATAAAATGGCAGAAAATAATATCTTTACCCTACAGTAGTTTGTGTAACATATGCCCAGTAAAAACCTTGCTTTACTCCATGGCTCCCCATCATCGAAAAGTCATCCCCTTTATTGGCCCACTTTTCCTGGAAAAAAATATCAAATTGTCAGTTTTGTAACTCCTGAGTAGTATGAACAGCTTAACAGCATCAGCACGGTAGCAAAAAGAACTTATCATAGCCGATGGAGATTCAAATTCATCCAGCGGTTTTCAACTAAGCGCTAAAGCGAAGTGGCCTTTGAATAATGGCCTATGGGCATTTTTTGAGACATAAATTTCTCTGATGCCAATATATATTTAAAATGAAAAGTGTAAACATGGCTTAAAGAAGAAGTAACAGTAACTATTTGCTTAAAGCAAAAGAAACATGTTGAACTGCAGCGACGATTCAAAACAACAAGCTTAATGACATGGATACGGTAGCAAAATGAACTTATCATTGCCGATGGAGGCTATGCTATCAAATTTGTAAAGGCGGTTTTCCACTAAAAGCAAAACAAACAACTTCGATTCTTCGGTTCAATATTCTAAAACTAGTCTCAACTGTACCAACCGGAAGTTCCTAACATGATTGAGGAACTGAGATGATTAAAAAAGACTGGGAATATCCTCAGTTATACTTACCAAAAACCAAACAATACCACCAGCGATCAATATAAACATAAAATCAATAAACAGGATGGTCCATATACCAAATATTCTTTGCACCATGTTTTTCACGCGCTCTACAAGCGTTTTTTCTTTGATGATAAAGATAGCTTCAGGATATGCAATAATGGGAATGAACTCCGCTTTCGCTTTTTCTTCGTTAATGGGATTATGGGACATGGGAAACGAGATATCTGTGAAATTGTCAATATCTTCAGTTACTCGATCGATGTTTTGTTTCCCTGCGAAACCCATCTTACCATTTTTACAGAAGTCTACCACAGTTTCCCGATATAAACCGGGACACGAGCCGCAAACCTTGTTAATCATATCTTTAATGATGATCGGAAAGATACCGTTCAGCTCCCCGGTGTTTTTTGTAGATGTCCGGAAAACATACGGCGCTTTGATGTAGTAGTTGGAGTAAAACTTCTGACGGCATTTGCAAGTTTCTAAGAAGTCAACAAGGCACGAGATAATATAGCAAGCATTCCATACGATTAACAAGTACGTAGGAACTTGAATACTTAAGTTTTTGGCCTCCCCTCTTCCGACTAACTTGCAAGTAGTAGTTGACAATGACTAAACTATGTTGAAGGGGCCACCTGGGGCCATCTCCTTAGTTTTGATGCAAATCTTTGAGTGTGGTCTCCCGTCGTGTTGAAGGAAATTACATGATCTACTACTAAAGGCGTGGGCTACAGTGTAAACATAAGAGCAGCGTAGAGATAGGACATATGCGTCTGCGGCCATTCTATATGTAGCCAATGGTCCAACCCAGGGTTAATTTATCACGTAGATCGACTGAAGAATCTTAAGTTATATGAATTATATCTCCAAAGGAAAATAAAAAAACGTACCAGAATTTATGGAAATACTTGGTCCATAACCATGTTGATTATAAACGGCCAGACTAAACATGTACTGAGTGTTTGCTTCAAGATTAATGAGAACTTCAGATAAGACTGCGGCAGCATACTTTCGTTCATGCCATACAGAATCATTCATGTCTACACCGTTTTGCCGAACAATCCGATATTGTAAGAAATATCCGTCAAAATCTTGCGAGTCAGACGTCCAGTTCAGGATCAGTTTGTCGTGTGATCTGAACGTCACATTCAGTGTTGTTGGCGGCAACATCGGTGCTATAGAAACCAGATAAACAATAATGTTTACTTGATCTAACGGACTGTTACATTCTTGAGGTGAAAACTCAATTATTTTGGTATTATGACGTCATGTTGCGGTGAAACAGCCTTTTCAAGTTTCCATTCAAACGAAAAATATCAGATTTTTTTCAATTAAGGTTTCTAGCCTCATTAAAATTTAAAAATGACATTGACGTAAGGACAACAATAAAAAAATAACAACAAACAAGGTAGGAAGACCCAGTAGGCATTTTTATTGAAAACCACTGCGAAGGAGTGCTATTCTTAAAAAATAATACACATTAGTTCAACTGAAATGCTTTCCATCACAGCGATTTTAAGACAATTATTTTCGCTGGGATAATCTTTGAGTAAGGAACTCAGTTTGTTGTCCTTCAATGTCATTTTTCCATTTTAATGACGCGACAAACCTAAATTCACTCAATAAAAACATAAAGTCATTTGTTTCTTTCCCACCTATATACTATGGAAACGTTTTTACCTGCTTTCAATGTTGTAGCTGCAGTTGTTTCTTGAGGTCCTTCACCGAATTCGTTGTAAGCTGCCACACTTATTACATACGTCGCAGAAGGCCTTAAGTCAGTTACTGTCATGTGTGGTTGTGTAAAAGGAACAGTTCTGAGTTGGAAAGAAGCATTCAGCTGATCACGGAAATAAATACGGTAACCGAGTGGTTGTCCGTTTACATCTTGTAGTTTTATGCCAGACCACTGAACAAATATTGAAAATTCATTGGCTGTTGTTTCGAGAGCGGTTGGTGGAGACGTTGGTGCTAAAAGATTAGTCCAGAAAAATATTGCGCACATGCGCAGTTAGACACTACTACCCTAGACCAAGAACTTCGCAGATAATTTCAAGACGTTGCTTACGTGAAGCCATTTCCTCTAATAAAGCATCAAATGATTATAAAATAGTACACCATTCCAATAATATGCATTTAATGAGAGGATCTACTGTTACCAAGGCCTATTTTTCAGTAAAACCTAATCTTGTTAAAACCTTTCTCTTCAAGAAACTTACCCATTCCTAAAGTTGATGCTTCAATGACGTGTGAGGCAAGTCCGTTACCATTCTCATTATATGCTAACAAACGCACAACGTAACTCGTGCCAGGCTTCAAGCCTTCCACTTCTTCCCAGTAACCATATGAAGCAAAAACCTCGTAATGGTCGGTCATCTCTAATTGCTCTCGGTACAGTATTAAATAGCCGGTCACATTTCCGTTTCTTGAGTTCTCAGGAACTTCCGACCAAGATATGTTTAAACTTGTTGGCGAATTTGAAGTGATTATAATATCTGTTGGAGGACTTGTTGGCACTTGAAAAAGAAATGAAAAATTTAAGTACGCAGCATATCTGCACCAACACACACCCTTGCTCCTCTCCAATCCCAATCGGCTTGTGGCGCTGTGTTGAAGTGTCGCTAAAGGTCGAGTTATATCTATAACTTATATGAAGCGACCCATTCAGTTTGAGAGCGTGGGTAATGTTCAAGAGGATTGTTTAATGGAAGGGGGAGGTGAAACAATCAAAAGACAAAAAGAAAACAGAATCTTATACGCAAAGGAAGTCATAGATAACAATCCTAGCAGAAACGAAGGAGTCAACATCAACTCAAAGGAGGAGTAAAATACACCTGTTGTTTTATGTGAAATGGAACGTACCTTTAACTGGAATGTATTTCAAAGTGCTGTTATACACGATCGGGAATTTTCCAATCGCTAAGTCGGTTTCTATAATGTCTTGCAAATAAACCAGTTGATAAGAATCTAAACTCTTAAAGGTGACACTAAAGTGTGCATCTACGCTACCATTTCTATAACATAAACAGAAGTGTCATCAGTATTCGCAGGGAGTCTACACAATCCAAGAATTTAATTGTTCAACGATAGCAAGCAGTCAGCCTGTGTTTTGAAAAACATCGGAAAGTTGGAAGTCAGGGGTTTACACTGGTGACGATGGTAAGCATTACCAGTGTTTTGCTTTCCTCTCTCTCTGTCTCTATGTTATCGTAAATATAAAAAAAGACTTATAAGAAGACTTGCTTGAGCTCAATTACATTGACTTTAGTGACATCATTTGGGAATTTAAGACCAACTGTAACTTGTATCTAAAGAGAAATAACCCATTAAATCAAAACACTACCAAAAACTCCTTCCGCGTTAATGCAAGTTTACAAGTACAAGTGGTTCCTGCACAAGATTGGTCAAAAATCGATTTCACTGATAGATACATAGAACTGAGTTTATCTAAAGATTAGTGTTTAATACACATCAACTGACCTGATCAGATAAGCCCTTTTGAAACGCTATATATTCAGCGCTTCTGTGATATATGTAGCCAGCAAAATATTTCTTCTTGAATTTGCAGTAAACAACAACATGAATTTCTAAAAAAACAAAGACAATAGGAAGCTCAAAAAGTGTCTGGCATAGAAGGTGTGGCTGAGGGATGCGAAAGACGTGAGAATGACACGAAAGGTTGAAGAAAGTCTGATTTAGGGGGTGTTCACTAGGATAAAATCAGCCCGGCTGGCTCGGTTTGCCGAGATCTCACCTATTTTTATTAAAGTTTCATAAAATTCAACATGTGTTGACATGAGAAATGCATCAGTCCGGTTTTCCGAGATCTCGCTTTTATGTACCGAGATCTCGGCAAGGTGGGCTGACATTTTTCCATGTGACACTCTAGCCCGGTTAATCGGACCGATTTTTCAACTTTTGCGCATGTTTTCTTTGTTACGTGTAAACAATGGTAATCACATGACATCTTTCAGCCCGGTTTGGCAGGATGTTATTCTCATGTGAACACAAGACAAAATCATCCCGGTGAACCGAGCAAGCCCGCTTTTCCGGGCTAATTTTTCTCCATGTGAACACCCCTAAATTGAAAAGAAAGATACCAATGGGCAAAGCAGGGTAGGAGTGTTAAAGGGCTGAAGGTGGAAAACCTGTCATTAACAAAGAGTTGTTTGAAGTTTTGCATGCAAACATTGAATAAAAACATCACATCTGGCACGATCTTAACAATAGGACTGTCATTTCTAACATCTAAATTAGATCAATCATCATATGTAAATGTTCGACATCTTCAACATTTTCTTTATCAAATACAAAATTATTGCAGAAGCATTTTAATAGAAGGATATAATTTGTTCACCTTCACATGTAAAGTTATTGCAAGATTGACGTTGGATCGAAGAACCATTGCAATTTCTACCACCATACATCGGTCTGGGGTTATTGCAATATCTTCTTTTGACGAAAGATCCTCCTCTGCATGGTTTATTGCACGCTGATGCATCGGACCATTTAGACCATTCCCCATTAGCTAGCAAAGTAATAAAATAATCGACAATTAAGTTAGGTAATCTATATATTAATAGCCGATTCTCTGTCTGTCTGTCTGTTTGTTTGTTTGTTTGTTTGTTTGTAAGTCACGCAAAATGGCAGATTGAATTGTGAGCGAAATTATTTCTTTTTTTGTGTGCGACGTGAGTTCGAAGCATATACATTGCAAACCCAATCGAGCGTGACTTTTTTTGGCTGATGAACTAATAGGAATAACGTTTCGTTTTTATTATTATTGTTAGTTTTATATTCCACGTTGACTTGGCTTTGAAAACAATACATCAACTAAATACAAAGAAACTAACTGATTAAACATTTTGGACAAAAAGCAGCAGTGGCAGAACGTGGCAGCATGTTTGGTTTGCCAGTGTATCCTAACGTATCCTTGACTGTCTGAGACGGGTAAACGTTTCTTTCGAGCAATCAAAATGTTTAAAAACCGATTGGTAAAAAAAGAGTATCATGAAACGAAATATTTTTTTGCTTTTCTTTTAATAATTAAATTTCTTATTTTAATTGTTATGCGCTTCAGATCGAACGTTTTTTTTTTATTCACTTTATTCATTTAGCACGTGCCTTTTTTTCTCTCCTCCGGCGTGATCTTTTTAAGAAGAGAAACGATTTCCCCCTTACGTTTGATAGCACCCATGTTAGAGCGCGTAACTTTTTTAAAACAAAAGCTAATAAAAAGTTGAAGTTTTCTCTCTCTACGTTTTGAGTGTATTGTTACACTGACAAAAGATTGGTTTTACCAGAGGTTGTGACTTCGAATCTGCTTCTGGTTGAACACAAGTTGTACGAGCCGTTTATAAGGAAATTTGACGTTTATTGATACAGTGATACAGAGCAGGTGGACATGGGCGGCGAGCGACGCCGCCTTGGCGGCTAGTCTATATATTAATAGCCGATTCTCTGTCTGTTTGTTTGTTTGTTTGTTTGTTTGTTTGTAAGTCACGCAAAATGGTAGATTGAGTTGTGAGCGAAATTATTATTTTTGTGTGTGCGACGTGAGTTCGAAGCAAATACATTGCAACCCTCAATCGAACGCTGATGAACTAATAGGAATAACGTTTTGTTTTTATTATTATTGTTACTTTTATATACCACGTTGACTTGGCTTTGAAAACAATACATCAACTAAATACAAAGAAACTAACTGAGTAAACGTTTTGGACATAAAGCAGCAGTGGCAGAACGTGGCAGCATGTGCGGTTTACCAGTGTATCCTAATGTATCCTTGCCTGACTGTCTGAGACGGGTGAACTTTTTTTCGAGCAATCAAAATGTTTAAACCGATAGGTAAAAAAATACAAAAATACAAAATATTTTTTTTTGCTTTTGTCATAATAGTTGTCTTAATTTGTTTTAATCGATTTCTTTTAATCTATTTTAGTCAGATCGAACGTTTTTTTTTTTATTCACTTTATTCATTTAGCACGTGCCTTTTTTCTCTCCTCCCGTGTGATCTTTTTAAGAAGAGAAACCATTTCCCCCTTACGTTTGATAGCACCCATGTTAGAGCGCGTAACTTTTTTAAAACAAAAGTTAATAAAAAGTTGAAGTTTTCTCTCTCTACGTTTTGAGTGTATTGTTACACTGATAAAAGATTGGTTTTACCAGAGGTTGTGACTTCGAATCTGCTTCTGGTTGAACACAAGTTGAACGAGCCGTTTATAAGGAAATTTGACGTTTTTTGATACAGTGATACAGAGCAGGTGGACATGGGCGGCGAGCGACGCCGCCTTGGCGGCTAGTCAGATATATTTGACGTTATATAGTTACGTAAATAAACATGCCGGGAGTACACAACATGTTAGATACGTTTATTTGCTTTAAAAGAGAATACCCCCTAGCAGACACAAACATGTCTCAGACGATTTATTTGGGACATCTCTTTCAGACGTCCCAATGACGTTAAGCAATGATCTCAAGGTGAAAGTCTTGATGAGACGATTCAAAGGTGTCGCTATTGGTATTGGTCAGACTGATAATTAGAAGATATTTCCTCTACAGATATTAATTCCCATAAATTTCCTCTATTGCAACAAATATTCGTATGACTGTATATAAAACGATCGTTACTTGGGCAATGTTCCATGGCACATGCTTTCTCTTCAGTAAACGCTCCTACACAATTTAAGCCATGATGACGTGGAACTGGATTGGAACAATTTCTTGATCTCACTTGCTGTCCACCACCACAAGTCAAAGAACACTCACCCCACCTGGTCCATTCAGTAAATCCACCATGAACTAAACAGATTGTAAAGAGTAAGCTAATATCTAGCATTGACTTGTAACAAAGATTTAACAGTTGTATGTTAACAAACATCGAAAAAGCAACGAGGTCATTAGAAAATGTGTAATAAATTATCAAAAATTAACTATTTATCAACTACATCATCGAAGACTATTAAAAGCTACCTGGACACCGAGAATTGCAATTTTCTGATTCTTTAGTGGTTCCAAGACAAGTCATGTCTGCATCGACATTGATAGCACAGGAACGATCTCGTGTTCGTTGTCCATCACAAGTAGCAGAACATTCACTCCATGGTGACCAGGGAAGTCTTTGACCATCATCTATTTAATAAAATAGGTTACAGACAGGGGGAATTATATTCATTCACTTAAGTTTCACTAATTCGAAAAAGACCTTTCAAAAATTTTTAATTAAGTGTTATATAAAAACTACTAAATTTCAACCTCTGTAAATCGAACTTTTAATAATTAGAAAAACTTCTGTTAATCAAACTTTTCATAACATTACAAAATTACAATTCATTGAATTTTAAAATTCTTGAACTTAAATTATACCTTGATGAATGCATTTACAAAGTCTGATATCTGTTACTGACGGTGGCTCTGCAGAGCAATCAAGCTGTTTTGGTAGGTTGTCATATCCAATACATGTATTAGTTTTGATGTCAAAGAATGGTGCATATTTGACATTCCAATCTTTTTTCGATCGATCTCCATTGCACTGATAACCCAGAAAAACAAAGAGTTCTATCGTTCCACCAGTTTGCATTAATGGATCACATATCTTTCCTGTAAAAAATTTATCTTATAAAATACCAAACACTTACTTTTTGAAGAAAAAAACATCAAAATAACAAAAACATCAAAAACTTCAATTCAATCAAACAAACCTTGGCTTCTACAAAAGCTTTCACAACTTATTCCACCTCGTGAAGTAGTATAACCCGAGCAGTCACCAGCACCTTGACACACACGCTGTTCTTTTTCTTTTCCAATGCAAGCAGAAGGATTCGACGACGTGCAACTTCTTGTTCTGACTTCATTTCCATTTCCACATAAAGTATCACATGGTTGCCAGCTGGACCACTCACTTGTGTCATCTGAAAAATGCATTAAATGCAATTTAAATGAAACAGTTCCATACAATCTGTTTGGTCAAAACGTATCCATAATCACTATTATGTTTGAAAAATGGAGAAAAAGTGCTTTTTCTTTAGCACATTTTCTTCGGACATTAATATTTCCAAGAATATCTTTTAAATCTTACAGAAAATAAAACAAAAGGTCATGAGGCCTGAAGGTCAGCGCTTTCAGCAAAGTTGAAAATGTTGGGTTATAAAAGAAAATCAAAAACATTTTGGCTCTAGGAAGGTCAAAATAACAATTTCTGAGTGATAACTAAAGTGACAGCGATTAATAGACAGTATACTACACAAAATTTCATGCAGGCCTTGATTCTCTTAATCATACAGAGTTCATAAACAAACTTCTCTCTGCACAGATGAATTCCAAGCAGGAATGACTGTATATTAAAAATAAGTGACAATATTAAAAAATACTGACAATACAAATACATTATGTAAAAAGAGGTTCAATTTTTTCGCAAATGCTTTTGTCGATTTCTTTCTTTACTGACACGTCAGCTTTTTGGTATGGTTTTGTGATGTGGTCATGTAATAATTTTTTGTAATCATCGCTTTTCATTTCGTAGATGTTGTTGGATTTATCGGCAAATACCAACATTTCTTCGATGATTTAATAGTGTTTACCTCGACATTCAAATTCAATAAGAATCTGTTGGGGTGTTCACGGAACTATATGTCTCTAACCATTTCGTACAAAACCCACAAGTAGTGCATGTTGTGGT
The DNA here is from genome assembly GCA_027922465.2 of Turritopsis dohrnii. Lineage (NCBI taxonomy): Eukaryota > Metazoa > Cnidaria > Hydrozoa > Anthoathecata > Oceaniidae > Turritopsis > Turritopsis dohrnii. The sequence goes on along the minus strand of BQMF02000263.1, from coordinate 313,694 downwards.
GGTGTAACACATGTTTTGAAACCAAATGTTTCTCTGCGTCGTCATTGTTGTCTTCATCATCTCGTTCTGTTTTTCGTAAAGATATGCTTTCCATCTGGTTCATTTGATAAAGCTTAGACAATACAAATACAAATATATTTTCGTCTTTCTCCATTGAAAATAAAAATTAAAGGAAAACAACTGCCGATTATTTATAAGATTAAGAACATAAAATTGCTATCCATCTATGCAGAGACACAGTAAAAACTAATAGACGACACAAAAACTAAACAACAAAATTAGAAAAATAATGATAAATAATAAGACTATAAGTGAAGAGGATAATGATTCCATAGGGAATTTGTTCGAATGAAAAGGCAACATATAAACATGTGTGTGTGTTCCTTGATTGATGAATGCATTACAATTAACACAGAATATCATTAAATCAATTTTGAGTAGGGCACAATGCACCTTCACAGGTAATTAAATGCTTTACTTCCAAAATGTTGTCTGTGTATTTTAGTGGTGACCAGAGATTTTCATTCTATTTTGTGCGATGCGTTAATTTAGCTTTTAGTTCAAACAGGGTATAAAAGATAAAATTTGAAGCTAGTCTAAATTAATGGATATCACTGTTGTATAAACATATACAAAATAACAAACGGTGTGCATATATAATAGGGCATGCAATGTATAACATAATACCATCATAGAGACCCTTCTTGCTTGGAGGTAGCAGAGCTCTCACATCTCGATTAAGATCTGCGACCAGTATAATAACAAAACAGACCAAATCAGCGACCAGAAGTATATAATCACAGGATCATTTATAATACTAAGATCATTCATAACAAAGAATTCGTTTGCTTCAGATAATATTGAAAACACAAACTCCACTAACTGAGCAATTTCACGTGAATTTTCTGAAGGCCGCACTCACCTTAATAAAATAGTTGTAGTTAACAATTAATAAACACTTCTTAATTATGCCACGATCAACAAATAGCCTCTATTCCATCCTTAAAACTAAGGCTTGTGTGTTTAGTGGTATCAGCCTACAACTGGGGACAAAAATTTGTGGACGGACAGACGGACGGACGAACACGAATGCTAATGAAAGATCAGCTGCTCCTGCGCACTGACCAATAAAACAGAAAATAATAACCTATACTTACAATGCTTTGTACTGGTTGTAGTCGTCAAATGAACGGATGAAAATTGTTGAATGATTGAAGACTTTGTGATATTTCTTAAAACCACTAAAACAAGACATCTAAACAGATAAATAATTGGAATTACATTTGTGATTCCATGCTATTGGTTATTGTTATACCTGAAGTAGATGAAATATGTGACGACATTTGGAATCCAGCAGAAGTTGTGGATGTCAGTTCAGCAGGTGCTGTAGATAACACATTAGCAGGTGTTGTGTAGATCAGATCAGCTGGCGTTGTGGATAAATGGTCATCAGGTGTTGTGTAAATCAGGTCAGCAATGGTTGACGTCAATAATTGTGTTGTTGTTACATTGTTATCTGAAATTTGATAGAAATACAGAAATACTAAATTAGACTTACATAGAACCCGTGCAGAAGGTTAAACTAAACTTAAATTGAAATACGACAATGTGTTGCTCTGATGGAGTAATATCTACCTAATATTATGTTTCCTCCTTCTATTCTGAAAGTAATCTATGATGCTGACGTTTCATGTGCAGCTTTGAAGAATAATTACAAAAAAGGATATAAAGAGAATTCTCAACATTTCTTCCATTCGTTCCAAGAGTATTGAAAATTTAGCTTTACAAGAAGTTAATAAGATTTTTATATGTTTATGGGAAACTCAATTAAAGTAACTGAAGCAATTCCAACAAAGAGCTTAAAAGGGAAAATATCCACATAACAATATGAGATTTAAGTGAATAACAATCTCTAAAATAGTTTACCATTATGCATCGCAAGTAATGTTGCTCAGTACTTATCATACTATTGCAAAACTTATTTAAAAGAACAACATATGTTTGCATAAGCTTTATGGAATCTCTATTCAATCTTCAGAGCAGCATTTATTAAATACACTCACCATACTGTTTTTCACATATGAAATGATGTAAACTATGACATTTAACAAGCATACATTGGCCATCCTTATTTATGGTTGCACAATGCTTTTCATCATCTTCAGTAAAATTACATATGTTCGTTGTAGTTGTACCATCAGTCCAAACAAATGAACCTTTTCTTGAGATGTCATTTAAACCTTGAAATGAAAACACTGGAAATAATCTTTTAATTTCTCAATTTTTTTATTAACAATGAAAATATAGGATAAATGACAACATAAAAACAAAAATGTAAATATTATTCACTAATTAAGAAACACCATTAGAAAGGGAACTCAATGGAATAGAAAGACAATCTATTTATTTGACAAAATATCTATCATGTTTTAATTGCAGATCTTAAAAGGTTTCCAGGCCTGAGTGTTGCAGTATGATGTCAGCAGTGAGCAATTCCTCATCAAAACAAAAAATAGAAAGAAACGAGCAAGTGGCAAATAGCAAGTAAAAAAAACAAGTGATTGGCTGCTTTGTAGAAATTACCCTCGAAAAAATTTTTGCCTTTAGTTTTCTTGACATTCACATCAGTTCATTATCTATATATTAATAGCCGATTCTCCGTCTGTCTGTTTGTTTGTTTGTAAGCTACGCAAAATGGTAGATTGAGTTGTGAGCGAAATTATTTCTTTTTTGTGTGCGACGTGAGTTCGAAGCAAATACATTGAAACTCCAATCGAACGTGACTTTCTTTGGCTGATGAACTAATAGGAATAACGTTTTGTTTTTATTATTATTGTGTTAGTTTTATATTCCACGTTGACTTGGCTTTGAAAACAATACATCAACTAAATACAAAGAAACTAACTGATTAAACAATTTGGACCAAAAGCAGCAGTGGCAGAATGTGGCAGCATGTTTGCCAGTGTAACCTCATGTATCCTTGCCTGACTGTCTGAGACGGGTAAACTTTTTTTCGAGCAATCAAAATGTTTAAAACCGATAGGTAAAAAAAGAGTACGATGAAACAAAATATTTTTTTGCTTTTCTTTTAATAATTTAATTTCTTTTTTTAATTGTTATGCGCTTCAGATCGAACGTTTTTTTTATTCACTTTATTCATTTAGCACGTGCCTTTTTTTCTCTCCTCCCGTGTGATCTTTTTAAGAAGAGAAACCATTTTCCCCATACGTTTGATAGCACCCATGTTAGAGCGTGTAACTTTTTTAAAACAAGAGCTAATAAAAAGTTGAAGTTTTCTCTCTCTACGTTTTGAGTGTATTGTTACACTGATAAAAGATTGGTTTTACCAGAGGTTGTGACTTCGAATCTGCTTCTGGTTGAACACAAGTTGTACGAGCCGTTTATAAGGAAATTTGACGTTTATTAATACAGTGATACAGAGCAGGTGGACATGGGCGGCAAGCGACGCCGCCTTGGCGGCTAGTTCTTAAATAAAAACTGTTATAAAATAATAGAAAAACTATAGAACAGCTCAATGCAACCAACAACCCATACCTTGTAAAAATATAGAAAGCTGTTTTAGTTCAAACATTCATTCAAAATTGTTTTGTTTCTTTATATACATACTGTTACTAAAAATTGGTAGATAGAAACTTAACAGGAAATTACCAATATAGTAGTCAGTGTTGTTCATGCTATTTTTTTGGATGTACGTCCGTTCAACTGCACTCCTTATTGATACCAGTGATCCCTGGAAGCCATGACAAACAGAAAGTGCACCTCTCCAAGGTGCTTTGATAGTTGAAAACAAATAACAACTTTTTCCATATGATTTCCATGGCGATGCGCAAGCAGTATAAATATTCTTGGCTGAACCTAACAATGTAATTTTAAAATAAAAATAACATTTAAACCAGCTATGTATCAAATCTATATATTAATAGCCGATTCTCTGTTTGTGCGTTTGTTTGTTTGTTTGTAAGTCACGCAAAATGGTAGATGTGAACTGCAAAAGATAGTCAGTAATGTAAGATCACACATAAATTATTTCTCTTCTTGTGCGCAACGTCAGTGTGAAACCATTGCATTGAGACCCTAATCGAATGCAACGTTTAGGGAAAATTATCTCGATAACCAATAGGGATAACTGACGTTTTTTGGGGTCCGCGATACAGGCGATGGGGTGACGAAAAATTTGGGTCTAATTTTTTTGGGGGACGGGTCTGTGACGTCATCGAAATCTTTGAACGATGATATCTCTGTAACGGTTGATCGTAGCGGAACGATCCCATACATTTTTTTGATCAGTTTTTCGAGCTCTACAACATGGGAACACTTTCGGTTGCCAATTCCTTAATTTTATTTTTCGTGAAGTCCACGCAGGCTGAACATGGGCGGCGAGCGACGCCGCCTTGGCGGCTAGTTAGTTTTAATTTAGTTATTGAAGGAAATCTGTTAACATACAATTTTTATACTGAATGTTCCTTCTACCAATTTCTAATGATCCAAAGCTAATAAAAGTAGTAGTTCATGAAGAATAACTTAGATGATATTATTCTCTGTCATCTATTTATTAATAGCCGATTCTTCGTCTGTTTGTTTGTTTGTTTGTTTGTCTGTTTGTAAGTCACGCGAAATGGTAGATTGAGTTGTGAGCGAAATTATTTCCTTTTTTGTGTGTGACGTGAGTTCGAAGCAAATACCTTGCATCCCCAATCGAACATGACTTTTTTTGGCTGATGAATTAATAGACGGATTTCTGTGTTTACATTTTTTGAAGCATAACACGCATGCGCAAAAAAGTGGAGGCAAAACAAATTGATTGCCTCCACCATTTTTGCAGCGAAACGGAATATGCGAAGGTTATAAATGCTCACTTACTTGTAATTTCCAACTTTTTTTCACATGTGTTTGAAAATATATCATTATTCGAAGTTCGTGCTGTGCATATGGATGTACAGACAGAAAAACAAGCTCTTCTGAGTTGATTTTCTGTCGCTTTCCACCAAAGAAAAGAGGTGATCAAAAGGAAAGGTAATGGGTTAGTAAACTGAAGAGAAATGAGTGGCAGATGCAGACATTGAAAATGCTAGATTGTGCAGTGCTCACTTCGTATCAGATAATCTAAACCTTATTTTTTCAACTTTTTAAGGAAATTCAGCTTTGTAATTTAATTATTTCTCAACTATTCTAGTTTGTTGTACCTCAACACAGTGACAATACTGCATAACACAACAAATATATTTGGCTCAGGTTCAATGGACATATGAATAAAGATATCAATTTTCCATTATCGTGTGAAACAAACTATGAAGTGTTCATACTTTCTTTTTAATAGGCAAAAAGTCTAATGACAAGTTTAATCCATCTTCATGTTTTCCAAGAACTGTTCTGATATACAGACCACCAAAAGACTGAAAGGTATGAACACATAACCAAAAGAACATTTTAGCCATAACCAGTACCCAAAAAGATCATGACGATGAGGAGACTTTTGATAACAATGATGAAAATCTATATCGTAGAAGGTCAGTAGAGATTTAATTATGAATAATGTGTTTGGGTAAAAGTTCATTTTTGCTAATGTTTTTGTTATAGTATTTTTTTTTGCTAACTTGAAAAAGAACATCTGATTTATAAACAGTGATCAGCAGTGATATCTTATTTTTTAAGTGAAAAACTCGTAGAGCTTTCTTTTGTACATTCATTCTAATTTTTTGGTCTTGCTTAAGATTTTTAAACATTGTATTGTTTTTAGACAAGGACAGCCTTAATGAAGATTGCAGTTACAAATGAAGAACTACAATCAACCAAATATGATTTGAATAGTAGTAATGCCATGCTTTCAAAACATCGAATTGATCTTTGACACAGCATTAAAGAAAATCACAGATTGAAGAAAGCTATAATCAATATCAAGAATGAAAATGTGTTTCGATACAAACATGTTTCAAAGAATCAAAAAAATTGCTTTCTCTACCGGAATTTCCAATTCAATCTTTTAGCTACAAACATTGATTTTTCATTAGTTGTAAAATCTGATGTCTTAACACAGCAGAATTTGCTTGGACTTTTCATATCATATATGTAAATATCTTGAATCTTGTAGATATAAAGAAATTATAAGCCTGTAGTGACATTTTCCTTTAATTTGTTCTTAACTCACTGGGTGTATTGATAAGGTAATTGTATGTGTCTGGCCAAGTGACGTGTGGTAATTGAGCAACAGAAACACAACCATCTGAACCATCTGGTCTTGAAGTAGTTCAACATTGCTGAGAGTCAATTTCTTAACATGCTGTGCTTTATCACCATTTTCTAAGTTTTTATAATAGTGAGGGGAAAAAGGGTCTAATATCAGCAAAATTGTGCATTTTGTGATACCAACATGAAACTTGGCACAGTGCTAGATTATGACCGGAAGCTCAAAAATCCGATGAGACCCCAATCCAAAAGTGCCCCAGGCCCCGTAAAATTGCTGACATCATCAAAACATTTTTAATAAAAAAAATATGGGTTGCTATATATCAATGGAAAGCTTTCTTAAAGGTGACCAAACTTTGCAGAAGAACTATATACTTAAAACAAACCGATCAATAGATACTAAACTTTTAATTTAGCGTTAGGAAGTCTTCCAGAGTTAAGCAGGTTTTCCACTAGATGAGAAAGTTCGAATCGAAAAAGTCATTCCTTCTTATTGTTTAATTCCAAGGGGCGAACAAAAAAGTAGGAATGATTTCTACTTTTTTGCTTTAGAATTTTGACGCTTCCCAACCAAATGACTTGAAAAGTTCGCTTCACTCGAATTTTTTCGTCTAGTGGAAAGCCAGCTTTATAATGTAAAGCTTTATGCTGATAGTAATCGCAAGCTATTTATAACTGACAAAATGTTTAGAATCAGATTATTATTCTATTATATTGTTTGATCTCTTCTCAGCGCTTTGGGAATTTTCCTTAGTTTTAAAAATACCTGTCAACTGGTCCCTTGGGGATACGCGCGTGATATATTTAAACATCATATTGATTACAAGTGTTGAATGGTTTAATCATGGCAAGAAAGTCTTTTAGGTTAGTAAAAGATTTAGAGAAATTTGACAAAAATAATCTAAGTAAAGAAATCAACTGGTTGCAATGTTTCATTTGCCAAGAAACTCGACCGCAAGAAAAGCTTGTTAGTCCCGGTAGTAATAATCATAGTTTAGACTTACAAAACCAATACACGAAGCTTTTTCAAGATATTAAGCGCTTTGAAGATGCCGGAACATTGACATTATCACTACAAACAATTTTATCCGGTGAAAATGGTGATCAAAAATGTTGTCAAAATAAGGCAGTTTATCACAAATGGTGCAGAAACCAGTACGATGACTTGCATTTCGAGAGAGCTTCGAAAAGAAAAAAAGTAGAAGAAAAGGATGGCTATCAAGGTAAATCAACGAAAACTAGATCAGAATTTGCGGCGAAAAACTTTCAAAAAAAGTGTTTTCTCTGCAATTACGACTCAGAGGAGCCCTTATGCCTGGCCAGTACTTTACAACTTCACGAACGGGTTCAGTATTCTGCTGAAAGACTACTAGATGAGGAACTGCTGGCAAAACTGAGTGAAGGAGACCTGGTTGCAACGGAGGCTCTGTATCACAAAAGCTGTTTAACTAAACTCTACAACAAAGTCCGAGCACTAGATGCCAAAAAATCGTCACAGGAACGGAAAGACGCTTTGCTAGAAGGAATTGCAATAGCAGAAATAGAGCAATATATACGTAATTATATTGAAGCAGAAAAAGATGTCGTTCCGGTATTCTATTTGAAAGAGCTAAAGAAACTCTTCGTGCAGAGGCTGGAAGCTCACGGTTGTAACCCAGTATACGAACATAGCACACGTTTTAAAGAGAAAATACTCACAAGCATCCCTGAGTTGATGGAGCACAAAAAAGGACGGGACGTCATACTTACATTCAAGGAAAGGAGTGGGGAAGCAATATTTCAGGCTTGTGATTTACAAGATGACGGCATGTGTCTTGCGAGAGCCGCTACTATCATACGAAATGAAATACTCCGCCACTGCGAAAAGAAAAGCCCGGAAGATAAGCAGTTAACTAGTAAAGCTTTCAACAGAAAGTCAGAAGAATCTTCTGTCTCAAAGCCAGTGTTGACATTTATAGACATGATATTGCATGGATCGAATGTCGACAACTTGAACAAGCAAAATGACTGTGCTTTAACACTCACACAACTTTTGCAATTCAACACGAAGAAACGACAGCAAAGAACAGCCAATCATGAAATGCCGTTTCCGCTTTATCTCGGTCTTATGTTTCATTCGAAAACAAGAAAAAAAGGTCTTATTGAAAAACTGCATCAACATGGACTTTGCGTTTCATACAAACGAATCCTGGAAATACAAACTGACACAACTCAACAACTATGTAAATTATACGATGTGCAAGGATCGGTATGCCCACCAAAGCTTCAAAAAGGTTTATTTACTGTCGCGGCAATTGACAATTTAGACCATAATCCTAGTTCAAGTACTGCCAAAAGTGCATTTCATGGTACTGGGATAAGCATTTTCCAATTTCCTACTAATGTAGATTACTCAGTGCGGGGTCCAAGACCTACAAATTATTCTGATTTTCAAATTGGATTGCCATCCTATTACACCATTGTGAAACCAACTAAGTCACATCCATGCAGTCCAAGAATTTCTACAATTAATCCACTAGAAAGAAGCAGTAAAGAGCTGCTCGAAGAAATGAAAGGTTGGCTTCGGCAAGTTGATCAGCATTTTAAGGAGGAAGGGAGCAACCAACGAATCAATTGGTCATCATATTTTGCGAACCAATCAGACAATCCTGTAACTAAAGCACATAACGTTATGCTACCATTACTGCACGAAGAAATTGCAACGCACGCTATGGTTCGCCATACTATGGATATTATCCGAGAAGTGCACAAAAATCTGGATTTGAAACAACCACTACTTATAACAGCTGACCAACCAGTGTATGCACCGAACTTTGTAACTGCTCAGCAAACTGTACAAATATTCATTGAACTTTATTTAGTGACTCATTAACATTGTAATAAAAACTAATTTTGAGCTTTTTGACTTTTCAGCAATAAAAATATGAAATATCAAAATAACTACCGCTTAAAACCTAGATTTAGATCATCTTTCGTGTATAAGGATTTTTTATTACAATATCACGCTGACGTATAATTTTCCTAGTTTTTCATGAAACTTGTATTTTAAAGTCACTGTACATTGGCAATGTTTCAATATTTTGGTACAATGCATATAAAATATACCGTGGTTTACCTTCTTTAATTTTATTTTATATACTAGCTTTAATAAGTATTAAATGATAAGTATGTATTTAAAGCCTTGTATCTCTTAATAGACTGATTTTAAGCACATAGTTCTATTGCAAAGTTTGATTAGCGTGAAAACAGCTTTCGATTGATATACAAAAAGCCATATTTTGGAAAAAATAATTTTTTTGATGACGTCATCATTTTTAAGGGGCCTGGGGCACTTTTGGATTGGGGTCTCATCGGATTTTTGAACTTCCGGTCATAATCTAGCACTGTACCAAATTTCATGTTGGTATCACAAAGTGCACAATTCTTCCAGTTGTGCCCCCCACTATAATATCCAAAGTATGTTTCCCACACCATTTTATGTTGAAAACAAATGCATGTGTTTGGAAATGGAAGATTTTTATTTTTTGTAACCACGCTTTCAAAACATGATTAAAAAAGATTGCAAAGCTTCAAGTGTTTGTTAAGCAATACTTAAATCTGATTGGGAGAATAAAAATTTTCAATCAAACGATATTTTTCCTTGATCAACTATAATTTAATGAATGCCAAATTTTTTTCGAAGCAGAGTCATCGAGGGCAAGAAAACAATATTTTACAAGGCTTTGTTGCTCTTACAATTTCAAAAACAAAGATGGCTAAGTTTTATGTGTATATTTGGAAGTCTATTCAATATTTCTCGTACATTTTCCGTGTTTGTTTATGTTTTTTTGCCTCCAAAACTGCACATGGGACTGACAACAAGAACGACAACAAAATACATCACACGAAATCCGTCTATAGGAATAACGTTTTGTTTTTATTATAATTGTGTTAGTTTCATATTTAGTTTTATACATTGACTTGGCTTTATAACAATACATCAACTAAATACAAAGAAACTAACTGATTAAACATTTTGGACAAAAAGCAGCAGTGGCAAAACGTGGCAGCATGTGCGGTTTGCCAGTGTATCCTAACGCTTGCCTGACTGTCTGAGACAGGTGAACTTTTTTTTGAGCAATCAAAATGTTTAAAAACCGATAGGTAAAAAAAAAGAGTATCATGAAACAAAACATTTTTTTGCTTTTGTCTAAATAGTTGTCTTAATTTCTTTGAATCGATTTATTTTAATCTATTTCAATCTGATCGAACATTTTTTATTCACTTCATTCATTTAGCAGGTGCATTTTTTTCTCCTCCCGTGTGATCTTTTTAAGAGAAACCATTTTTCACCTACTTCTGACAGCACCCATGTTAGAGCGCGTAAAACAAAAGCTAATAATAAGTTGAAAAGTTTTCTCTCTCTGCGTTTTGAGTGCATTTTTAAACTGATATTTGATTGGTTTAAAATCGTAAAGAAAAACCACGTGAAGTTCACGTTCGGAATGCATTGTGTAAAGCAGGAAAGTCCGCTGACATTTTAATTGCAACCGCGAGAATAAACGGCTGAATCAAGAACGTATTTCTCTTCACGTGCAAACGAGCTTTATTTAGCGATAAAGCCAGCAGCAAAGGAAGTCTTATCGCAGGTTTTAAGTGCAATAATTTGAAGCAGGTGGTGATACAATGCAGGCTGAACATGGGGGGAGAGCCATGCCGCCTTGGCGGCTAGTCTATATATTAATAGCCGATTCACTGTCTGTCTGTCTGTTTGTTTGTTTGTAAGTCACGCAAAATGGTAAATTGAGTTGTGAGCGAAATTATTTCTTTTTTTGTGTGCGACGTGAGTTCGAAATAAATACATTGCAACCCCAATCGAACGTGACTTTTTTTGGCTGATGAACTAATAGGAATAACGTTTTGTTTTTATTATTATTGTTAGTTTTATATTTCACGTTGACTTGGCTTTGAAAACAGTACGTCAACTAAATACAAAGAAACTATCTGATTAAACATTTTGGACAAAAAGCAGCAGTGGCAGAACGTGGCAGCATGTGCGGTTTGCCAGTGTATTCTAACGCTTGCCTGACTGTCTGAGGCGGGTGAACTTTCTTTCGAGCAATCAAAATGTTTAAAAACCGATAAGTAAAACAAGAGTATCATGAAACAAAATATTTTTTTGCTTTTGTCTTAATAGTTGTCTTAATTTCTTTTAATCGATTTCTTTTAATCTATTTTAATCTGATCAAACGTTTTTTATTCACTTCATTTAGCACGTCCATTTTTTTCTCCTCCCGTGTGATCTCTTTAAGAGAAACCATTTTTCACCTACTTCTGACAGCACCCATGTTAGAGCGCGTAAAACAAAAGCTAATAATAAGTTGAAAAGTTTTCTCTCTCTGCAGTTTGAGTGTATTGTTAAACTGATATTTGATTGGTATAATATCGTAAAGAAAAACCACGTGAAGTTCACGTTCGGAATGCATTGTGTAAAGCAAGAAAGTCTGCCGGCATTTTAAATGCGACCGCGACAATAAACAGCTGAGTTAAGAACATGCAAGATTTGAAACACCAGGAATTTCTCTTCACGTGCAAACGAGCTTTATTTAGCGATAAAGCCAGCAGCAAAGGAAGTCTTATCGCTGGTTTTAAGTGCAGTAATTTGGAGCAGGTGGTGATACAACGCAGGCTGAACATGGGCGGCGAGCGACGCCGCCTTGGCGGCTAGTCTGTATTAATAGTCGATTCTAAGTCCGTTTATCCGTTTGTCTGTTACGCAAAATGGTAGATTAAGTTGTGAGCGAAATTATTTCTTTTTTTGTGTGTGACGTCAATGCGAAACAAATTGCAACCCCAATCGAATGTGACTTTTTTTGGCTGATGAACGTTTTTTTTATTCATAATCAAACTACGTGTTAATCGACCATTAAAAATTTAATTACATTTTTCCAAGACATTTTTCTTATTTTTTCAAAAACCGATTTTTCATTTTTGACAAAAAGAGTGGTTTTTAAGTTTGACACAGCGCTAAAAAATTTTTAAAATATCTTATAACGTTCAAATTCGCCAAGCATTTATAAAAACTGTGCAAGTTCATTTGAAACGTACTTTACAGGGCTTGACAAATGGCGTATGTGCGTTCGTCACGAACGTTTAATGATAGAAAATTTCCCATTACGTACTAAGATGCTTATGAATTCGTTTGCGCACGAAAGCCAATCTTAACTTCCCAACGTACGTCTCATATAGTGTAGCAGCTAAGAAAGCTAAGCATGTACAATTGAAATAAGTGATTTCGTCCGTGATGATGCTGCCGTTTTGAAATATACAGCAATTTGATGTTATATTTCTTTTCAAAAATTGATAAATTTTTTCAATTTTTTCCGAAGAGAGCCGAACACAGCAAAATCGATAAGTCACATTTCCATGTGTTGTATTTCAGATATCTACAAATAAACCACCTGTTATTTTTGTTAAGAAAAAAACAAAGGGCAGATGTTCTATCTCTCCATTCATTTGATTAGTAGATTTTGTTTATTTAAATTGAATTGTATTTGCAAGTGTCCATATGATTTTTGTTATTACTTTTTTATTGATACATTTATCACGTACAGAAGGGTTTTTTCGTAGTTCAGGCATGCGACTCTCAGTCCTGTCATTATGAGGCCCATGATCGCGCTAGTGCTCGTTATAGCGCTTAAAATTGCGCACGTAGATACTCTTTAATAACATGCTCAACGTTCGTGCTCAATTGACGTCAAACTACTTAGGGATATTAAGTAATTATTCGTTGTTGCTAGGAAGAACGAACACTGTTGCTAAGGTAATTTCGAATTGAAATAGGACTCATTTTCGTGTTATTCAATGAAATTGAAAAGCATCTTACTTCCCAGCTCGCTTTAAAATATGATTTATCTTGACTAACGACCAGTGTCTCTACAATTGCAGACATGACATTCCCAGTGAAAATGTTTCTGATTGGTCAATTTTTCTGTACTCGTCAGCGAATTTCGCCGCAGTAGACTTGCTCGACATGAAAAAGTGAAAAAAAATTGAGTGCCGTGCTTCATACCGAAACCACCATCTTGCGAACCATTGTTACGTTGAATCAAAATAGAGTAAATTCTTCAATCTTCCGTTCTATTAAGGCCTTCCAAATAAATGTAAGATGTTTACAAAATATAAGATATGAAAAAAAAATGCACGTGCAAGTTATGTGATTTAGACGTGCTATTTATATAATAAAATCGTACGCCCCCAAATACGATTCAGGTACAATGAGAAGACTGAAAATTTATGTACGTTTCCTAATGCAAAACGTCTGTCTCAACGAAAACGTAACACATGCCATTTCGCAACCGTAATAATAATACAACCTCAGAACAATAATACAATCATCACTACCAATAAGATTAGCGTTCGTTATGGACACACAAACGGAAGTCGAACGCATGACGAACAGTACAGTGTTCGTTTAGCGTTCGTGACGATCGTTTAATGAACAGTTTAAACTAAAAGTGTTTGTGACGAACGGATAAGCGTTTTTCTCGAACGCATGAACGTTTGTAACGAACAGTATACCGTTCCACACGAACTAGATCTTAATTTCACAATTCTACGCGTTCTAAAGCGTTCGTGACGAACGTAAAGATCGTTTGTTACGAACGGATAGATATTTTTTTCTAAATATTCGAAAAAACTGTTTGCTTGTAACTTTGTTGATAAACAAAATGAAAAAATATTCCTCTTTCAAATTTAATTTATTTACTATATTTAAATTAAATTCATAATTGTATATTCACTGTAAATTACTTATTTCGTTTTAGAGATCGTTCCAGCATCGATCGTATGTGTAGAAATGAAGATCAGAAAATTAGTCAGTTAATATTATCAGATTAATGCGATACCTCAGAACAATATTCGAAGCTATCAAACAATGTTTGTTTACAATAATTTACAAATGTAGCATTTTGATATTTGAAAAGGCACTGCCGATTGTCGTCGTCAGTTGCAACATTAAAGCCGGTTTTTCTATAGGTGAAGTATTCCGCTTGCGGTCTAGTGTTTGATTAATTATGTGCAAAGCGTCTGCAGAAAAGTCGGATCAAAGTTCATAACGTTTCTGAAGCGGCATATTCCGCAAGCCAATCAAAATGGTTAAAGAGTGGTCACGTGGAGGAAAACAATAGCCGCGCTCCGCGCTGAATATTCTGTCTCTAGTGAAAAACTGGTTTAAGAAGATTATAAGAGTGAGATTAAACTGAAATAAATTGTCATCATTGACATTACAGATATTAACCAGTTAGTGAGAAAAATTTAGTTCAGTTTCACTACCGTCCAGAAAAAGAAATATTCGGAAGTTCTTTGTGGAACGTAAACTTGTAAAACTGATTGCTAATGCATGTTCCATGTGTCTTTTTTAAAATTTCTACTTTTAAAGAAGGAACAAAACAAAAGTATTTTTTCGTTCTTGAATTTTCATGACCTTTTAATGTTCAATTTTCAGCAAAAGCTACTTTTATAATATATTTTTATGATTGTTTGCAAAAGATAGCGCTGTTTTTATTTAGTTGTGAAGCGGAATTGTCACAGTTTTCATCTTACAAAAAGATCTGAGAGATTTTTCCGAAGAATTCAGTTTTACTCATCATTGAAGACATTATATTGCATTTATCAGGGTTTGTTAGAGTCAACGAAATCGTAGAAAATTGTTACTATATAAGTAATTTCTCGTCCGCGGTGTGTTACCAATGGTTTGCATCACGTGACGACAACGACAACTCGTTTTCGATCCGACGAACTATTGTGATGATTGCGAACTGATATAAACTAAACTAAAATAACCAATAACTGCAATCAAGTTATAAGAAGACAAACATTCATATCAAACGATATATTTCATCTAAAATAATAACTGCGGCAGCAAATAGTAGGTTTAGTAGATAGACAGCAAGAGCATTTGTTAAATTTTGAAAATATTCTGGAAGAGGCGTAGGCAGAGCTCAGTCAAAATTTGTGGAGGAGAGATTACTCATTAGAAGTAAAAAAGAAAAACGTGCAACAAACATAATGTCACTTAAGACTGAAAAGAAATATCACGATTTTGGACTCCTCCACATTTTTTGACTGACCCTATCTACGCCTCTGTCTGGCCTGATCTGATTATCTTGGACCAAGGATACAATTTACTGATATGACAAATGCCACGAATCAAAAATCTTAAGTTGTAAATTTGCGATCACGCGACGCTTAATCTCACAATAATAATGGTTGAAAATGAAATAGTTAATTATATTTAAACTTTCATTTCATTCAGATAATAATTATCTTCGGTTTTGTTTTCAGTTTTTGTTTTCATTTTTAGAGAGATGTTCATAGTTCATACAGAATCAAATTGACGTGTTAGTATTAAAACAAAAATATCTATCCGTTCGTAACAAACGATCTTACGTTCGTCACGAATGCTTTAGAACGCATAGAATTGTGAAATTTAAGAACTAGTTCGTGTGGAACGGTATACTGTTCGTTACAAACGTTCATGCGTTCGAGAAAAACGCTTATCTGTTCGTCACAAACGCTTTTAGTTTAAACTGTTCGTTAAACGATCGTCACGAACGCTAAACGAACACTGTACTGTTCGTTTGTGTGTCCATAACGAACGCTAATCTTATTGGTAGTGCATGATGCCATGTGTATACACGTACGTCTACATCGTTAGACTTTGTTCGACATCTTCAAAACCACGTACAACGCGAAAAATGATTATGTACGTTCACGAACTATCTTGTAAAAACGATTTGTCAAGCCCTGTTTAGAGACAAAGAAACAAACTGATTAAACATTTTGCACAACAAGCAGTGGTGGCATAACATGGTAGTGTGTTCGGTTTGCCAGTGTTGTATCCTAACGCTTGGCTGACAGTCTGAGAAAGGTGAACATTTTTTCGAGCAATCAAAATGTTTAAAAACTGAAGTTTTCCTTGCACGAAAAAGTGAACAAAATATTCTTTTGCTTTTGTTTTAATAATTTAGTTTCTTTCTTATGCGCTTCTGATCGAACATGTTTTTATTCACATTCATCATGTGCCTTTTTTTCTCCTCCCGTGCGATCTCTTTAAGAAGAGAAACTTTCCCCCTGCGTTTAATAGCACCCGTGTTAGAGAGCGTAACTTTTTCAAAACAAAAGCTGATAATGAGTTGAAGTTTTCTCTCGATACGTTTTGAGTGTATTGTTATACTGATAAACGATTGGTTTTAAAAAATTAATAAGTAACACATCATGAAAAACCTGAAAAATTGATGTAAAGTTGATGTAAAACTGATGTAACAGTGACTGCACACCAGAGGTTGTGATTTCGAATCTGCTTTGGCTGAACACAAGTTGTACGAGCCGTTTATAAGGAAATTTGACGTTTATTGATACATTGATACACAGCAGGTGGACATGGCCGGCGAGCGACGCCACCTTGGCGGCTAGTAATATTTATAAGTAATAAGACTTCATTGACTTTCTCTTCGAAATTATAAAAGTGTCCTGAATTTCACAAAATCCTCCCTGTAAGAAAATCAACAAAATGAAAGTAAGATTTCATACTTATTGATCTTTCACATATGAATGAATGTGTATGATTGCAATTCGCCTCTTCTTCTTCCCTATCATTAAAAATACGGCAAACGGTCTCTGATGATGGAGATCCATCAACCCAAAATCTACAAAAGATAAAGATTATTCATTTTGAAAAAATTAATGGATGTTCAATGGTGTCAAACGTGGCATATAAAGTATTACATCTGCCAATTAAAAATTGTTAACCAGCTTTATAGAAAATAATTAATTCCAAAGGACAAGAAACAATAATAGAATGACAAAACCAAAAAGAATGGAGATGATGACAAATGGTATTTAGTATTTGGCAATACACAAACTCTAAAAAGGGAAACGGAAACTCAAAATTAGAGAGTCTACATTCACGGAAGGCCTTTCATCATGATGCATTCAAAAGCTCAGATAATAATTAATAATTAATCACAAAATTAATTACTCCAATACCTCTTGGAAAAAGATAGACCCAAAATGAATGATGAAGTCTGTGTGTTGACCATAGCCAATTTGCCACCATATTCTTCACATTGTTTTTTTGCTTCATCATGTTTGAGCTTAGCCTCAATACTGATGTAGCATTTTTGTCCATAGGCTTTCCACGGACATTTTCCACAAGGGTTTTCTGTTTTAACTAGAAATATAAACTTGATCATATGTTTCTTGAAAATGTTTAGACAAATAAATAAAGTGCTTTTGTTCCTTTCAATATAGGATTTAACAATTTTTGTAGCAATGTTTATATACAATTAGATATTTAACTGAGCTGTAATTTATGCTTAGATTCTAGTTAAGATAGATATTATTTTATAATGATCGTGAAAAAAGTGTCTCTCGCCTCTACGTAGTTTTACGCGCAACTAAGAAGAATTTGACCGTAAATTTAAACTAAATATATCACATTCTAAAACAAAAGTGTGACACACTTACGTGATTAAAATGTATAAGGTTTTGTGTATATAAAAACGAAACATATTCTTACTTTAGAAAAAAAATTTACACAAAACTTTTGCATTGTGTAAGATTACTATGATGTTTTAATTTGAAGCCATCTTACTTGCACCATCAAATTAAAGTTTTTAATTTCTATTGATATAAAATTTTTAAGAAAATGATTATTCTTTTGAAGGTTATTGAAAAAAAAAATTTTTTTTTGAAGGCAAGGCAAGTCATTGACTGTAATTGGATATTATCTTCAAAACTGCGATGATATTTTTTAAATCCTATATTTTGAAAGACCCTGTATATAATGTAAAACTACATGGCATGAAATATAATTTGATGGAGATGAAGTATTTCTTGCCACAATAAACAATTGTTGTAGTAAATTCTTGATCAATGTCATAAAAAAATGAAAAAGTGATAGAATACAAAAAGAAATAAAGACAATATCCAAATTTTTAAAAAAAGACTGTAGATACTGGTCCTTAACAGAACTTGCAAATTGCTTAAAACTTTTGGTAACTTCAAAAAGCTAAGTCATTCTGCAATATAAAGAAAAAAATAGTTTAGTAAGGGTATTCAAACTTACGATTTTCTTGATCCATCATGCAGGTAAACCTATGCTTTGAATTGCACAATACTGATTCCCAAGATCCATTTTTATGAAGCAATGTGCAACTGCGATCAATAGATACTTCTGCTTTATTCAAAGACCTATATTGTAGCAAAACTGGCAAACTTTTTCGCCACTGACCATCTTTTCTATTCCCAATTAATGTTGAACTTTCGTTCATAAACAAGTCACTATACATGCAGTCATTGGAAATTATCACCAAACTGGCATTGCCAGCAGCTTTACAGAAGTTTTCAGCA
Organism: Turritopsis dohrnii; assembly: GCA_027922465.2. NCBI lineage: Eukaryota > Metazoa > Cnidaria > Hydrozoa > Anthoathecata > Oceaniidae > Turritopsis > Turritopsis dohrnii. The sequence goes on along the minus strand of BQMF02000263.1, from coordinate 295,097 downwards.
TTTTCAAATTCTGTTTCAAATGGTGATTGATATATTAATGTCCCAGATATATTTTTCCAACGCTCTGAGTATCCCATAGAGCCTTCTAAAGAAACATAGTAGTTCATGCTATGCTATAATCCTGCATAATTATAAGCAATTAAAAATATGCTTCCTTCAAATTTGATACAACTTACATGATTTTACTTGGATTCAATTTAAAGCTAATTTTCAAACCTACCCTTTTTACGGCACATGAACGTACGCGTCCTATTGCAATCATCAGTTTGAATTCCACACTGTTGGAAGTAACCACAGCCCTTCTTTGGCGATAAAGCCCAGTTTACCTGAACAGATTCTGTTTTATTAACCAATGTTACATTGTTGTTGTATTTCACATTAACCCAGTAATCAGTGTTTCGGACATATTTCCAAGTTATTACATTATCTTTATTCCAAACTAAATGACTGCCAATATCTTGACAGATCAAATGGGCTTCATTCCATGTCATGTTGATGTCGATAAAGAAATTTTCACCATTTTTAACAGTATACCATTTCCAGGGATCTGGAAAAAAAATTAAACATATACTACGTATAAAGTCAATAAATTTGCAGAAGTACTACGATTAAGTACATTTTTTATCCACACAACACTGATGATAGATATTCTTACATAGAGCCTTGAAAACAATAAACCTCATTACTTTTATGTGATATTGAATATCGAACATTCAACTGATTAAAAGGGATGTTACATAGAACACTTTTTAACAAAATAAAATTCAAAATAAATTGAAAAGCTGTATTGAATAAACACCAGTAAATGTTTTCATGTTTTTAGGATTTTTTGAATACACACTGGAAGACAATTTATAATTTAATAATAAAATAATAAAAAACAATTGTTATGTAACGGATAACCAGAAAAACAATGAAAAGAACAAAAAATGTAACATTGAAATAAACTATGAACTCTTAGCACTTCTACAGTGCAAATAGTACCAAATATATATTTCAATATTGGTAATCACAGGTTACTGAAATACTTTAACATATTACTATTAATGTCCCAGATATATCTATCCAACAATCATAGTACTCCATGTTGTCATCTGAACAACACGTATTTTAGTCTCACATGATCATAAGTTAGTTTTTAAATAAACAAGGTAATATATATTTAATTACAACAATATGTGTATTTATATGTAGATGTTTTCATACAGAGGAATTATTTCCACCTTTACAACTTTGTGATTTTTGGTAAATAAAATTCAAAATGCATTGTTCGATTGTTGTTTTTCCGTTACAAAATTCTACAATGAATAATTATTTAATAAAAAATTTTTATGAATACACAGCCAAAGGCAATAATCTCTAGATAAATGTGATTTATTATTTATCTAATGAATAACGAGGAACATTTAAAAATTATAAACTTGTACTTTCATAGCATTTCTGCAGTGTAAATAGTACCATTATTTCCTTCAGAAAGATAACTTCCCAAATAACAAGTCATGAAAGTAATTAAAAATAACAAGTACCCAATATCTGACTGGTGCTGCTTGTGAAGGATGGCTTTGAATCTGATATCTTCAGTTCTGATCTTTTCCGACCTATTTCAGAATGAAGTTATTTCATCATTATTGAAAATCTTATCATCAAGCCATGTGAAACATACTATATCCCATTTTACTCCAACAATTACCAAAAAAACCCTTTCTTTAATAGAATTTTCAGTTCAAAATCAAACACAATATCATGTAAGTAATATATTTAATACTTCGGAGAAACATACATATATAAGCAAACAAGTTTTTCTGGTTTCCAGCCATGAAGGCACCATCGGTATCCAAAAACCCACAAGGATGACCCTCAAATACTGTGGTGTCTCCATTATATCGTTTTCCTATGAATTGAATAAAAGATAACATCAATTTCAGAGTTTGATAGAAAAACTTCAAATTTAATGAAAAATGTTGCTAAAAACACCAACATTTTCAAGTTGATTTCTAGAAAACAAAAGCAAAATCATAATGAAATATAACACCAACCATTTATCCAAACACATGAGTCATCAACACATTTGAGTCCTACCCAATATTTCATTCCACGACTTGTGACAGACTTTATGAATTCAATTTCTTCAGGAGAGTTTAAGGAAACTAATTCAGAACCTTTTGATAAACAATCATTGTTAGCATCATTCCACCATTTTTTTGATTCTTCATTGATAAAGAAACAGGTGTTGTTAAATTTCATCCAGCCTGGATCACAATAAACCAATGGAATGTCTGTAAAAAAAATATGCTTTTAAATTGAAAATCAATCAACTCTATCATCTTTATTAACTTTTATTGCTTTATCCATTATTTTTCTGTTACTATTAACACATGAATAGAGGATCAGGATGTGTACCTTTTTTCCACTTGCAAATGAAATATATCTTGTTTTCCGTGTAATAATCAAATAAACCATCACCATCAATTGCAACTTTATGCTCTATCCCATCAGAATTATCTGGCTGGGTTGACTTCCAGTAGTCCAGATCTTTCTTCATCCTGCCAGAACCTTACAAAAGACAATAAAAAGAACAATATATACAGCATAATAAGTAAACACAAATTTCAAGTGCCATATACTATTGTTTGATATAGGATAAGTAAGGTTGAAAGGTTGTGCAACCTGGTAGCTTGGATCATTTGTCACATTTATTGAGTAATATAGACGAGTTTCCAATGTTAATTACATTTTTATACCTTGTACATACTAAAAACCAAATACAATGTACGAAAATAGATAGGAAGTGTATTGAAACTTTCTAATGTCGATTGTCTTTAAGGGGACTCCAGAGAACCAAATAAAGTGACAACATTTTGAAGTGTATAAAGAGACTTTTATTTCCTGAGGCTGCGTGTGCATACTCACAGGAAAATGACTTGATTAATGATATTCTATGTTGCAATATACCGTAATTATCAAGAAAAGAACACTGGTGTTTATAAACATTACGTCACTAAGAAACTCATCTATTGAGTAATGAAATATGTAATTAAATCTAAAAGGATGAATCCATATAAGACTAGCCAATTGCCGTTTTAACTTTCCTACATCATAATAAATTTAACAAAAACAACACATCTCCTTATTTGAATAGCTAACTGAAGGACATACAAGAATTCTCATGGTTTCAGCCAAGAATTTTACTTTAAGAAGCAACTTTTCACTGGAGGGCTATATCTAGAGCAACAGAACCCGTTCACCAACATAGTAAAATGTCTATCCATGAGCGCTGCTTAAACCAGATCATTTGGTATTGAAAGTTCCAACCTGATTTTTGACATTCAAATGTGTTGGCAAAATAGACAACAATATAACAAGAACTTTATTTCCAAATAGTATCTTCCAAATTATAAAATTTGCAGGCTAAATAATTCGGTTTTTGCAAGTGCAGTAAAAGAGATTGAAACATAAAAACTGGCAAATGTTTTTATTTTTGACGCTGTAGGGGATTAATAAAAATTAATAACTATGAATTTTATTGTAATTTCAAAAAGAACAGAAAAAATCAAATTTTCTTCACATGTTCTTCTATCTATCTTCTATCTATCTATCTTCTATCTTCTCAGTTTTCCATTCCTTGATTTTATTTTTCATTACCGTAACAGAATTATGCCTTATTATTATTATTGACCCCATAGCGAGCGTAAGCGAGCGAGGAAGCATAGTAGTTTCACGAGATAGCCGAATGTCAGTTTCTGATTGTGTTCTTCATCATCATCATCATCATCCTCCAACTTTCGTGTTGACGTTACATGGTGGAATACAATTATTAGCTGACTTTGATTTTTTCCCGTCTCAAAGCATGGTACTGTAAGTGGGAGACAGAATGTTTTTCTCTTTCCTAATTTATTATTATATCATACTATGTTATTTAGGAAGATCGTATGCTAAAATTGCTTAGACATTTTTCGTGTTACTTTTGTGTTGTTTTAGTGAAGTGAACGACAAGGATTTTGAAGCACAGCTTGATATCCGAAATTTTGCCAACCATTACATTTTATTTTTGTATATATTTTATACAAATTGTCGTTCTTCGTGTTTTTCTTCTTTGACTTCTTTGGAATGCTTGAGCGCGGGGGCATTTTTAGCTAAAGCTATATTCTAGTTATTATTATTATACTGCTTATGTCTTTTCCTGATTATGTTTTTTCCTTATCTCCACATACATCTAACCAATCCTAACCTAGTTAAAGTGTGTTTTTATGACATTCTCACATAAATAAATAAACAAATAAATTGGACAAAATTTTCTCTCTGTTTTAATTTCTAAATATAGAAAATGGTTTATGATAAGCAAGTAAAAATGATATCAATTTGTCTGTTTACGTCTCATGATCATAGAACACATTATGGAAAGATGATGAAATTAATAACAAATTCCTTCTCCACAGAAGTTAATGTTTAAAAATAAAAATTAAAATACTCTTGAATGAGTTGACATGGATAAAGTATTTTATAAGAAACCGTGATCTAATGAAAAAATTATGTTGTACTTTCATCTGTGTATAGATGGCTATGAATTTTATCTTACTACTCTAACGAAGATTTTATAATTAGAAAAAGCAAACAGCTACACTACGATAACATTATAACTAGCATGTAGCTTTAGCTAAAAATGCCTCCACGCTCAAGCATTCCGATTTGTACAGACAGCAGTTTTTGGCCGAAAAAAATGTTTTGGTTGATTTGGGACCTGATATGAGGCAAAGTTATAATTACAATTACAATTGTTTACTTATGACTAAGTCATGTAAAAATATTGTATTCGTTGGTGAGCACAAAGAAAAATCATAAAGAAATTATAAATACCTTAAGTGGATTAATTTTCGCGTGGATTAATTTAGCTAAAAATGCCTCCACGCTCAAGCATTCCGATTTGTACAGACAGCAGTTTTTGGCCGAAAAAAATGTTTTGGTTGATTTGGGACCTGATATGAGGCAAAGTTATAAGCTTAAATATTTTGACAAAATTAGTTTTTTAGGGAGCCTGGCGGCATTTCAAAACCAGCTTGCAACATGCAAACCAAATAGATCTACACTTAAACAGATGAAAATATGCACAAAACTTTGTTACTTTTTGTTATCTCTTAGACCTAAGTCACACAGATGCTAGTGTGCCTTTCAAAAAGTGTAAATAAGGCTTAACAACTAACATCAGAAAGTATTTGCTACAAACAAGAGAAATGTGTGATGCGTATTTTATAAGATTTGTTAAAAACATTCTGTAAGAGTCAAAAGAAAAAAACATTAGAAATCTGCCTTTCAAACTCGGATTTAAAACAAAAAATAGCCAAAGTTTACATAAAAAAAACAAGAAAAAAATATAAGGAGGTTTTATTGATCATGATCACACTAGGTTTGGAAGACAGTCAAAGAAGAAAAACACGAAGAACGACAATTTGTAATATGACTTTCTTGCATACACAGAATTCCGATTAAAATCCTTTTAAGGCAAGATCCGCCAATAACCAGTGCATTAAATAAAATTATTGACTGAAAAATTTAGAGCTAAAACATGTACAAAACATGTTTGCAAAATTTCGGATTTCATGCTGTGCTTCAAAATCCTTGTCGTTCACTTCACTAAAACAACACAAAAGTAACATGTTAAATGTCTAAGCAATTTTAGCATACGAACTTCCTAAATAACATAGTATAATATAATAATAAATTAGGAAAGAAAACACTCTAAGAAAACACTCTGTCTCCCACTTACGGTACCATGCTTTGAAACAAACAAAACAAAGTCAGCTAATAATTGTATACCACCGTGTAACGTCAACACGAAATGTTGGAGGATGATGAAGATGATTATGATGAAGAACAAAATCGGAAACTGACATTCGCCTATCTCGTGAAACTACGCTTACGCTTGCTGCGGGGGCAATAAATAGTTTTTTTTCCTTTAATCACTTGAAAACACACTAGAGAGAGGCAGAATAACATAAAGAACGCTAAGTAGTAAAATCACCTTAACAATTCACGCCACTTGTTGTCTGTTTATTTCACATGGAATATAACGTTTCCGAGTACGCGTAAAGAGAATTTTCACATGTATTAACATTTCAAAAGAAAGAGTAAATTTTTGAATTGAAATCAAGTTAAGTATTGCTTGGAAATTTTTCAAGATGAAGTAACATAGCTTGTTAAAGGAGTTTACCATTTTGTCTATGAGTGAAGGTTAAAGTTGTTTTTGTTTTTTCGTTTTCAAAGTACTTAATAAAAACATGCTTGAAATATTGTATTTTCATTTAATGGCATTGCAATGGAAAGACTTCCTTAAATTAAATGCCGTTGCTTGAAGTTTTTTTACATGTTGCTTCAGTCATCATTATCCAAGAACAAGTTAGAACAACAAAGCAACTTAAACTGTAAGCTGCTATGCATTAAATGGAATATGATTTCACAGTGTGCTTTAGAAAATGAAGATTAGCATGTTTTCTTCAAGTTTCTATCAGACATTATGATTGCTGTATTAATTATAAAAAACAGTTCTAATACCATCTATAACATTATTCTTTCTAACATTATTACTATGTTATAACATTATGTTATGACAATTTTATGTTGTGTTTTAAATATCCTAGAACACAAAGTCCTCTGGAGCATCACAATGAAATCTTTTGACCAGAGATGCTACCAGATGTCATACTCCAGGTTTGAAAGTTACCACAAACAAGTGGGCCACTCGCTTTGAACCAATAAGTTCAGAAAAATTTGTCATTTTGGCAGAAATTAGTTAATTTCAGTTTGATAAGTTGAGTTTGCACTGTACACCACTTACACTAGTTCATAGGAATAAGAAGGAGCTGAGTATGTACTCGCACAGACGATGGCTGTTGTTAGCTGAAAGCTTTGCTATACGTTGAATACATGAATGTGTCAAAATGAAATTTGTCTTTCCTCGTATGATTGCTTTATTAATTATAAAAAGCAGTTCTAATAACATCTATAACATTATTCTTTCTAACATTATTACTATGTTATAACATTATGTTATGACAATTTTATAATAATGTTATGGTTTAAATCTCCTAGAACAGAAAGTCCTCTGGAGCATCACAATGAGATCCTTTGATCAGAGATGCTACTAGATGTCATACCACAAACAAGTGGGCCACTCGCTTTGAACCCGTAAGTTCAGAAAAGTTTGTCATTTTGGCAGAAATTAGTTAATTTCAGTTTGATAAGTTGAGTTTGCACTGTATACTACTTATACTAGTTCATAGGAATAAGAAGAAGCTGAGAAAAACAGAGATTATACCATCAATCCAGTAGAATCCATCACCAAATTCGGATAACTCAGCTCCTATCCAATACCGTTCTCCCATCATGACATTTTTCTTAAGATGTTCATATTCCTCTTCCGAAACAATGGATGTCAGTTCTGAGTTATAAGATTCACATGTTGTCTTGGCACTGCTGTAGGTACGGTTATATTTGTGGAAGGAGTAACAGTTTTCTCTCCAGTTTATGTTACATGGCTGACCTTTATCAAATTAAAATTTCAAAGTTCAAAAGTCATGTACTTTCATAGCACAAAATCATGTCCAAAATATATTCTAGATTCTAGACTTTTTAACTGCTTTCACTGAAATTGTTTTGGATTCCTGTGTTAAGCGGGTTTTCCACTAGACGATTTTATTCGCGCGAAGGTAATAAAATTTGATTTCCACTAGCAGTACGAAAGTGCGCCGAAAATCAAAACATTATTTTGTAAACATGAAACAAAATTTGCAAAAATGCGACTATATATTTCCCCAATTGCGAAACTTTTATCAATATTGTGTGTACATTGATAACCATAAGAAAAATCTATCGTTAAATAACTACAATGAAATAACTACCTTATCGGACAAAACTTAGTCGGACAAAATTTTAGTCGGACGAAAATATTAGTCGGACAAAATTTTAGTCACCTCCAAATATTTTAGTCACTTTTTTCCCACTAATAATATTGTCCAACTAAAATTTTGGTCCTTTTCTAAAATTTCATAACTTACTTAATTTTCGATAAGGATTATGAAAAAGCGTGTGTTAGTGTGGCGATATTACTCTAAGTTCCAGATATGCATAGGAAAACGAGGGGAAAGGTATATTTAATACAAACAGTTTGCCGACGTGAAAATCATATGTCAAACAAAATCATCATACCACGACGGTACAATTTTGCCGTCGGAAAAAAATCCTAATTAAAAGGGTTGTAGTATAATTTTATCTTTCAATTTCAATGTCATACTCCTGATCAGTATACAAATCTATTTTGGTTCCTGCATTGGCTTCATGCGTTTCTTCCATTGTGGCTGTCTTCTTCATTTTCTTTTGAACTGCCTCGCTATCACTTTCATCGGAAGTTTTTGATATTACCGGTGCTTTCCTCTTTTCCTGTGGATTCCTTCCTGGAATCAGTGAGGCTATTAAAAAGATCCAATCTGTTTACGATTGGGTCGAGAATAAACAATGAACATCATGAACATGACCGTTAATATTATATATCAAAACACTTTACCACTTTAGAAATTGTTTACTTATGACTAAGTCATGTAAAAATATTGTATTCGTTGGTGAGCACAAAGAAAAATCATAAAGAAATTATAAATATCTTAAGTGGATTAATTTTTGCGTGGATTAATTTTTGCGAGACGAGAATTTTAAGATTTCGCGTGGATTAATTTTCGCGAATCAAAGGTCTTCAAAATTTTCGCGTGGATTAAATTTCGCGAATTAGGCCTTCGTTATTTAATTTCGCGATTATATAAATTGTGAAAATCGAACAATTTTAGAAAAGAGATGTGTGTTTTTTAATCGAACAAAGGCAGACAATTTCACTCAAAAGCTTTCAAAAAACTACAAAGAAGCTACTCTTACTCGAGTGGTAATAAACGTACAGTAGGGAATAGACGCACAGGGGAGAAAATCAAACTAAAATCAATAAACGCACAGGCCAAAATATACGTACAGCTGGGAAGATGGAACGAAAATAATTAAACGTACAGGCTAAAATAAACGTACAAGGCAAAGTTGGTCATCGAGAATCTACTGAAATTAATAAACGTAAAGACATTGTTTGCTTGCTTGGAATGTTCTATTCGAACAAAACACTCAAATTAAACATTCAAAATAATGATTTTATGCGTTCGAAAATAAATGTCCCTTTAAAGATGATCGAATTTTTATTGAAAACATGTGTGATTGTGTCAGAATGAATAAAGGTACAGAAGAGAATAAAAGTACAGACGGGAAAATACTTCAAAATAAATAAACGTACAGGACCTAATAAGGTACTTACAGGCGGGAAATTCGACTCGAAAAAAAAATGTACCTGTACGACTCGAGAGTAGGAGGTTACTAGAGATTGAAAGTTTAAAATTGGAATGAAAAGTTGAACTCGTTATATGTTTTTATTGCAACATGTCTTCTAGAAAGTGTAAGTACCTAAATAAATGATAATATGTGACGATTCGAGGGAAAATCACTACAAGCGATAATAGCGCTTTATACAAAGTGCTAATAGCGCTAAAAGAACAATGGGTTTTAGCGCAAATTTGTTCTTATTTACAAATGTAGTAACAATATTAGTGATAAATTTAGCGCTTGTAGTTTTATCATTATCACTATTATCGCTTATAAATATCGCTCTTTACGAAAAAGCGCTAAATTTTAGCGATAAGTATTTGATTTATCACTAAATTATTCGTATAATAATGTTGGTTCAATTAATTATGTGAAACGGACAGAATCGAATGAGATGAAAGTGAAATCGTTAATATCATTAATATCCTCTAAGGGCACAGATTACCGTTATTATCGTCAAAAAGTTTTGTTCAAGTCTTTTGTTTATACAATTTCACATACCATGTGTTGTTTTATGAAGTTCTCAAATAACAGTGATTTAACTACTTTTTCGCCAAATAGCAATAAATACAAAACAAACTCGCTTGTTTTGACATGATAAACTCTGATTCATTGTGTTATGACTGAACAGACGAGCGGACATATTTCTCGAGAAATAAAAAGTTTCCGAAACGCTTTTTATTTTATTTGTTATTCCGGCACCTTCAGCACAAATCTGAAAGCCAATTTAAAATACTGTGTTATTCGATTTGGTAATGTATTATTTTGAAACATTTACAGGTAGCACCTGCTTGTGTATTAAATTGAACTTAATTGACTGGTTCCTATATTCAGTTGGAGATTAAAGATACAGAAGTTAGTTCGAAAGCAACCACAAGTAGAAACCATCTGCGATAATTCTTTTTTCTAGATTGTTCGATTGCCATTCTCTTGGGAGAAAACTTTTACAATATTAAAGACACATTACATTAAAAGTTTTTTCGATAGCAAAACCTTTATTATTATTCTTTCGAAAAACATTTCACTTGCACTGGGTGGAGATGTACCCTTAATTAAATTGATCACAACGTCTTTAGTGATCATTATTGACTTCTGTCACTGCATCGATAATGTCTTTAGGTTCAATATTAGGATGAAGTATGAATGTAGGAAGGGAAAAATAAAAACATTTTAAGTTCGGCTTGACGAGTTGCGAAAGTTCTCTTTTGAAATACTCACTTTCGTTTAAATAAAATAACACCTGTTTCCTTCGGCTTTTCGTGAGGTTTATGTGAAAGATTGTCTGAAGGTTGTGTTGACACACACAAGTAAACTTACGTATAAAAAAGACGGAAAGATGAATAATATTTATGATGAATATATTAGCAACAAATTAATTATTCTTGAATAATTAAGTAATTATTCTTGAAAGCGCTTTTTGTGCTGCTTATATTTATCGCTAAGTTCGTCAATGTTAGCGATAAATTTAGCGCTACTTCTCGATGCGAGCGCTATTATCGCTTGTAGTGATTTTCCTTCGAATCATCACATATAATGAAAATGCGTAGGATAAATTGTCTTCATTCATTTTCATCCGACTCAGACTCGTCATCAAAAGGATCGTCGGCCTCGTCATCATTAACGTCATCCCCATCAACATATTCACAATCACCTTCGTCATCTTCATATCCAGATTCACTTATATACTTTGAACCTTCCAAGAGAGAATCTGACTGGATTTGAGCTTCACTTTCGTCAATTCCAGTTTCAAGCATGGGATCTATATCTGCGAATGGATCCAGGGATGGTAAATCGGATAACCCTTGTTCGACTGCATCTTTAATACCTGACACCTGCCACCCTTTCAAACAGACCTTTCTCCCTTCTTCCGAGGTCATCTGATTGTAGACCTCCATGATCCATTTAGCATGGAGAGGCTTTATAATCGACAACTTCAAATCCACTTCTTTTTCGGCAAGAGGCTTACCCGCATCTAAAGCTTGCATGATCTTGGCAGTGTACCATTCCGAAAATTTTTCTTTCATTAGTCTTTTGACGTACCCGTTAGGACCACCTTGGACGTCAAGGGGTTGAAAGAGGTAAGTGAAATTCGCAGGCACACTTTGAAGTAAGATGTGATTGTTTTTTAAAACATTCAACACTTTGGGTGTCATTTGGCCTTTGAATACATCCATGATGAGAAGGGCATAATGATCTTCCTTCAAACCTAATTTCTTCTTTTCCTTTTGGACGTAAGGTATTATGATATCCTCCAAGATCTTAATTGATTCTGATTCACTGCTGTAATGCTTGGGGTTCGCACTCAAACTGAAGCTTTTTGGAAAATCAACTCTAGGCAGGCTTTTGTTTGTTTTGCCGGCATAAATCAGCTGAATAGGAAGGAAATGTCCTTCCAGTGTTATTGTAAATGTTGCGGTTATAGATCGTTTATCTGTTGACCCTTTAATTGGTACGGTTTTCGATCCCTGTTTAGCCATGGTCTTATTTGATGTTGGAACATACTTTGAAGGAGTTTGATCCAGGTTCAGCACCATTGAATGTGGTATTTTATGCTTTTCAATTTTGCTTACGATACCATACAAGTAGCTCTTTGAGAGCTCCTGACGAAGATCTTCTGAGATTTGTACTTGCCAGTGGTTCCGAACCGCCTCACGAACTTCATTCGACGTAAGATGCTTTGTGCAAAAGATGAGCCAGTTACTTTGATGTGACCCAAGTTATATTCCCGGTGCATTTTGATCAAAGCGATCGCAACTGATTCTGCAATGGTAAACGAAACCACACCACCACGTCCTCGAACAGCCTGTAAAATAGCAAAACTTTGCCTCAATAAAAGAAATAGATAAAACAAAATATCAGGTTTAAGAGTCATTTTGAAAACATCTCACATGTCACAGACCCGGTAGGGACACCCTCTCACAGGAAAAAACCGGCCTAAAAATCTTCCCGGTGAGAAGAATACCCTGTAAATTCATCTAGGTACTTACTCGTAAATAATTCTGCACTAATGCGTCGATTGGTCCAAGTAGAAGAGGTCGTCCACGCCGCTCAGATTGCAACTTCCTCTCTGGATCACGTCCTTGAAGATTTGCCAACTTTATCTCTTTCTCATACTTATCCCTCATTGAACGTGTGGTACTCTCGTTTAAATTTGGGAATTGTCCCTTGAATTTTCTTAATGCACTTTTTGCACCGAATTCTTCTGTATGTTTTCCTATATTGAATCTCTCTTCGTCTGTGTACTTGTAATATCGTTCTCTTTTAGCCTTTGCATTGTTTTCACTTACTGCCGTTGAAACTGCATTGAAATCCAAAACACCAAGACCGGTCTCTGAGTGACATGACTGTTGTTGGGTTGTTAATGGCAACCTTCTGGTTTTTCAACAGTAAAATCCAAGTTAACTTCAGTTTCAGCTTGCTTTTCTTTAGCTACAGCACTGTTTCTCATTTCTTTAATTTTACCAAGGCTTTGAAGGATAGACATTATTTAAGCTGGAACCAAAACGAGACACCTTATCTCCACTTTTCGCAGCGAAACAGAATGTTTATGTGTACAAAATTCGAATGTTTATACTTTGTAAAGCTTTATCTACCCTGTGTTTTTTTCTCTTTAAAGCGCTGCTCACATCTACTAATGGAACGTTTTAATTCAAATTCGAACTATAGGGGTACATACACACGTAAGTATTTCTCTCTAAAGTCCTATTCACATCTGGAAATGGAACGCCTTATTTCGAATTCGAATCTCAAGGCTCGTTTTACATAAATGGAGAAGTGTTTCTTTCTATTAGGCGCTGTTCACATCTAGCCATAGAACGTTCGATGTCAAATTTCGAATGTTTACATTATCCACGTTTTCGTGAAACTGTGTGTGTGTAACAACTTCAGTTGCAAAAACAAAGATGGCTCCTGCAAACAAGAGTTTCGTTTTTTCAGCTGCTATTCGTGGCTTTCACGTGTATCGTGATGTTTGGGGCCCATCTGAGAAAGAAAAGTTGACGTGTTTATTCGAAGAAAACAATGTCTTTGAAATGTTCGCAATCAAAACATTACAAGCTGATGGTGGTGTCCAAACAACTGTTGGCGATTTGCCGAGGGAAATATCTCGGCCAACAAAGTTTCTGTTGGACAGAGGTGCCAATGTGGAAGCAGAACTGACAGCTACACACTACCGACGATCCCCGTTATTCCAGGGAGGTTTGGAAATTCCATGCATCGTCAAAATAACAATGCCAGCTAGTGTCCTGGGACATCTTCTTTTGAAAAGATATGAGGAACTCGTACTCAAACTTTATTGTGAGCCAAAGGAAGAAATTATCATGGGTTCATTTATTGAGAAAATACCAGTTGTTATTGCCGATCCAAATCAACATAAAGAAATCCAGAGAAATAAGAAGAAGAAAAAGAGAAAAGCGACTGATGAAACAAAAATACCAACATCAAAGGATATTCAGTCCTTCTTTAACAAAAACGGAGGTCCAGCTAAAAAGAAACATGCAACAAACAAGAACAATCCAGCTATCATTGATTAATTATTATATTAGTATTTTTGATGTTAGAAAAGACAAAAGTAAAAATACTTTATAAAGTACAAAAATTTGATTTTTTTCTTTGATTTTGCGAGCTTTTATTGTCGCGATTGTAAAATTCCCAAAAATTTCGCGTGGATTAAATTTCGCGAAAATGTCCAAAAATTGCAAAAAACGCGAAAATTAATCCACGCGAAAATTAATCCACTATGTAAAATTTTGTAATTAAACTGATAAGAAGAAAAATTCTGAAAAAAATGATTTGGAACAAATATTTAGTTGGACATAATAATTAGTCAGACAAAATTATTAGTCCGACAAAATTTTAGTCACTTCCAAAAAATTTAGTCACTTCTGTCTGACTAAGTTTTGTCCGATAAGGTACCATCAACTTGATACACAGATAAAAATATTGCCCTTACTAAACAGGGTGGAATTGAATTTAATACCACAAAAGAAGTTATTTTGAACTTTTTTTATTATGAAATGAAGATGTCCATTGTCAAATGGTAAGGTTTCTTTTACAATTTTTGCTGGGGAGTTAAAAAGTAACTGAGAAGTTAATATGGACAATGCTAAATGTTAAACGACTTAAATGCGACTAATATTTCCCCTTAAACAACTGAATATCAACAAACGCATCAATGTGTAAGGCAATTTCATCATAATAAATCATACAGACATGGATATATAAGCGAAGTAGACATATCAACAAATAACAATCAAAAGCAATCAAAATGTCTATTAAGAAATATTATATACTAGTATCCCGTGTAAAAAATTTTTACGGATTTTAATTCTGAAAGTAACGTCTCAAACCTGGTGTCGAATAGTTAAATCACAGTATGATTAACAGAAATGATCAGTGCTGTAAGTACTTTAAACTTTAAATATAGGAGCGCAGAACAGTCGTTTTACTTGGAAGATCCTAAACCCACCAAAAATAGAAATACGCGCTGTATGTGCCTCGGCTTTTTTCACTCTGTAAAATAAAATGTATCGATTGAAGATGCAATGCAATGGTTCCCCGTGATGAAAAATCTATATATGTGACCGTCCATGGGAAAAAAGTACATTTCGTTTTACCGGTAAAATATACCGGTATTTTTACCGCTAAAGATGTAGTATCGATATTTTTACCGGTAAAATTTTCATTTTACCGGTAAACTAATTATATTATCGGTAATTACCGGTACACAAATTGATCAATACTTTTATCGGTAAATTTACCGGTAAATCTAAATCAATCCAACTTTATTGGTAAAGTGTGAACTATGGTAGTTTTTAAAACGAGAAAAGAGGTAGCTCTAAGAGCTATTATGCCTAATTTATCATTTATATATGGTGTTATACGTTACCGTAGCGTAATAATTTGAAAATCATTTTACCTCCGGGATACTTAAAAGTCGTCAAAGAATTCACATCAAATGTTCAGTAATCGAATGTTTTTAGATGAATATGCACTGCAAAGAAAATAAACGATCTTCCTAATGTTTTCTCGTATACATGTTTTTGTAGTAGCATGAAACCAAATTCTAGCATTTAGTTCCCAGGATCTTTCGACTAAAATATTAATGCTATTGCAGTAAAGGTCTTCGAAAGGTTGTACAAGGAAAATTACATCGGTTCCATCACTTCATGCTAACACTCTTATGCTCGACTGTTGTATGACAATGAGACTCGAATGGACAAAGGAACTACCATTTGGAACCTTGCCACAGGTTTTCCGACTGTCCATCATCAACATTGACTACTGCGAGAAGAGTGCGCACCCACGCAAGCTTTACAGCCAGGACATAGGAGAGTTTTGGAGCCCTGAGCTTTCAGACAATCTTCCACGTAAACCTTATGATGAAAAACTGTAGGAAACAGGTAGTATTAATGTTTAAACGAAGGTGAGTATTTCAAAAGAGAACTTTTGCAACTCGTCAAGCCGACGTTAAAATGTTTTCATTTTGTCTTTTCCCAAATTCACTCTTTATCGGGATATTATCTGAATAAAGTTACAAAAGTGAATAAAGATCACTAAAAACGTTGCGATATGATCGATTCTTTAAGGACACATCTCCACTTGTTGAAGGTGAAATATCTGTTGAATAAAATAAGTCTCAGCTGACTTTCCCTGAGGAAAATAAAAATAAAAGTTTTCGTCATGGGATTTACAAAAATAACTTAATAGAATTAGAGCGGACGGTTTTTATTATTGCCAAATTTCGAACAAACTGTTTTATCTCTTATTTTCAGCTGAATGAGAACCAGGTAACGAGTTGATTTTGATACACAAACGAATGTTACCTGTAATATATACATAAAAAGAGTATAGATTACCAAAGGGCTGTTACAAAAATTTTCCTGTTTATTATAATAATTGAATAACGCAGTCTTTTTAAATAGAAGATTTCAACCTATGAAGAAAAAAATCATTAATAAATTTTCGACACATCATCCTTTCTTTTAAAAGATCTTTCAACCGTCTAATTCATGAGCAGGTGATTTGTTTTGTTTCAGAGTTTATTGACGTCAATTACTTCAGCATGAATAAAAACAAGAAAGAAACATATTTGAACAACCAACGATTAGGTAATTTATGACTTGACTGGGTCTTAAAAATGGCGGAATTAGTATAAACAAACATTAACATTTTCGAAAACATGTTATCGCTATCGATTAGCCACTTTACCTTACGTCTGAGACGCTACCGGTAAATCACATTAGGTATTTTTTTACATTACATTACGATACCGGTAATTATCGGTAAAGCGGTAAATTTATCGATAAAAAATTATAATTACCGGTAATCGCTAAAAAATCTTAAGTTACCGGTAAAATTACCGGTAATTTGCGCATATCGGTAAATCGAATGTACTTTTTTTCCCATGGACAGTCACATATTAATAGCCGATTCTCTGTCTGTCTGTTTGTTTGCTTGTTTGTTTGTTTGTTTGTAAGTCACGCAAAATGGTAGATTGAGTTGTGAGCGAAATTACTTCTTTTTTTGTGTGCGACGTGAGTTCGAAACAAATACATTGCAACCCCAATCGAACGTGACTTTTTTTGGCTGGTGAACCAATAAAGATAACAGTTTTGTTTTTATTATTATTGTTAGTTTTATATTCCACGTTGACTTGGCTTTGAAAACAATACATCAACTAAATACAAAGAAACTAACTGATTAAAAATTTTGGACAAAGAGCAGCAGTGGCAGAACGTGGCAGCATGTTCGGTTTGCCAGTGTATCCTAACGCTTGCCGGACTGTCTGAGACGGGTGAACCTTTTTTCGAGCAATCAAAATGTTTAAAAACCGATAGGTCAAAAAAGAGTATCATGAAACAAAGTATTTTCTTGCTTTTGTCTTAATAGTTGTCTTAATTTCTTTTAATCGATTTCTTTTAATTTATTTTAATCTGATCGAACGTTTTTTATTCACTTCATTCATTTAGCATGTGCATTTTTCTCTCCTCCCGTGTGATCTTTTTAAGAGAAACCATTTTTTCACCTACTTCTGACAGCACCCATGTTAGAGCGCGTAAAACAAAAGCTAACAATAAGTTGAAAAGTTTTTTCTCTCTGCGTTTTGAGTGTATTGTTAAACTGATATTCGATTGGTTGAAAATCGTAAAGAAAAACCACGTGAAGTTCCTACTGTAAACATATACTTAAAACACTTTCTTCTGCTATTTCTTTTCCACTGAAATAACGCTACCACATTTATACACTGAAAAACATAAAACTGCTTTCTTCGTTATGTAACTTTCACTTTTGCAGAAGATTTTCTACTGTAAACATACACTAAATACCTCTGTAAACTTTCTTTTCTTTCCAGTAAGTGTAGTAAACCTTTCACCTTTCACCTTCGTCTGCTTCGTGCTAAACTGTCTGTAGACTAACAGATTTACTAACGGATTCTGTCGGCAACCAATCAAAACGGCGAAAAAAGAATTTCTTGCGTTTTGATTGGCTTAAAAATAACTGACGTTAGATGTCCCGTGCTATATACTAATCGTGAATGTGTCTTGCGTGTTTGAACTGCCGCTATATGACCACGATTAAGAAGATTTTGACCGTTAATAAACAAAAACAAACACTCTCTTAGTTAAATGTGTTACACACAATTGCGGATTATTATGATAAGACTAGTTATTTTCAAAAAAGAGATGGGTTTAAAGTGACAATTTATAAAATTAAATTTAATTTAAATTAAATTTAATTTAAATTAAATTTAAGTGTTCATAACATATGTTCACACTCATTATTTATTGTGATAAAGAAATGACCGTCGTAAATCCTAAATGGGAAAAAACAAACAGATTTTGGTAGTGAAAATACACATCCATAACCAAATCCTTACAAAGCTTAAAGTAGAAGATTGTGTTCTGGCTTGATTTAATCTGCAGATTGTTATGTTGGACTGTTTTTTATTTACATTCATTGTTTCTGAAGGAAAATTGACAGTATATTAATATCTACAAAATAAAATATCGTTCCAGTATCAAAACATTATATGTGATCATGGAATTAATTCATAGTAAATTATGTTTCTGTTGTCAGATTGAACGACCATCCAGGGAAGCACATTATAAACCAGATTCTTTCAAGTTATTAGTGTCTCAATCCTGTGTATTAAAATATTATCCATAATTGGTTTTCTGAACTTCTTATTGCATATACAACATCACATTTTTACTTGCTGTTTTTGTAATGTACCCTCTGAGTTAGCATAACTGGTTGAACTGGTTGTTATCCACGTGTGATTTTCAGTTCAGTTGAGCTATATACATTATATCAGGATGTAAAATGAACATAGATCTTCAGCCTGGCTATTGATAATGAACTTTCGCCTTTGCGCTGAAATCACGGCTTCAATGGTTTGCTGTTCCAAGCATTTCATCATAACACAATGTTGTTATCAACAAAAACAAAACATCACTGATATCAATTTTTTTGCAAGTTCATTCAAAATTTTTACAAAACCTTTAAAGACAACACTGAACTAGAACGATTTATTTTCATCATTTAACGTTTTTATCTATTGAATCATTTTAAAAACTATCAGGAAAAAGCAAAAATCTGCTACTGCCGTTCTGCACTGACTGAAAAAAATGGCATACTGTAGACTAGCCTCTATTCTTATCTACTTTGGCTAGGTGAAAATTCAATACTGAACCGCGGCTATCAAAGTGAACGGAGAAGAAGGAGGAGAAAAAGAAGGAGAAGAAGGAAATTGCCGGTTTTAACATATATTTCACCCAATGGGAAAATATATAAAAATCAAGACGTTTACTTCTGTTAAGAAAACTCTTTGTAATAAAGTTGTTATTTCTTCGAAAACGCAAAAAAAGAAAAGAAAAATACAAAAAGAGATATTGGGTTCGACACCTTTATCGTGAGTGTAAAGAAAAAGACGAATACCATCTTCTGATACAAGATTTAAAGCTGTACGATCAACAATTGCTTTCATGGGTAGCACCATCTTTACAAAAAAAACTAAAATGCGAGAGCCAACTGGTCCCTGTGGAAGATTGTGTGTGACTATGTGATACTTAGTCACAGGGGTTGCACAAATTACTCAAGCTTCAAACTTTTGCACGAGTGCAGCTGTAGTTGGGATAATAATAAGTGAAACCTGCCAAGTATTATGGGATACCTTGATTGAGAAATGGCATCTTGAAACACTTAACTCTTAGGAAGACTGGAAGCAAACTGCATCACACTTTGAAAGTAGATGGAATTTTCCAAACACAACCGGTGCTATAGATGGTAAGCACGTCGTCATTCAGGCACCTGCACGATCAGGATCGTCTTTTGTTAACTGCAAAAAAAAACACAGTATTTTTCTGATGGCAATTTGTGATGCTGCATATAAATTTGTGTTGGTGGATATTGGTGATAGTGGCAGGCAAAGCGATGAAAGTGTGTATATGCTAATAGTCACTTAGGCTATGCTACTGAAAATGACTTCCTGAATATTCCCACCGAAGCCAAGTTACAAGATTCTTCACGTCCTTCCAATATGTATTTGTCGGGGACGACGCCTTTGGTTTGAAGCCCCATATGATGAGACCATATCATTCTCAGAATTTATCAATTGATAAACGAGTATTTAATTATCGACTGTCACGTGCTTGAAGGGTTGTTGAAAATGCTTTTGGATTAGTTGCAAGTCGTTTTCGTATATTTTGCAGACCCATCATATTGCAAATGTTGAAAAAGTGCTTCTAGTAACAAAAGCAGTTGTTTCTTTGCATAATTTTTTAATGTCTGTAAACGCAGATGATAATTGCAAATACTGTCCTAATAACTTTGTTGATCAAGATGGAGATAGTGGATTTATTGCTTGACAGTGGAGGAAGGACTCACAGGATATCCAAGAATTACAGCAAATTGATCACGCTGGTTCAGATAACCATTCAAAACAGGCAAGTAAAATCAGAAATGAATTTAAAAGTTATTTTAACACAGAGGTGCAATAGATTGGTAATGGGATGTAGTAAGCAGTACAGGAAGTCATTGACAGACGTACTTGAGGAATATACTGTAAATATGATAAATATGACAATAAAGTAGAAGACGTTTTTACAAGATATTTAATATTACTTCGTCGAATTCCAGTTCGAAAAACAATTTTTTTAAGTGTGTATCTTCACAATCAGGCTCAGGCTCCGATGATATTTTTAATTCTTTGTCCATCTCCACCAACTGTTTCAATATTAACTCATCCGAACTATCGTCGCATTTTCGTTTTTTGTTTGACGTTGCTACGTTTGGCTTCTGATTAGAAATTACTATAGGTGATGATGGCGGTGTAAAGATATCCGGCTGAGTATATATTACTGGCAGGTTGCTCTCAGAAAGCCTGTTCGCTGTTTTTTCATGGAGAAAGCCATCCGATCAAAGTATTTACACTTTGGTAGTGAGAAAGCAGCTGCTTCAGATCAAGTCATTCTGGTACGCTTGTCCAAGCACTTCTTTAAAATATCCTTCAAGTTTTTTAATTGACGCTGAAGGAAGTCAACTAAAATTTAGGCATAAAGTATTATTAAAAACATTCACAAACTAAGCCGTGCTCCACCTATAGATTTATTGTTAAAGATATAAAGAAATATATCACAATACATATCGCATTGCCTCAGTTTATAGATATTTCTTCGAATCGAGCTCGTAAAATGTTTTCTTTTCGTGTTCTCCTGAAATATTTTCATAGAAAACCTTTGGGATATCGTGACGACTGAAAATGTTCATGCATCTTTTTAAAAGTTATTGAAGAAACTTTTTTGCGTTGTGCAAGCAAATCAAAGCAAATTTATTTAATCGCAATGAGTTGGTCATTATTTTCTACCACAGAGCACGCGACCTTCAACTCATACATGATACTCAACTTACAATCTTTATTAAATGTTGTGGATAGACACAACCAAGCAATAGTTTTGGATGTTCTGTCTTTATAGGAAGGAGAATTCACATCCCACAAGCTCTTTTCTGACCTAAAATTTAGATATAACTATTTTATTCCATCACCTGTTAATTTTAGTTGCATTAACAAATATCTATAAAATAAGAACTCAACTTTTTATTTTATCAAATACAAAATTATTAACTGTACACTTACCTCTTCTATAAATATCTCTTTTTCAAATTTGATATGACCAATTTCTGTTTCGGCTTCTTCTTGGATAATTACTTCTTCTTCCACAGGACAGAACTTTGATCCAATACGTCAGACCCTGACGTATTGTTTTCATCGGATATTGTCCAAACTGTGTCTGTTTGGTTTGCAGCCTTCGCAGCAACAAGAAAAACGCTCAACTAATCTGGAATGTGCTGCAGTTGTTATGCTAAATTTTGTACTAGTTGATCCACCATATTAAGATCTTCTTGATAATTAAATAAATTTAAAATCTTCTTGCTAGCACGACGAGATGGAGCAATCTGATTGGCTTGCGACTTTTTTCGCCACAAAAAGTAGAAATGAATTCTACTTTTTTTTTCGCTGAAGCGAATCGCTGATTTCAACATGATATGACGCAATATCACTACTGCACATGTTTAGCGGCGAAAAAAGTCGCTTCGCGCGAATAAATTTGCCTAGTTGAAAACCGGCTTTACGCGCCAATGGTTTTTTATATCGAAAGTCTTGTACTAACTCTATATAGAAAGCCTGTTACACCGTCAAATGTAGTAACTCCCTTAAATGTAGTAAAAATCTACGTCAAATGTAGTAGCGCTAAATGTAGTAAAAATCTACGACAAATGTAGTAGCTCCGTCAAATGTAGTAAACCTACGACAAATGTAGTAAACACCTTTAAGTTTGGAATGAGCCATAATTAGGCCAAACACGTGAAGGTCTTTACCAGGTAACTTTTCAAAGGCTATCAGGTGGCCACATAATAAAACCAAAAATAACACATGCGCAGTAGAAATATGCTAGTATAAGGTAAATTAGCCATAATTAGGCAAAACCAAAAAAGGTTTTCATCATATAATATTCTAGGTGTTATGAAGTGGTCATATAATAGATCCCAATTTCGTGCATGCGCAGTGAAAACATTTGGGTAGAATTATGACAAGAAAAGTAAAGTTCATGTAAATATACATGTATTTTCAGTAGTGATAACAAAACATAAGAAGTGTTTGCTGGAAGGTATCCTGAATTCATTTTTATCACACATACAAAGGGTTTACCTCCTTCTCACAAACTCAGAGTCGGTTAGAAATGAAATATTTAGTTAAAAAGTGACAATATGCTAACTGCGTGCTTCACTAAAGGTTATAGCTCCCTATGTCCCAGTTAAATCAATGAGTTCAGGATACCTTTAACAATAACAGAACAAGTACTTATTCAAAAGATTTTATAAAGAGACCCTGTGCAAATACAATTTAATGATTTTCAACGATGATAACCAAAGAAGTAAACAAATATTTGGGTTTTAAAATGTCCTCCATTGTAGGATAACGGAGCATGTAGAATGATCTTATGCAAAATTGTCTAATAGTATGAATTTATAGCCAAGCTATACTTTTAATTATATTCCACCCATGCCCAGCAGCCAATAGAGTTATAAGCGCATTATTCCACTTCACACCCCTACCAATTTTTCTTGGTCTTTGCACACTTTTCAATAACGTCTCTAAGTGCAAAACTGCACCACTTATTCTGCCACATATGATGATTTTATTAAAAGAGACAACTTGCTCATGCCAAGTGACTTGAAAAATATAAGTTCATGTCAGGATTATCTGGAATTTGTTTGTTTGAAAGTAAATGTTAAGAAGAACTGACATATACTTTTAAAGTACGTTTCAAATGAACACAGTTTTTATAGCAAATTTGAAGGTTATGAGATATTTCAAAAATTCTTTTTGCGCTGTGTCAAGCTTAGAAAGCACTCTTTTGTGATAGAAAAAATTTGGAAGAATAATGAAAATGGAAGAAGAAAAACGAAGATGAAAAAAACGAGCTTTTTATAGAAAAGAACAAAACAACTCAATTTTTTGTGAGACAAACTTCAATCTTTGATCGTTGGAAAGGCGAAATAATTTTTCAAAAAAGTAAAATAGATCGCAAGATATAATCCTTTAAAGTCACTTAGGTCGCATATTTTAACATATTCACTCTGTAATGATTTCATTAATCTTCCGGGGGTAAGCAATGATCTTTCCACTAAACGGCTCTATTCAACAGAACAATTACACAATTAAACTTTCCGTGCATAAGTCATAAATTTTTATGTTAACCCCAAAGGGTACTTTTACAGTGTGTCCCAGAGAATTTCGGTCTGAGATTTTAACAAGCTATAACTTTTCACACATATATCAGATTTTAGAGATTTTTACATCATTCAATAGCATTTCTTTCAAAGATTTGAAAAACCTATATCTTAAATAATTTAGTCCAACACCTTTGTAGTAAAAAGGATTTCTTTAAACTGTCACGGTCATTAACTCCTTAATGGTTAATAAAAGTAAGTTTTCGCGTGCGATTATTCTTTTGTTTATTAAGAACATGTCGTGGTGTTATTGAACACACTAAAATTATAATCTCATCACAAAGTTAAAAATTGTGAGACGGGGACTTCTACAAACTTTTTTTGACATCATATGAGCAATCTTTAGTTGCTACAAAAACTTTTCTCCACTGAGATCCAGAGTCTATCAGAGTTGAGAAGTAAAATTGTTGACGCAGCAAATAATCTTAGACACAATCAAAATTTTATCCGCCACTCTTTATGACAGCAACAGCAAATCGTTGTATCCAGAGAAACGGGGGACATGTTGTGACAGCTTAAAGTTTTGTTTTTAATGACTTAATGTTTTACAGTCACTTGACTTGTTATTGTTTTTGATAATGACCTTTGATAGCTGTTATTGAAAGATGTGTTAATTAACCATTAGGAAGATAATTGGACTTTTTCATGGTAAAATCGGTAATTGTTTCCAAACTAAAAGGTTTTGGATAACAAAATGTATACTTTTAAAATCTATGAATAAAATCCTATCGAATAAAATTGCTGAAATCTGATATATGTGTAAAAAGTTATGAGCTGTTAAAATTTCAGACCGAAATTCTCTGGGACACACTGTACAGTACACTGTATTGAGACAATGAATGCAATAACATACAGTGTGTTTTGTAATGTCGGAAATGGAAATTTTAAAGTTGTCTTTTTAAATGAATATACCGAATTTCAAAATAATTTTTACATCAATGGAAAGCCATTTTCAAGTTCTTCCGGCTAGTATATTTTTGTGAAAAATAAAAAATTGGTTTTTGAAAAAATAAGGAAAATGTCTTGGAAAAATGTAATTAAATTTTTAATGGTCGATTAAAATGTGAATGAAAAGAAAAGATTTTTTCAAACAATGACAGCAATTTGGTAACTAAAAGAATAAAACGACAACTCAGTTGTACATAGGAGATGTAAATAGTTTTTACGAAAAGCTTCTCTCAAATTTTAATCTTTTGATTTTTTTTTACCGTCTATGCTTATGATTTTAATTTGGAAAATAATAAACAAATTTAAGCTCTGTGTTCACGAAATACGTTTAACTTTTATGCTCTTAAATATCAATTTTGGGGTCTCAGCGCAAAGATAAAATTATTAAAACTTTGTATTGATTGAGCGCTTTGTAATTTGTAATTAAACTACGTGTTAATCGACCATTAAAAATTTAATTACATTTTTCCAAGACATTTTCCTTATTTTTACAAAAACCACTTTTTCATTTTTCACAAAAATATACTAGCCCAAAGAGATTGAAAATGGCTTTCCATTGATGTAAAAATTATTTTGAAATTCGGTATATTCATTTAAAAAAACAACTTTAAAATTTCCATTTCCAACATTACGAAACACACAGTACAAAGTTAAATGCTCACGTAGTCATTATATCTTACGTATTCCCAATTATATTAAATGTTAATTACCTTCGCAGTTGCAAAATGTATCACCCCCGGTTTTCATCAAATCCTTACGAGTTTGTAAACATGAGAAGATTTCTCTTCCGCAAAAAAATATTACGCAACATAATGATGGAAAACAATAGCTTGAATTTATAGAGTTTTAAAAGTTATCTGGTTAAGACCTTCGAGCGTTTTAACTAAGTATGGCTCATTAACCTCATACAAGTATATTTCTACTGCGCATGCGCAATTTTTGGTTTTATTATATGGCCACCTGATAGCCTTGAAAAGTTACCTGGTGACGACGTCCATGTGTTTTGCCTAATTATGACTGATTTTATGTGTACTAACATGCTGTAAATGCGCATGCGCAAATTCCAGGCTTATTACACAGCCACCTACCTGATAGCACTGCAAAAATTACTTGACGAAGACCTTAATGTGTCTAATTACGGCTCATTCAGCTCAAATTCACGTTCGTTTCACGGCGGACATTTAACTTTGCGGACGCGCTAAGGTGCTTCCGTGAAATTTGGTTAAAATCCAATATGGCGGTTAAAGTGGCGCAAATTTTTACCGGGCGCGTGGAGAGGATGCTTCTACTTTCGTGGCATAATTTATGTGTATTTTTACTGAAACATTCGTTTCCAGGCTTTTATAGTAAAGCATGGTCATGGAACTTCTTTAATGTTTCTTTACATTTGGACGCAATGTAGGAAAAACGTAGAAAATGCATCAAATATGTTATATTGATGGAATCCTAAAGGGGTTAGAGGCACACTGGAATTTTAACGACATCTAAAGTTTTCCCAGTGTCAAATAAAATGGAAAAGGGCAGAGCACATACAGGAGAAGAAACTACAAAAAACCGCATTGACCTGTGTTTTTTCTTTTGAAAGTTATTTCCCTTCAAACACCAGGAAGGTTTTGGAATGTCCTACAGACAAAAAACTTGCAGAGTCTGCAAAACAGAGTAAATGAAACTGTCATCAAGACAAAAGTGTGCACACCAGTAAGTTTTCTACTTCATCCATCTAGTTTTCAGTTGTTTTTTTTGTATTTTAAGTCTTGGGGGAGCAACCAAATTTAATATAATGTCAACACGTGCTTCCAACTCTTGAAAGGTTTGCTTTTATACGAAAAAACATTGTTGATGGATGTTGTTAATTTTGGGTGAATTGATTCCCTACCCTGTTCACCACACATTCCATACATTCTCCTTTCCAGTGTTGCAAATTTTTGACAGTGTTAGCAAGAAATTTTGATCGAAAATATCAAAATTAAAACAACAATAGTGTCCTTATAAAAAGTTTCAATAACATATATGTGAGTTATTCTCATTATTGTTTTAGATATGTGGCAAGACAAACTCCATTAACAAACCTATTAACAGCACAGAGTATTTCACACATTGCCAAACATGATTAAACGAATCCTTTTGTTTTGTAAAATGAGTAACAGGAAATAAAAGAATATTTATTTCAATTTCATACTATTCGTTATTATGAATTTTACTAGTAACCCGTGTAAAAATTTTTTACAGGTTTTAATCGATGTGAGCTGAACAGAGAGAAAGGCATAGTATAATGAATTTTGGTATGATAAAGTTCCACAATTGTTTGGAATCTAGAATGTTTAAAATGTAGTATCCCGTTTTGAACAGCGTGTAGAACACGGGTTTTAATTCATCAAAAAAAAAAATAATAATAATACGCGCCGTGCGTCCACTTTTTTCACTTTTACATAAATTGTATAAATTGAAGATGCAATGCAATGGTTCCCCATGATCAAAAATATCTAACGTCAATACAGTAAAAAACACTCTTCACTGTTCTAATTAAAAATCTCTAGGTATTCCGGCTAAAGCATATTTAGTTCAACACTTGAGTTATGAACAGAAAAACTTTTTAATCAGAAGATCTGAAACACATCAAAATATTCATAACAAATCTTTCACGATACGATATATGCAGTAGTAAAAATAAATTGTGCGTACTGGTAATCAACAAAAAGATTAAAATCGCTGTAACTGTTCATGGAATCCACACCTCAATGTAAATAAAAGCCAAACGCGAAAGTCGTTAAAGTGTCGAAATGTGAATTAAAAGCAATTGCGATTTTCTTTACGAACCCAGACCGTCATGATTAAAAACGATGATATTCATTTCTTCAATCGCGTATTATTTGAAAAGTACTGACTGTATTAATACTATAAGAAAAAACAAAACAAACAAACAAAAAAGTTCTAAAGCATACTTACCCTAAAAACATTAATAAATCTTTGCGCAATACTTTCGTTGTTGTCTATTGTTTCTTGATCTCGCGAATAATCAAAACATTTGAAACGATTAAATGCAAAAAATATTAACCGCCGTGGTCCCACACTCCATTATGAATAAGTGACTGCAAAAACGACCCGAAATTTTAGAGAGTGAAAACGTGAAAAAAGCGGATGCACACTTGTGATTAGTATATAGACTAGTATCCCGGGTAAAACCTTTTTACCGAACTTAACTTCGAAAACATTAGGTCAAATCCACCATTCCCGTGTACGTACCCTGTGACGAAAAAATAAATCATGGAATCGCAACTCAAAAATGTACCCATATTGTAGAGCTCGAAAAACTGATCAAAAAAGTGTATGGGATCGTTTTGCTACGACCAACCGTTGCAGAGATATCCTCGATCAAAGATTTTGATGACGTCATATCCGCAGTACCAAATAAAATTTAGACCCAAATGTTGCGTCCCATCGCCCGTATCGCGGACCCCAAAAAACGTCAGTTATCCCTATTGGTTCTCGAGATATTTCCCCAAAAACTTCGCGTTCGATTGGGGCTGCAATGCAATGATTCCCCGTGATCATAAAAATACTGACGTCAAATGATGCCACATGCTTTTTGAATGATTGTGAAAAAAGTGTCTCTCGCATCTACGTGGTTTTACGCGCACATAAGAGGACGATGACCGTAAAAATTAAACAAATATATCACTCTCTAAAATAAAAGTGGGATGCACAGCGCGGATTATTATAATAATATAATAATATATAATATTTCTTTTTTCAATACAAGAAAACTTTCACATCCTAAAAAATTAATCAATACAAATTGTCTTAATATCTTCTGTTTATTATGCATTTATTCTGACATTATGAAAATTTTTATCACAGATAAAATAAGTTTTTTTGTGTTGTTCGTCAAATTAAATCCACGCCAAATTTAGCATTTCTGTCCATTCGCCAAATTAAATCCTCGCCACATTTTATGAAATTTGTCATTCCACAAATTAATTGCATGCCAAATTTTATACACTTAAGGTATATCCCAATGCTGGCCTTTGTACTTTGACTTGTTATTCATAAAACAACTATATCATCACGTGACCAGCTTGTAGCAGCACTTTTCTGTTTTTTTGTCACTTGTAGCGGATACCTTAAGGAAAGAAATTGTTTGCGTAAGAAATTTGTGCGGAACTTTTTTTTTTGCGGAATTTAATTTTGCGGATTTTGATCAAATCCGCAAAAATTATTTCCGCAAAAATGAATAAATAATGGTCATTCCCAAAAATAAATTACGCAAAATTTTCTAAATTTTTCATCCGCAAGGAAAAAAGTCGAGGTTATTGAACATCTAAGGACTTATTACATATTACTTCGTCAATATGTAAAACTGATATTATAACTGATGAAAAATAGATGTTATTCCATAATCTGCTCTTTCAGGCACTGAATTAGGTGTTTCCCTATTTTCGATTTTATTAAATTTATTGCATTCGCAAAAATTAATGTCGCAAAATATCTTTTGAAGTTGTCATCCACAAAAATTTCTTCCGCAAAATATGGCATTTTTGGGTCATTTATCCACAAAAATATATTCCGCAAAAATTTCTTCCGCAAATAATTTCTTCCCTTAAGGTACATTAAAATGCATGTAACCACCTGTTATGCAAAAGAACGATATTGTATTAGTGTGTTATATTTTATGCAAAATTTTATATATACATATGTAAATATTCTATAGATATGTAAATATTCTGTGGTTTTAACATCTGCTAGAAAGCTGAACTGCTATTGGATTTCTTTTGCAAAACATGAATGGAAACCCCTTCTGCTTGTTTTGTGGTGTGTCGTATCATTATTTGAAAGGAGTTGGAACAATTATGCCTTAGGTTTTTCACCCTAGCTTCATTCCTTGTGATGAAATTTTTCTTTCCATTCAGAGAATTGGAATAATTTGTTACAGTTTGAACAAAACAGCTTCACCAACTTTTTTACATTCTCCAAACAGACTGCACACATATCTGTCAGTAAAATTATAGGCCACTCTTTTGTTAAAAAAAAACAGGCAGCATTGATTCTGCAGATTATTGAGGGATTACCATGGAAAGTCACTGGGTCGTTTGGCAGCTTTTTCCTACATATTCTGCATGTTTTTGCAGGTTATCTTTATGTGAGGCATCGGCCATGATGGATTTTGGGGTTCCTCAAAAATATTTGATTTTCTTTAAAACAAAAAAATACAGGACAATGATTCCAACACTAATATTTAGAGGGAGGGTTCTAGCAAATGTGTAAATGATAGGTTTTACTATGAAAACTTTAGAAAAGGTTATTTCAACTTCAAAGTTGAAGCTTTATTTGACAATAAAGTTTGCTGATACTTTCCCGCGAAAACAAAGTTCTCGTCAGAAAATCGCAAAACTTTTCCTTAACCATAATCCTTGGTTACCTACCTTTCAATTGTATTGCATTACATTCCAGTACACGCAGTATTTTCCCTAATTCAGACGAAAAATTTTGGGGTTGGTGTGAGGACTTCGAGAGCTTGCCTCTTCGTATTTTTGCGAGATTTATCTGACGCATGCGCATTTTCCAATGTTTTCCTATGTACGCCTTGCAATGCACAGTGAACGAACGTGTATTAGCGTCTTTTTTTACTGCGCATGCGCGACTTTGGTTTTAATTATGCAGCCACCTGATAGCCCTTGAAAAGTTATCTGGTAAAGACCTACACGTGTTTGGCCTAATTATGGCTCATTCCAAACTTAAAGGTGTTTACTACATTTGTCGTAGGTTTACTACATTTGAAGGAGTTACTACATTTATCGTAGACTTTTACTACATTTAGCAGTGGCAGATCTAGAGGTATGCCGAAATTTGTGTAGGAGAGTGTCAGCAATCTAACCATAAAAGAAAAGCATTCAAATAATCCCATTGGTAATATAAATTGAATTCATGAATTATGTTAATGCTCTCCTACACAAATTTCGACATACCTCTAGATTTGCCACTGTTTAGCGTTACTACATTTGACGGAGACTTTTATTATACTTAATGGAGTTACTACAATGGAAAAATTACTACATTTGACGGAATTACTACATTTGACAGAGTTACTACATTTGGAGGTGTAACAAAGCCTGTATTTTTATATTTTCACTCACTTGGCCTGGCATTACTATAAGTCAATTTTTTTCAAAATTTAAATGTCCAATAAAAGATACTGTACAGAATATCTATCTCATCCTGTTTTCTATCTTTACTATCTAAGAATACAACTGTGCCTTTTTCCAAAAACAAGACAAAAAGAAACTTACGAGCAGGTTTCTTACAAACTGAAGATTCGGTTGTAAATTCAGAAATGAATTCCTTCTCCTTCTGGGAGATTATTGATGTCATATTCCCTCCAGCCTGTTTACATTGATTTTCAGTAGTCTCATATTTGTAACAGAAGTCCGTAAACTTCAACCATCCTTCTTCACAAATCAAAACAGTCATAGCTAGAAATAAATTGATGAACGAAAATAACAAGGTATGATTATTAGAATGTTTGAGGAATTTGTATTAATTCAGTATAAAAAAGAAAAGTACCATTTGCTCGCCTTTTGCAAAATACATTGCATTTAATCCAGCAAGCGCTTTTATATAATTTCCCATAATCCCATCTCACACATTCTTTAGGTTGAATAAAAGGTAACGTGCTGTCAAGTTTATCGTTAACTTTTCCATTTCCTAGAGAACAGCATTTAACATTTTTGTAAACAAGGATAATAACTTTAATAACTTTATCTCCATCTATATATTATAGCTGATCCTCTGTTTGTCTGTCTGTCTGTCACACAAAGTCGTAGATGCGAGTTGCGAGAGAAGTTACTTCTCTTCTTTCGTGCGACGTCAGTGCGAAACCAATGTATTGAATCCCTAATGGCATCTCAAGATGGTGGACGCTTTTTTGCAACACTAAATCTCGGAAATCAAAACTTAATCCGAACTGCTAGTGAATTCAATTTGTTTTTGAGGCAAGTTTAATTCAAGCACTCAGAAACGACTGCTTCATTTGCTAATATGGAAAACTCAAGCAAAAATTCCAACATTGAAGAACCGCAGACAAAAACTGCATTACAACAACATTCTTGGGTGGAAAAGTTGCCAAAAGTGCTGGTGGCTTAAAAAATCATCACCACTCCTGCTTAGCAAAGCAAAATGGGCCGAAAAATGCAGCGAATGTGGATAATATCGATAAGCAACTTCAACACATTTGTTATGCAACCATATTTGAAAATGATGCTGACGATGCTTACGAGAAAATGACTGTTTGGAAGCGTAACATTTTCAAACGACCAAAAGGAGATCAAGGAAAAGAATTAATAAACGGAATGACCAAACAGTTAAATTTGTGGAGCACTAAATATCCCTTCAGACATCTTAGCATTAAATGTTTAATGCTAAGCCCATGTTAAGCCTGCGTTGTGTCACCTTCCTAAGAGTTCACGAAAAATGAAATCAAGGAGTTGACAATGGAAAAGGCTACCATCTTGTAGAGCTCGAAATTCTGAGCAAGAAAATGTATAGGATCGTATGTCTATGACGCACCGTTTCGGAGATATCGTCAATCAAAAGATTTGATGACGTGATAGACCCATCCCCTCAAAAAATTGGACCCAAATTTTTCGTCACCCTATCGCCTGTTCCGCGGACCTCAAAAAAACATCAGTTATCCCTATTGGGTACGGAGATTTCCCTAAACCTGGCGTTCGATTAGGGCCTCAATACAATGGTTTCACACTGACGTTGCACAAAATACAATAAAACAATCTCATCACAACTCCATCTACCATTTTGCATGACAGACAGACAGACAAACAGACAATCCGCTAATAATATATAAACTAGCCTCCAAGGTGGCGTCGCTCGCCACCCATGTTCAGCCTGCGTTGTGTTACCTCTCAAAGAGTTCACGAAAAATGGAATTAAGGAATTGACAATTGAAAGGGCTACCATCTTGTAGAGCTCAAAATTCAGTGCAAGAAAAGATATAGGATCATATGTCTGTGACGCACCGTTTCGGAGATATCGTCAATCAAAAGTTTTGGTGACGATATAGAGCCCTGTTCCTAAAAAATTTTGCCCAAATTTTCTTCTTCTGGAAGAACAGCAAAATCAGCAAATTAGTGGCAGAATGTCTTGTCATACAGATAAGATTAAAGACACAGAAACTTGAAACTAAATCTGATAAAAATGGCGAAATCATTCAACAATGTTATGATACAGGGGGAAATTAATGCAGCCATTCGTTTGTTATCCAAATCAGGAAACAATGGGGTTTTACCGTTAACGAAGGAAACAATGCAAGAGCTTCATTTACAACATCCATGTTCAAAACCAATATATGAACAGTTATTACTACCCAGCCGGCACAAGACGTCTTTTAGACATCTAAATCAAGTCCAAGTTACGTCTTTAGCTAAAACGTCTTTTAGACGTCTTTAAGATATCTTGAAATATCTAAGTCGTCTAAAAGACGTCTAAAAATCGTCTTTAAAAGTACGTATTTTATTGGCACTTCCAAGACGTCTTTTAGACGCCTTTTAAAAGACATCTTTCTCAAGACATATTAGAGACGTCTTTAATATGTCTTTTTTTTCTTCTTTCCGCTTTATTCAATTTTCGAATGTTTGATACTCGATTTCATGACGGGGAGAAACATTTAGTTTAATAATCTATTTATGTTGTTATGTTCAGTCAAACTACGAAGACAAATGAATTAATGATAGTATAAAAGGGTTTTATATGATCATATTTGATGCTTAATTTTTTAAAAGCTACTTGATTTTCGATATTTATCATATACTGCAACCTGTTTACCACCCCCTGATTATCATATGTGAACCAAATTAATTCTTAAGCAGTTTCAAAAACGTTCCTAGAAAAGTTATTGTAGGCCGGCGTCTGTGTAACAAAAAGATGCTCAGAAAAAATATTCCGCTGTACAACTTGCAGACCACACTTTTATGCTGGAATAATGCTAAGGGGTGTGTAGTGGTTCTGAAACAAAAAAGTTCCCACAAATTGGCTGGTCTGTTATGACGTAATAACCCAAAAACGCATTATGTGACGTCATAAGAAGAAGAAAAAATTCAAATGGCGGAAAAAACTTTTATTTTTATATATCATTGCATAGCAAATTTAATGCAGAACAAAGTTTCCTACCAAACATATATCTGAAAATGTATCGTAGACTATTTATGGAACAAAGACGACTATTGGATTTTACCCATGCTTTCAGGAGGAAGTCTGTGGTTCTTTGTTGTTCACCTAATTTTTGCTTTCACATGAACCAGAAACTATGAAAATCAAAGTGAACAGAAGAAGACAATAAAGATAAATCCATTTAATTCATGTAATTAAGCAGTTTCTGACGAAGGTTGCCTAATTTTCATGGCAATTTGTTCGGATATTTGCAAACACATGAAAGGAAACGTTTTTTTTAATCACTGTAAACTGCTAGTGAAACGCAGAAAGTAGAAGATTAATAGTCGATAAATAAGCACGTATCAAATAGTGTTCGTCATAATCATCATCGTAATCATCAACACCTATTTCTTTGTTTCTTATATTATCCGTAACATCATCCGCAACATGAGTATTTTGTAAAATGTGGAGGTGCCTGTGACATTGTGGTATTAACATCTTACATCTTACCTGTCCAACTAGGTAAGATGTAAGATGTATTTTGCAAATTCTTTCGATGTTAGAATAAGTTGTTTCAGGAGAAATTCCTGTTCATTCAGACAACCAAGGCTTAATCTGTACTGTCATTGAGTTACACACATATTCCTTTTTCGCCAATACAAAGCGTAAAATATTATTAATGGTTCTTTCAAAGATCGCTCACTTTTCTTTACTGGTTGGAATCTTTCATTTGAAGCAGATTCTTCACTGCTTCTTTGAATTATGGCACCATTGGCCATATCTATGTGTTGGTCTTGTTTCTTCTCTGAAATCAATGTTATTTCAAACAAAAGTTGTGAACACACTACTGTGAAATGCTGATGGTAGAGCTACAGAGATCATATTCATTTATGCAAGTGCTGTTTCATGGGATTTAACAACAGAATGGTAAACACCATGCCCAAAACCATTCAATTTTTGAATTAACGTTTTTTAGAGCCTGCTATTTGCCTTGTTTCCATGCTTAAAGATAATGCTTTTGTGCTCTTTGATAATGAAAATATCATATCTTGGGTGACAATCAAAACTTTTGGTTTAAACTCCTACACATATATTATCTACACAGGATACTAGTATATTATCTAATGTGGGGTCATCAGAAAGACCAAGACATCAAGACAAAAAGGTTTAAAAGTTTAAGAGGATTCAAACACTCCTTTAATGTCAGCTATGATGATTTGGGTGGCCACAAACAACTCCTCTGGATTTTTGATTTCTAAAGATGGACTACATGAATGAGAAGCTGGTTGACAGATTTGTTAAAATATTCTTCTTGTTGAAATTTACATTCACTTTCTGTGTCACTTTCACTACTACCTTTCATTCTAACATTTCTGAATGCTTTTTTCAGGTGGATCATGAAAACATAGTCTCTCTTTAAACTTTGACATTATCTTTGGTTTGACTCTCCATCTACCATGTCCAGGCATTTAAACCCTTATTTTCTCTAACTATTCTGACAAACTCATCATACAGTTCTTCCAGCATGACCGTCTCAATCAGTTTGATTACTCCTTCATCAATGTAATTGAATAATAACTCCAATGACTAGTGGTGTAATGTATTGTTTTTACTTTTGTGAACTGAATACACATTTATTTACACTTTTATGATCAACTTCCTTTCTATAATTCAACATCATGGTCTTTTTTAAGTCATAGCCTTTACTAAGTGGAATATTTTTTTCGAATCCCAAAGATGTATATATACCCATTTCAATTGTACACACACATAAAAAACTCAATTTATGAGAAAATATATTCTTTAAAACCTTTGGAGAAAATGTTATAATATAACCGACATCTAATAATTAAATTGAAAAACATATTGAAAAAGAAGGACTTTCCTTTTCGCAAATGTGATCTTAATGCACCAGGAAATTTGGGTAAAGCTTTTGCTTAGAACAGCTAGGTTTGACTACTGTACTTGATAACTTCTTGCTACTTGCAACCCTTCCTTGCTCTTTCTATTTTAGACACTATCTGTGAAGTTTCTGTAGCAACTGCTATGATGGTGTAAACTGAAATATAACTGACTATTCTGGGTAATGACTAAAAAGGTAAACAATGCTACCTTAAACATAGGATAGAGATAAGAAGATTATTAAGCAGCATCTAATAGAGACTAATAAGGCTGATTATAATATTTTATAGGATTTCGATACAAAAAACACATTTACATTCAGTAAAATTTAGCCTTAGCCTTTAATGAAGTTACAACGTCGTTTAATTACTTATTTACCATTTTTCTAGTTATATCGTTATATAATAGGACAGCCGCTTAGTAATACTGGCTACTGTGGATTGTTTTTCCTTTTTTTGGTTTGGTTCAATTACAATGGTTTTTGTGTGCCTAAACCCTCATTAAGCAGTGCTACTGTTTAGGCTTTCATATTTTTCGATAGTTATATTTAAACAATATTCAAACAGAAGCCATCCTCCAGAGGGGGAGATGATAAACAACAAACCTGGCGACACGCTGAACCAGTTTCTCTGGTGATGCTAACCACTGTTCATGTGAATTTTAAAAAGTATCTTCTGCAATATTTTGTTTACTGTTTCTTCATTATTGTTCCCAGGAAAATGAAGAAAGCATTCCACCTTAAAGCTATCCCCTAACAACGTGTTGAGCAATTCAATTATTTATCATAACTAAAGTTAGCATCTTTAGTTTTTTTACCGATATTATTTTACAGACCTGAAATATAAGCACATTCTAATAGCAAGCTCCACCGAAACATAAGTCTGTAAAGTATGCACTAGAACATAACACTTAGAATCGTTCACATACGAAACAAAACGATAGACCCGATAAATTGGAACTTTAGACCCAATTTACAAACAAAGTGACCAGGTTATGAGTGGTTTTTGGTTCTGTTATCAGTAATATTTAACTCGACGATTTCTGCATAGAAACTGTGGTCTGCAAGTTGTACAGCAGGCATGACAAGTTTTTGTGGCACAGACGCCGGCCTATTATTCGTATTGTTTACAAAAATATGTAAGCAAATCTTTTAATCTTTAACTCCCAATATTAATGTAATTTCGTAAACTATTTGGTTGTTTTCGATAATAACATGTATATTCAGCGATTTTGTTGCTTTGCTTTTAAAATTTTGCTAGAGTGGACAAAAAGCTCTAATTTTAATGTTAAATGATGGGTGTATTCTTTATGTTTACAGATTCACATACTTGATCATTTGGATTCAAACTTTTGATTTGGATTGTTGTGAGTATTTTTTATTGTTTATTATGGTAGCAGCGTAAGCGAATACCGTATTAAAACACCCTTGGACTCCTACTACTACTACTACTCCTACTACTACTACTACTCCGGCCGAAACGGCAGTTTTTAGCCTACGATTTAGAGTATGCGAGTCTTCACTAAAAACTCAATATACATTCTAATGAACGAACGCAGCCTTTTGAATTTTCAAAGGTTTTCAATCACATACATTTAAAATACGTTTTCTTTGATATTTTACCACTTAATTGATGAAGGAATGGATATTAATCAAATAGGTCTACATAAAACTGGGACTTTTAGTTACTTTTATGGTACTGAATCAATGAACTTTGGCACTTGAAAATAGATATGTTTTTCGTGTCAGTAAAGCACAGATCAGACTTTCTTATTACTTTCTACGTTTGTTAGCTATCTGTTCTGTCTTTGAACATCAAGGTTTTCAAAAATCGAGTTAAAAAAAGGCAGTTATCTGTTTGAATTCATTTTCGGTTTCAAAAAATTATAATTCA
Organism: Turritopsis dohrnii; assembly: GCA_027922465.2. Classification (NCBI taxonomy): domain Eukaryota; kingdom Metazoa; phylum Cnidaria; class Hydrozoa; order Anthoathecata; family Oceaniidae; genus Turritopsis; species Turritopsis dohrnii. The sequence goes on along the minus strand of BQMF02000263.1, from coordinate 257,502 downwards.
AAACATACATTTTTTTTTCGAAGAAACGCGTTTTTTTTTTCTACATAAGCTCTTATAAAAAAAACGTACGTTATAAATAGCTCATGCATGTATAATTCTTTTGTCTTCCAATAAATTAAATTGCTGGTGTGTTGCGATTAGACCCTATTTACATGAGTTAGTAATTTTAAACATTATAATATCGTTTATGCCTGTTTTCCACCAGTAAGATATCTCAAGAAATAACGTTTACAGAACGTTAAAGAACTTTAAGTAAAATTTCAAATTTAAAAGTATTCTTGTGGCAAGTACTTTTGCTGCTACCGTTTTGCACCATCTGGCTCTTGTTCTCTTTCGATGCTTTTGATATGGATGTTAGAGAAAAAAAGACTTGGCAAAACGTGTAAATGTATTAGTTTAGTAAATGTTATTTTATACAGAAGCCTTTCCTACATTATTTTTGCATTTCTTTATTTCATTCCAGGGTGATGAGATATGGAAGAAATAATAACAGATACGATTTGAAATGCAAGTGTACGAAAATGAAGATGCCTTGCTGGCATACCATGAACTAGAGCCTCATCCAAGTTATGATGAGTTATATCCAACACAAGACAGGGTTTTTCAAAAGTTACGTATTTCAACAAGAACCTGAACTATACAGGCTTTTTTCTGCATATTTCTATTGTTATTTTGTTGTATTACGTATGTAAAAGTACTGATTCATTCGAAAGAATATAAACATTTTAATTCAATTTAGATGTTTTATTTTCCCTTTAAACGTATAAAGAACGGTCTAGAAAAGGTCTATTTTGTCCGCTTTCAAAACATCTTTCCTAAGACGTCGTTAAGACGCATTCTCAAAACGTCTTTTAAATATCTTAACAAGACGTCTAAAAGCCGTCTAGAAAAGGTCTATTTTGTCCCCTTTCAAGACATCCTTCCTAATACGTCTTTAAGACGCATTCTTTAGATGTCTTTTAGATATCTTAACAAGACGTCTAATAGACATCTTAGATTAGACGTCTTAAAAGCGCACAAAATAGACGTTTTTAGACGGCAAAAGCGACTCTTTTAGACGTCTTTTAGACGTCTTTGTGTCGGCTGGGTAGAGGGACCCGAAAAGTATTCGAATCCTGCAATATTCGATGGCTTAGATGATGATGCGATCAGAAAAACAGCTCTTCAAGGAAATGGCGCTGCAATATTTCATCTTTACATGCAGCAGATTGGAAGAGAACCCTGGGCAGTAACTTGTATAATAACTCTGTAATCGATTTATGAAAATCAGTTGCTGAGCTGACAAAACAATTGTGCTCAGCTGAATTTGAGGATTTAGAATCTATTCAATCGTGTGCAGACTGATTCCTTTAGACAAAGACCCAGGAAGGTGTCCAATCAGTGTCGGGGAAGTGTTACGAAGAGTGATCGGCAAAGCTGTAAGGTCAACCTTACGAAATGATATAATTACAACATCTGGTAATTTATAGTCAAGTGCAGGTCATCTTCTCCAAGTCCATGCGGCCAATGCGTTTAACTCCATAAACAGAAACGTCTTAGATCTCTTCTGCTGAAGGTACCACTCAGAGTGATCCCATTGCAATGGCGATGTATGCAGTTCTACCACTGCTGCTTTCAGATAACGAAATCAGGCCTGGTCGTAAGAAGCGTGCAATCGCACGCGCACGCCTCCGCACACGCCAAGATTTATTTAGGCGTGTGGCAATCGCACGCCTGGCTTGTAATGACAAGTGTGATAATAAATGTTTATTTAAAAGTCAACAAAATCTGTCCCAAAATGTTAAAAGTTTTACTCCGGAAATTGTTCATGTGCTACGATTAGATTTGGCAATAAAGGAACGAAACTTTGCTACCATTTCAGAAGTGAGGTCTCCGATCGATTTGGAATACGGTAGTGGTTTTGAATTAAGAATCAGTGCTCACAAATTTTATTCATTTGGTAGTAGAAAACAAGCCTCGAAATCCGCTGTGGAATGAAGAAGGAGCTTCGTGTGCGCGATTTTATTATGTATTATATTTAATTGTATTATGTAGTTTTCTCTTTCTTTTTAACGTTCTTTTAAGTTACAAAAGTATGCGCAAGGTTGCGGTTTCGAAAACATAATCTTTTATTTAAAAAAATAGCCAGCCAGGTGGTGACGAGTTAATGGAACGGAAACGTCTGTAATTTAATTCAAAAATCATTGGGATTCAAACCTCAACGATGGAGAGTGATACAAATTTTTTATTTTCAGGTTTATTTTTTCTCTTTGTAAATTTTTGAATAAATTTTATTTACCGTCAAAGTAATCTTTATAGCTAACATTTTACTTTCCGAATCTTCAAAAACATTGTTTCGTTTTATTAATTATTCCCCGTGAAAATCTCATTATTTTTACATTATATGACATTTCAAATTTGACTTGGTCATAATAAAGAATGAAGATCGTTGATCTTAACTGGAAAAATCGATCGCACATCTGTCAAAAATTTACACGAGCGCACGCCATAACTGATATCGTCAATTAAGGCGTGCGATGACCACACGTCTGCCAATTTTCTTACGACCAGGCCTGGAAATGCTTTGCGAAGAGACTGCCAAACGAATTGCTTACGCAAATGATTTCACTGGAGTTGGTACAATACCACAACTACGCCACTTGGTGGGACAACATATGCGAACTTGGTTATTTTCCGATACCTTCAAAAAGCGTCTTAATAGTAAAGGAGGCTACATCCACTAAGCAAATATGTTATTCTGTGACACCAATATCAAGATAACAACACAAGGCAACACACACCTTGAGCGATACTTGAAAACAAAGGCTACAAAAATGAATATGTGAACAGTTTGTGTACAGGACAGCACATATGCTCCAGATACTCCGCAGCGACAAAACACTATCGCAAATGAATTGGAAAGATTGACAGTCGAGAGACAAACTCGAAGAAGTGAAGGCACAAACACCTGTCCACTCAAACTGAAAACACTCGAAGCTACGCCAGAAAATGGAGCGTCAAGCTGGTTGACTGCACTGCCACTAAAAAAGATGGCTTCTTCTTACAATAACAAGAATTCTGGAATGTCATTAATTTGTGACACGGCATTCCATTGAATAATCTACCATCGCCTTGTGTATATGATAAACCATTAAAACTTCATCTTCTCCGTTCACTTTTATAGCCGCGGTTCAGTATTGATCTTTGGCCTAGCCAAGATAGATAAGAATAGATGCTAGTCTTCAGTGAAGTAGTGCGCCATTTTTTCAGTCAGTGCAGTTGGGCAGCTTTTTCAGATGATACAAGAGATTCAAACGTTAAATGATGGAAATAAAAACGTTTTAATTCAATGTTTTTCTAAAAGTTTTGTTAAAATTGTTGAATGAACGCAAGTAAAAGAGAAAAAAGGGAGATATCACGGAGACGTTTTGTTTTTATTATCGATAGCAATGTGAATGTTATGATGGTAATTAAATGCTTGGAACAGTAGAGCATTGAATCTGTGATTTTAGTGTCGAGTGTCGAAATTTTAGAGTCGAAAGTTCATCATTAAAAGCCAAGCTGAAGATTTATTTTTATTTTACCTCCTGATACAATGAATGTAGTCCAACTGCTGAAAACACATAGATGTACAACCAGGAAACCCTTTTTACATGTAGTGGAGGACAACCAATTAATTCAAGGAGTACATAACAAGAATTGTAAATGAAAACGTGATGATGTTGTATATGCAAAAGTTACATACGTAAAATATTCTAATACACACACACTGAGACATAATAATTTGAAAGAATCTGGTTGAATGTGCCTCCTGGGATAGTCGTGTAATCCAACAACATTCATTCAATTCCATGATTACGTATACTGTTTTGATATTGTATATGATATTTTATTGCGTAGAAATTATAATACTACCAAACTACCAAATACTACCAAAATATTTTTTTATTCATTTGGGATTTACAAAAGTCGTTTTTAATACGTTATATAATATAATGTATGACATACTACTATGATAGTATGTGAACATAATTTTTTGAATCAGAGACGTGTATTTTGAATATTTAAATTTAATTTTATAAATTGTGATTTTTTGAAATTACCATGGCACATATGAGCCACCATATATATTTTCACTACCAAAACATTTTTTTATTCATTTGGGATTTACAAAAGTCGTTTTTAATATGTTATATAATATAATGTATGACATACTACTATGATAGTATGTGAACATAATTTTTTGAATCAGAGATGTGTATTTTGAATATTTGAATTTAATTTTATAAATTGTGATTTTTTCTTACCTAATTTGAAATGCTACACATAATATTTTTTAGTAAAGATTGGTTTTTGATTGCTTTTGATAGTTATTTGCTTAAATGCCTACCCCAAAGGTTTGACAATTGTTAACCTTTATACAAATTTGATTTTATAATTTTGTAACATAGTTTCATCTGAGTTAAAGCAAGTGTTCTGTTGAATTACATTTGTCCTGTGATTTTATGGTTTAAAGGATAGAAAGCTTGTCTTCAGCATGAGTAATGATGATCGTATGTTTACTATGACGAAATTGCCTTACAGATTGTTCTGCAAAAAGACTATTCAGTTGTTTAAGGGGAAATATTAGTTGTATTTAGGTCTTACAGTTTTTAGCTTCTCCATAGTAACTTCTAAAGTCACTTTTTAACTCCTTGGCAAAAATTAAGAGAAATCTTATCATTTGACCATGTGCATCTTCATTTCATAAGTCGTTTTGTACTATTAATTTCAAATCCACCCTGATTAGTATGGACAGCGTTTTTATCTGAACATCAGCTTGATAGCAGATATACCACTTTAATTATTTAATGCTACATTTTTCTTGTTATCAATGTACACACAATAATTGATAAAATGTTTGCAACTTTGAGGAAATATATAGTCGCATTTTTGCGAATCTTGTTGTACTTCAAGATAATCATCTTGGAATGTATTCGGCATCTAAGGCTGCCCCAATGGATGCGTAGTAAGCCAAAATTTGGTAGCAAAACACTCAAACATTTGAAACCAGAAATGAACTTGTATGACCCATGTGCTATATGGAGGACCGACAATTTGACAGTACCAGCCCTTGAATCAACTTAAAATGGATCTTTCTGGGTGCTTAGGCCAGAAATCCACTTCATGGAGTTGAAGACATACAAATGGAAGTTTAAGCAGACCACAATGTCGCTACAGCTGAACCTGCACACAAATCATCACCAGGAATAGCATGTCCTTTCAATACAATATCAAAAAGTGAAATTTAAGGATATGATGGATCATTATGTTTCCCTTTCCGTTTCTTAATCAGGAATACACAACATATACAAGGGGCCAAGGTGCATCTGACCACTGAGATCAACTATGAAAGTTCAAAATAGCAGCATCAAACTTTTATATTGCATGTAAAATCATCTTCAAAGTTGAAAGCCAAGAATTACATCCAAAAGAGGCTCCACACTCTACTGGAAAATTTCCTCTTTCTTGCTACATCCTTACTACTTGTCTTTATCATTCCTTTTTCATCCATGATTTACATAATTTTGACATTAAAATGCCACAATTAAGTAAATATCAGTAGATTATGAGCTGACATAACGCTATGAAAAATAAAAAGTTCATAATAAACCTCGTTTTCACGATTCTAAGAAATATGAATTGTGCATTTTACCGAACCGGAATAGATAAGGAAAAGAGCTTATTCCTTAATTTTATCACAGTCATTGGCAGTGAAATTCCTCCTATAATAGACCCAGTAGCAGAAATCAACCAAGTGAGAACTTTCATTGTAGAATATTGCGAGAAAATAAGATATCAAAAGATCATGTTTTACAAAAGCAAATGACATTGTTTTTTCTTCATATTCCAATGCGATATATTTATTTTAAGTAATCAAACATTCAAAAGATTGGTTATAAAGGAATTTGAAAGCAGGTGAAATATAATTGTATGTGTATTCTCGCTTCCGAGCTAAAAATCGGATTTGCTGTTGTTGCCATAGCAACTCGCGCTGCAGTGAAAACAAACCTCATTTCGTCGGTGAAAGCTCACTGATGAACGCGTGTTTATTGCTTTGAGGTACTTTAAAATGCCTTTACGTTGTGCTGCATATGGATGCACAAATCACAAAATGAAGGAAAACAAGCCTGGCTTCTATCGTTTTCCAAATAAAGATCCAGAAAGGAGAAAAAGATGGATTACTGCATGCAAACGTGTCAACAAGGGATGGTACCCCCTGGAATCCAACCAGTGTAAATGTTTACCTTTGTAGAGACCACTTTGTGTAAAAAAAGCCATCTAATGTGGAATGCTGATAGGGAAGGATCAAGAAAGATGCATTTAACATTCTAGAAACCTTGAAAGTTTGCCATAGGGTTAGCAAAGCTGTATACTATGGAGATCTTTCTTCTGACATGATGGCCATATTTATTTGTAAATTACTCACTTTCTGCAGTAAACATTCATTTGATGTTGTAGGGGGGTTCGTAATGAGCAAAACAGCAGTCCAGAACATTCCATAATAACCCAAATGGGGATTTTTGCACCTTGTTTTTGCTGGACACCCTTAATAGCTCAATAAGAACTAAGACAATGCCATGCTAGGTATATAAATATAAATGAAATATTAAGTATTTTCTGATCATCTGACAGTTCACAGTTTTTTATAAGCAAACCTACCTGAAAGCACCTGAAAATAAAAAAATAGAAACTGAAAAATCTATTCATATTTTTAAATCGAAAGTCAAGGAATATTTTAAATCTTAAGTGTTATGTGTATACAATAAAATATCTTTTATTTCTTATCCTTTATATTATTTTAATGCTTGTATTCTTGTACATAAACAGGACCTATATGATAGCAGCATTTTAGTACTGGAATAGTCATCCTGTATAAATATTTATTTTAAAATAATAAAACCTACATGTAAAATGTTAAAAAAATCAAGACTTCGAGAATTATTTTTAAATGATTGTATATTTCTCTAAATTTTTTTTAACCTAGAGCTACGTAGTAAAAATTTCACAACAAAATGTTCTCTTTTTAATTTTTCTCGAAACCTACTAAAGGACGTAATTAAAATCATAATTATAAAAAGAATTAATACACTAAATGCAAACTTTAATAAATAAAAACATACTTTCAGAAACATTTAGAACTACAATCCCGGACAAAAATCGTGGCAAAACTGATGTTTTTCATGAAAAATTCAAATACCCCCTCCCCCAGCATCAATGTTTTGAGTTGTGTCCAGCCAGAGGTTCCAACAAACATTGATAACATTGATGGTGGGGGAAGGGGGGCCTCATGACGTGAATTTCATGCTTTTGCCACAATATTTTGTCCGGGATTGTAGACAATCGGTAGATTTCTTATTAAAAAAATATATGCAGACAATAAGAGAAAAGCCTTTTTTTGTCAAGATATTATTTCATTTCCCATTAATTTTTCCATGATAAAATTACAACTGTACTCCCTATAATATGATTGGAGTGCATACATATAAACATATGAGAGAAATTGAGAATTGAGGAATTTTCTTTTGTACGTAACATTACGTGTCTTGGGTTGTGATAATCTCCAGCAGGTAGACCGATATTGCTGTGCATATCCTACCCCCATTGATTAAACATGCACTGCATGCACTACATGCACTGCACAATAGTACAATCAAGTGCATAAGAGTACAGATACAGTATATAGTCAGGATCATAGAAGCATGAAACAAAAAGTCAAAGTCAAAATGACATCAAATACGAATGGCAGGAGCTAGGTAATCTGTCTATTTCTATCCTTTTTATGCACCAATAATTTTCTACCTCATATATAAAATGCCAGCAGAAAAAGTGCTAGAGATAGGTTTTCCAGCAAGAACAGCGCTCGTTTTCTAGGAAATTCACTGCAGTGAATCGGTTTGTTTTCACTGCAGCAACTAGCGCATGCGTATGAGTGACTCCGATTCTTCTGATTTTCTCCGATTTGCAATTAGCTCGGAAGCGAGAATATAATAACGTGCGTAAGTGAATTCATGAAATCAAGCAAAAAAAGTCAAAAAGCTAAGTGAAAATGTAAAATAATAATGCCTGGTGATAATTGTAGTGCAGCCGGGTGTGTATTCTGTAAAAGACATAAAGGAATTGCAATTTTCAAGCTTCCAAAGGAGGAAGTGGATAAAGAATGGAGAGATCTTTGGTTGGGAGAAATAAAAAAAAATCGAGTGGTCGATAAGGATTTTCAAGAGCAAATCGATAAAACCTTGTCTTTGCATGTGAAAAACATTTTAAAAAAAGATATCATAGTTTCTAAGTATATTTTGATAAACAAGGAAACAAGTCTTCAGTGATGGAAATTTCATTCTGTTCCTTGCCTTTACTAATTAAAAGTGCAGGACCATGGGGAGCAAAGTAACTAGCAGTTTCTGCAAAATCAAAAAGGCGAAAAAAGCGTAAGACTGGTGTGATTCCAACTTTAAATATGCCCAAAAAACCTTTCGAAATAGCGAAAGTCAAGCACAGAGGACCAAGGACAACTGCCAGGGAATACCCACTTAAAGAGAAAGCTTACTACAAAAATATTGACGACTTGCAAAATAAATTGAAGCACTTGAAACTAACAAAAGATTGGGATGTCTCAGTGAGTCAAAACGAAGTGATCTTAACATAGCAATCGAAGATTTTTGATGTAGTTTTGCCTTACACTACTATCATTATAGATAACGGACTTGGATTCACAATTCAAATTTTCAACTGGTTCCTTCTTGAAGATCATATTATATGCAAAGTCAACAAACGAACTGTGAAAAATATAACAACATCTAACCTAATTAAAACATGTTTACAAAATGATTTTTCAGGGTACACAACATAAAGGAATTTCCATAGCATTGATTACTGAGGCAATTCCGATGTCCATGGCGGCGTAAGAGAGCAATAAAGATGAAGAAAGTTCACAGCCAATCATACTGTATAAGAATTTAACTTTTGTTCGTGTAAAAACATATGAAGTACTGAATGAAGTTGCAGATACTTAAGAAAACAATCAAGTTCTGCCTCAATGTAATCAGTGCAAAGTGATCAAGATATCACTAGCAACAGGAAAGCGCAAATCACAAAAAAGACATAATCAGCCTGCTAAATATCACCAACCACTTCCCACAGAATTAAGTTAACTCTGCAGCAACAACGACTCAAATGCGCTCAGTTAGAAAGTAAATTAAAAAGAATGCAAGAAATACTGAAAAAGTCTAATTTACAAGTTATTGAGACATTGAACAAAGATTTCATCAGTATCTTCAATGCTTATAGAGAACACATAACTGCCTTAATGAAACTGTTTTGGAAGCAACAACAAAAGCTTTTCCAATGTGATAAGCATGGAGTTTGATATCATCCAATGATTATAAGATACTGCTTATCTCTCTATGCCAAGTCAGCTTCCTATTCTTTTTAAGGTTTTTTAATAGCATTGTTAATTCTTCGTTCTTAATTTCGCAAGAGAAAACATTCTCACACATAAGCTCTATCATGGAAAAAAGAATATCATTTGCGACAATTTTTAACTCTTCAGTATCTGTGTTGGTTTCCATTCTGTTGATTATGTCTCAAAAAAAATCAGCAACATAAGAGAAACCAGCAATGTCAGTGATAATCTTGCAAATTTTTACTTTAGGATTAAGTCTACTCCCAAGTTTTCTCAAAAAATACTTCTCAGCAATTACAAAAATTTTTTGAACTTCTGCAGACGCATACCAAAGCCCTCCTCTATCTAATGCTGACAATAGTTTTTGATTGACTTGTTTCGATGTGTCAACTTCTTGACAAGCTTCCAAAATGTGCATACCATACTGGCATTCAATGGATTTCCACTTTTTGCAGTTCTTTAATTTATTTGGATAATATAATCCAGATAGATATTGTATATAAGCCAGCAAGCTGTCTCTCTGATATTACATGAGGACTCTCTTTTGCTACTTCACGTTCTTTTTTTTGATGTGCTATGTTTAAGGTGTCAGCTAATTTAGTTAACAAGATTTTTGACAATCCAGTTAACATCTTTGTCCCAAACTGAACCACACAAGCATAATATGTACCAAAAAATATCTCTGAAGACTTAAATTTTACTTCAGTGTCTATTGTTGTAAATAATTTTTCACACTTATCCAGTGTTAGTTGCTATTGAAATATATGAAGTTCTTCTTTGGTATTCGCATATGCATTATTACCTTTTAGTTTTTCACATTGGTTTAACAGCAGTTCAAACAATAAATTTTTTTGTGATTCCTTCGCTCCCTTTCCATGTCAATGACACTTGTGAGCTGCTTGTCTGGACATCTTCAACTTCATCTTCAATTTCAGAATCAGATCAATGATTATTTTATTTAGCATGAGTCTTCAAGATCCTTGAACTTTTGTAGACTTTGACACAAAAGTCACATTTAAAAATAACACCATTTAGTTTAATCTAAATAAGGAGAAAAAAATATCACATCTAATTTTAAAAACCATCAATTCAACAAAACTGCAGTGTTTTCAAATGTCCTTTTTGCGAAACGGTTTTACCCTGCCTGGATAAAAATGTAGCTATATAAAATATTTAAATAAACCCATACTTTGGTTAAAAAAGTACTTACATTCTCACAAATAACACTAGAACATTCGTATTGCAACTCTTCATCTGTCAAAACTTGTAAAATAGCGTTGAAATTATCATTTAAAAGGTCATATGAATTGCCAATACTGCTACTGCAATCGGCCATTTTTATTTTTGTGTGCACGTTCACTATAAAATCGGGTCGCTTTTGAGCATCTGCCTCGGAATATATTAGGCGGCTTAAAAAGTTTCCAAACCAGAGTTTTTTCTACAGACTGTGATTTAATTTTTCGTGAACTCAACGTTAAACATGGGTGGCAAGCGACGTCGCCTTGGCAGCTAGTATAATTAAGACTCCGTTTCCATTAAGACGATTTGCATCGTAGCGCTGCGTTGCGTCTTAAGAATGATTGGGGGTCTGTCTCCATTAACAACGCATCACCTCAGCATGAAAACAGTATCGGATAGCTTTTACTACGCTCCGACCCTGAAAGTGATATAACATCATTCGGATAGCTTTTAAAACGCAATTTTTATTAATAGAAACTAAACAGGTGGTGTCAATATTATTATTAAGACGAAACCATTCATTTTTTCAAAATAAACAAAATGGCACTGAGCAGAAAGAAGTTATGTGAACAAATGTTATTAATACGAAAAGTTTGGATATTACTAAACAATCTTTTAATTCTTTGGAAACTTTTTTAATGGAAAAACTAGGACCCAAATACATAAACCTTCCCACAACTGAAGATAAGATCAAGCTCAAAAGTTTTATGAGCGATTTGGTTTTCCACAATGCATTGGCGCTGTAGATGATACTCATATCCAAATAAAGAGACCAACTGAGATCTCAGCAGATTATGTTAACAAAAAATGTCACTTTACATTTGTTAAGGTATTCTCCTTCATTTCTCAGTGTTTTATTAGTCATTTTCAGTTTGTTTACATGTTCCCTGTGGTTTTTCATTTTGGTCTTTATTTTTCATGTTTTTCAGTGTTTTTTTTATTTGTTTGGGTTTTTATGCCAATTTCTGTGTCATTTTGTTCTGTAGTATACATCATATCAAATTTAGAAAGTTCTTCATATTTCACAAATTTTGCAGAGAATCGCATTTGAAATATGTTGATTTCGAATTTGACAGCCATTTTGTCAGATTTGACAGAAACTGGACAATTTGGGCCAAATTTGGACCAAATTTAGAAAGTTCTTCAATTTTCATGAAATTTTGCACAGATCACAATTGAAAGGTGCTGATTTCGAATTTGACAATGATATTGCCAGGTTTGACTAAAATTGGGCAATTAAGGCCAAACTTGGACCAAATTTCGAAAGCTCTTATATTTTCATGAAATTTTGCACGGACCACATTTGAATTTTGTTGGTCATTTTGTCAGATTTGACCAGAAATGGGTAATTCGGGCCAAATTTGGATCAAACTTAGAAAGTTCTGCAATATTCATAAAAATTTGTACAACGCACAATTAGAAGTTGTTGATTTTGAATTTGCCAGTCATTTTATTAGATTTGAACTTAATTTGGCAATTCGGCAATGTTGTATTTTTGAGACTAGATTATACATTGTTGTGTTATGTCCTCAAGTCTTCAAGCCAAGCGGCTTCTTGTTCAAATTGCGTTTGCGCGAGGTGTTTGAAATGCAAATTTGGTCGTGTCGCAAAAACATGTACACTTTGTGCATCAATTTACATGAAATCAATACATGAAGCGCAGTAACCCACTTAGATTTCAAAGTTTCCCTGGTCAATGTTAAATGGATTTAAAAGAAATTAAAGATAAAAAGGGTGGTAAGGAAGTTATCAATATTTTGTTTTTTAAATGTCTGAGGCTTTTGTTCGTTTTTGCACACGTGTGGGTTGTGTAATTGCTTTTTTAATTATAAAGCTATGGATTAGTAGTCTGTCTACAGCATTACTTGATGTTTCAATAGCTATTTAAACCATTTGTTAGCCCAGCAGTATAACTTATAGTTTTTGTTTTAACACATACAAACCTTTTGTGATATCAGTTATTAACTTTTACTTATTATTTAGCAGCCTTCCTAATCACCATGCACCATGGCAACAGCAAATTAAAAAAACTGCACAACTTGCATGCATTCAACACAAATTTCTGGATTTCAGTTATATATTCGTGCAAATTTTTGTAAGTTTGGATCATGTATTGTTCATGATCTTTTACTTTACATGTTTACAATCTAGGAAGTCCGTTCGTAATTAGGAAGATATATACATACATAATATATTGAATGTTTAAAGCATATGATTAATGTATGTCATAATCGCCGATATCTGAAGGATCAGCCTTAATTTTATTTTGTGTCCTCAAATAATTTTACACCATTTCAGTTCATGAAAGGAAAACAAAGTGACGTTTCAGTTCATGTGGTACATATCTACAATACTCACAATGCCCTTAATTGTCTATATATTAATAGCCGATTCTCTGTTTGTTTGTCTGTTTGTTTGTAAGTCATTCAAAATGGTAGATAGAGTTGTGAGCGTGATTATTTCATTATATTTATAAAGGAAGTCTTATCGCTGGTTTTAAGTGCAATAATTTGGAGCAGGTGGTGATACAACGCAAGCTGAACATGGGCGGCGAGCGACCCCGCCTTGGCGGCTAGTCTATATATTAATAGCCGATTCTCTGTCTGTCTGTTTGCTTGTTTGTTTGTAAGTCACGCAAAATGGTAGATTGAGTTGTGAGCGAAATTATTTCTTTTTTGTGTGCGACTTGGGTTCGAAGCAAATACATTGCAACCCCAATCGAACGTGACTTTTTTTGGCTGATGAACTAATAGGAATAACGTTTTGTTTTTATCATTATTGTTAGTTTTATTTTCCACGTTGACTTGGCTTTGAAAGCAGTACATCAACTAAATACAAAGAAATAACTGATTAAACATTTGGATAAAAAGCAGCAGTGGCAGAACGTGGCAGCATATGTCTGAGACGGGTGAACTTTTTTTTTGAGCAATCAAAATGTTTAAAAACCAATAGGAAAAAAAGAGTATCATATCAAAACAAAATGTTTTTTTTTTTTTTTTTCTTTTAATAAATTAATTTCTTCTTTTAATTGTTAAGCGTTCTGATCGAACGTTTTTTATTCTATTTATTCATTTAGCACGTGCCTTTTTTTCTCTCCTCCCGTGTGATCTTTTTAAGAAGAGAAACCATTTTCCCCATACGTTTGATAGCACCCATGTTAGAGCGCGTAACTTTTTTAAAACAAAAGCTAATAAAAAGTTGAAGTTTTCTCTCTCTACGTTTTGAGTGTATTGTTACACTGATAAAAGATTGGTTTTAACAGAGGTTGTGACTTCTGGTTGAGCACAAGTTGTACGAGCCGTTTATAAGGAAATTTGACGTTTATTGATAGAGTGCTACAGAGCAGGTGGATATGGGCGACGAGCCACGCCGCCTTGGCGGCTAGTCTATATATTAATAGCCGATTCTCCGTTTGTCTGTCACGCAAAATGGTAGATTGAGTTGTGAGAGTGATTATTTCATTATATTTTGTGCGACGTCAGTGTGAAACCATTCTATTGAGACCCTAATAGAATGCGACGTTTAGGGAAAATTATCTCCGTAACCAATAGGGATAACTGACGTTTCTTGGGGTCCACGATACTGGCGATAGGGTGACGAAAAATTTGGATCTAATTTTTGGGGGGACGGGTCTATGACGTCATCAAAATTTTTGAACAACAACATCTCCATAACTGTTGGTCGTAGCAAAGCAATGCAATACATTTTTTTGATCAGTTTTTCGAGCTCTACAACATGGACACACTTATTATTGCCAATTACTTAATTTTATTTTTCGTTAACTCATCGCAGGCACATGGGCGGCGAGCGACGCCGCCTTGGCGGCTAGTATATGTAATTAATAAATGTCATTTGTAAAAAACATTCAATCTTCTTTCGAATTTTATAAAGAATTTTGATATACTGGTCTTGAATGTCAATTCGAACATGTTTGTAAATAAAAAACATGGTACATGTCATAAACTTAAACACAAATTTCTGATTTCAGCTATGTTGATTTTGTTTTGAGTGCATTTTGCATCACCAAATGTATGTTTTCCTTTTTGTGCTTTTGATTTAGGAAATTTGTCAGGAAGATTATCAGCATTTTAAATTCGGAAATTCAGAATGTTTATATGGAGTATGCATCTTCTGATATCTTAAAGGATCATTTTCTTATGTTGATCTAAAAGTCTTCCTTAACGCGACTTGTAAATATGCAAAGCATTTCTTGTTCTAACTGTCCAAACCTAGCGTTTTTTTGTATATTTCGTGCAAGCGTTTACATGAAACTTTTGCGTACCATCCTTGTTAGACGATGCATATCTAAACCTAAAGATTAAATTAAATCTATGCTAGGAACTTATAATAATCTTGCAATAGTAATTCTACTATGATAACTCTTTTTTAACTAAAAAGTTAGAAATTAAGAAGTTGTGAATGCTTTATAAACAGAATCAAAAGTTATGTGTTTTTTTAGGGAAAAAATGTGTAAATGCCTAAATAGTTAAGCCTTCCTAGATACAAAAGATTTACGTTTACTTCGTGTGTTGGTTGTAATACTATTTAAGCTCTGGATTCGTACAGCTCAGCTCAGTTTCCTCCAACAATAAGTGTTTGTCTCTTCACCACTTTTGTTTGATGTTTCTCTAGCTAAGCTATACTGCCAATGACCCTAATTACGAATGACCTTCCTAATCAGCTTAGCAAATTGAAACGTTCTGATTGTCTATAAATTCAAAATAATGTACAATTTCTAATATAATACAAAATTTTGGTAAATTTTGGAGGGCATTATATATATACGTTTAATGATCAATATCTTTGATTACTTTTTGTGTTTGCAACATTGGTAATTTTGTTTTTAACTAAGAAGATTGGAAGTGCATATCAAATGTTTAAAGCATAATGTGATTTTCGTACGTATGTTCACTTTATTTTTTTTTTTTTTGTATCCCCTAAATGAAGAATGTTTCATGTCATTCGCATGTAATTAGGTTCATTGGCGGTGCATATATGCAATAAAGTTTCAGATAGTGATAATTACACTTTCCCAATGCCTTTCATCTTTCAACTTTTTTTTCGATTACCTTAAAGAATTTGTAGAAACCTTTCTTCTATTGTGTTGATTATTATGTCACATTTTTCTTTTATGTAATTTGTGTATTGTTTATGTAATTGAATATATATAAGAGTATTTCTCACTCCCATTCAAACATTCGAAGGAGTCAACAGTTAAATAATTTTTTCATGAAAAGTTTCACTGGTAGCACACTTAATGCCAGCTGTTTGAACACATTTAACTTCAAAGTTTCGGTAACAAAACTCATTTTACTTTGTGTGTTACTAACCCCACTTGCTCTATGCATTCTTGAGCAGAACGTAATGTTGTATTTTATTGTATTGTTCAATCATTCAAAACCATTCAAGTTTCAAAAGTGTTATAATTATAGTTTCATTTTTCATACTTCAGTTGATTTTGCAGAAATCTTTCTGCCCGTAAGGTCATATTAATATTAAGTTATTTTTCATTTTGATTTATTTCTGAGAACACTTCAGATGGAGATCAATAAGTAAGCATTTGCGTATAATTTTCGTTTTAATGCAAACACTTCCTATCGTATCATAACGAAATGATTCAAAGTTGTTTACATTGAAAACGGAGATTAGAAGACGCAACGCTATGATATATCGTTTTAATCGAAACGGAGTATAGTTTTTACAGTTATAGAAGACATGTGAGCTGTCAAATGTTTACTTCGTTATTTGTTTTTGCATGTTTTTTTTTAAACTAAGATTGTTGTTGGCTCTGATGCTGTTTCTGTTTTCTTAAGCTCTTTTAAAAGCCACTGTAAAAATTTATTTTCTACTTATCAGCAACAACATAATAACATTCATACAAGATAACGATTGTTAGCTGCACCAAGACCTTAATAAAACTATAAAATTTGAAAATAATGACTAGGTTTAAGGTCCACTTTGTGGTGGTTGTCCCAAATTGTAATATCTGTCTACTTGGTAATAATTACATTGAGGACCTTAATGTGAAAGTTCCCCTTGGTGCTAGAGTAGATAAAAATGAATTGTTTTGATTTAGCTACATTTGTTAGTTAGTATTAAGACTCTTAAAAAGACGTAGAAATTGAAATAATACCATCACTCCACATGAAAATGTCTGAATGAACCAAACTTGCTCCAAGCCAATACGATCTATCATACTTAGGCGGAAGTTCTCTTTCATTTTCAGACAAAACCGAGGCCAACTCCATATTAGCATTATGGCATTCTTTACGTGCTTTTGCTGCATCATACTGACCATGAATAAAAAGATAGCAGCTGCCATCACGATTAAAACAATCTTTACAATCTTGACATGATTGCTGCACTGAAAGAATGAAAGAAAATCTATTATCAACAACATCAAATTCTCAACAATATGTTGTTCAGATTATCAATAGTTATTGTTTCGGATGAATATAATTTAACTTTTTACAACAAAGATTTTAGTTGCGCACCAGAGCATAAGGAATTGTGGCAGTCCACTCAATGATCCATAATTCTTAATTTTAGTTCCTCCTTGCCCTATGCAAGGTATTTGTGTTCATTACCTACTGTCTGAATAATCACGCTGAGAAAAAACAAACACTGTGCTCTGTGTAGTGACTGGACAAACTTTCATGAAAATAGGAATGCATACATATAAACCTTCATGATATAATAATGCTTGGATCATTCACTCCATTTCATTAAGTAACGTTTGTATCTCATTGTGGTGTCAACTATTTTCAAAATCTTCCAGCTTGAATTTTAGATTTCTCAGACATTTAATAAGGTTTTAAGATACTAGCCCAATCAAATGGTAACAAGTTTCTATTCTTAGCATTCCGCAATCAAAGTTCAATACAATATTATCACATTTTAGGAATGCAGCCCTGAATTGAAGATTCAGATCAAAAGTTACTTTGGATGCACTGAATTACTTTTAAAAAGTCATACTTTGACAATGGTTGTGCTTAAAAGTATTTTTAGGGGAAAATATCCACCTAATTCTCTCATAACTACACCATTATACTTATTTAGTTGACATACTTACAATTAGAATCAATTTCAGGTACTAAAACAAAAAAGAATTGAGTTGAATAAGTAACAAAACACATCTTAAGTAATATTGCGATTTCATCATAATAGTCAAGATTCTGAAGTAACGTTACAGCTCAGTTATAGCTCAACTCATATAAAAAGAACTTTAAGAAATTAAAAGATTATCTAATTAAAATATGCATTACAAAAGGTAACTTGTATTGAACGGTCAAGTATTGCTTCACACCAATCAGCAGAAATCTAAAAACCTACCTGAAGATTTTTTCATGCAAAAGTAAAAATAGGCTGAGCCACAATTATCAGTTATCCAATCAGTCTTGGTTGTTGCTACACAATTATCAGCTTCTAATGTTGTTAAATTTTCTGGATGCCAAAGAGACTCTATAAAACACAATTGTTGTGGAATAATAGATTCTGTTTTGTAACTTCACAATCGGGTTCACAGCAATTTTTCCCTGACCTGTACCAGAGTATAGATGATTATCCTTTGCAGAATTTTATTTCAACTGAGTTGATACATCTATATTGGTAGACGGTTATTCATCTACGTGGAAGGCAGCGATATTTTCAGGAAAATCTATATCTATTTAAATCCATTAATTTTCAGGTTAATAAAGAGGCATCCTGTTCATTAATTGTTGAACTTTATGCGAACAACATTTGCAATCATAATTTTTTGAATGAGTGAGAGAATCAACAAGAGCATATGTAAAAATATTTATCAATGGCAAAATGAAAATGAAAATTAAAAATGAGGTGAAAAGTGAGCAGAGTGAAAGAATTCTGTATTTATGCGATTTCATAATTGTGTTACCTATAGTGGAGTTATAGAAAACTGTCAGAAAAACTGACATAATTTAGAAAATCCTAATGATTATTTCGTATGTATGAATGTCTATTCATGTGGCAGACTTTTTCAATCAATTATAAAATGCCTAAATGGTGTAATAGAGTTGCAACTTGAGTCCGTCAGAGTACTCTTGCTATTGTAACGTGAATAGTGAACTACATTAACATTTGTTTTGATTGCTCGTTAAAATCTTAATGAGTTTTTCCATACTTAATTGTCGACTTTCTCTTCTTCTACTTTTTCCATTTCCTACACAAATTGCATCACAAAAAAGACTAAAAAATAAGGATTCCATCGATATAAAATTTATGAAAATTAATTACATATTTTCTTCAAAAATGCGGTAACAATTTTTGTTGCCAACTTTTTGAAACACATTGTACAAAAACGATTTTGGATGTCGATGAGGAAATGAGAAACAGATTTAATTACATTTAATTACGATACAAGTGTATCTCTATTTATGAATGACATGGAATTTGTTGAAATTATTCTTTCTACGATGATGCAGAACATATGTGACTGTCCATGGGAAAAAAAGTACATTCGATTTTACCGATATGCGCAAATTACCGGTAATTTTACCGGTAACTTAAGATTTTTTTAGCGATTACCGGTAATTATAATTTTTTATCGATAAATTTACCGCTTTACCGATAATTACCGGTATCGTAATGTAATGTAAAAAAATACGTCTCAGACGTAAGGTAAAGTGGCTAATCGATAGCGATAACATGTTTTCGAAAATGTTAATGTTTGTTTATACTAATTTTTTTTTTTTTTTTTTTTTTATGTCAATAGATTCAATTTCAACTTATATACAATACCTTATACAATAAATATATAAATATATGTTAATACTAATTCCGCCATTTTTAAGACCCATTTTTAAGGATGATGTGTCGACAATTTATTAATGATTTTTTCTTCATAGGTTTAAATCTTCCATTTAAAAAGACTGCGTTATTCAATTATTATAATGAACAGGGAAATTTTTGTAACAGCCCTTTGGTAATCTATACTCTTTTTATGTATATATTACAGGTAACATTCGTTTGTGTATCAAAATCAACTCGTTACCTGGTTCTCATTCAGCTGAAAATAAGAGATAAAACAGTTTGTTCGAAATTTGGCAATAATAAAAACCGTCCACTCTAATTCTATTAAGTTATTTTTGTAAATCCCATGACGAAAACTTTTATTTTTATTTTCCTCAGGGAAAGTCAGCTGAGACTTATTTTATTCAACAGATATTTCACCTTCAACAAGTGGAGATGTGTCCTTAAAGAATCGATCATATCGCAACGTTTTTAGTGATCTTTATTCACTTTTGTAACTTTATTCAGATAATATCCCGATAAAGAGTGAATTTGGGAAAAGACAAAATGAAAACATTTTAACGTCGGCTTGACGAGTTGCAAAAGTTCTCTTTTGAAATACTCACCTTCGTTTAAACATTAATACTACCTGTTTCCTACAGTTTTTCATCATAAGGTTTACGTGGAAGATTGTCTGAAAGCTCAGGGCTCCAAAACTCTCCTATGTCCTGGCTGTAAAGCTTGCGTGGGTGCGCACTCTTCTCGCAGTAGTCAATGTTGATGATGGACAGTCGGAAAACCTGTGGCAAGGTTCCAAATGGTAGTTCCTCTGTCCATTCGAGTCTCATTGTCATACAACAGTCGAGCATAAGAGTGTTAGCATGAAGTGATGGAACCGATGTAATTTTCCTTGTACAACCTTTCGAAGACCTTTACTGCAATAGCATTAATATTTTAGTCGAAAGATCCTGGGAACTATATGCTAAAATTTGGTTTCATACTACTACAAAAACATGTACACGAGAAGACATTAGGAAGATCGTTTATTTTCTTTGCAGTGCATATTCATCTAAAAACATTCGATTACTGAACATTCGATGTGAATTCTTTGACGACTTTTAAGTATCCCGGAGGTAAAATGATTTTCAAATTATTACACTACGGTAAAAATATCGATACTACATCTTTAGCGGTAAAAATACCGGTATATTTTACCGGTAAAATGAAATGTACTTTTTTTCCCATGGACGGTCACATATGATCTCCCCCCAAGAGCGACTTGGTCCAAACACAATGTTTTAAATTCTTCAAGCTGTGTTATGCATTCGAAAACTTGGTACTGGAAAATTATCAAATTTCTTACAACAATTAGCTGCATTCGCAAAGAGTTGACAATATCACCGCGGTTTCTTCCAGTTGCACCGGTATTTTAAATTATCCTATAAAATCAGGTTCATTATCCTCATCCTTATTTTTTAGGACTTCTGCGAAAGCAAGAAATATTTTAAAACCGCTTTGTTTTTTTTTTGTTTTTTCTGCTAACCAAACCTAGAGGCTTCTTTAAATTTCGTGGGTGCGTATACATGTGCAAGTTCTCTGCCTTAAAATCTGAGGTATGCATTCCTGGTGGAGGCCCACATCAGTGGATAACACTGCCAGTTCCCCCCGGCCTCGTTAAAATAAATTTAAAAAAAAAAAATCAAAGCAACGTGTATTGCATATCAGTGAAAGATTTACCGACGTTTGTTTGATCAATAGTGGATTTTGAGGAAAATATCCATATTTTAAGACGAAAAAAAGAAAATTTAAAGAAGAAAATTATAATTATCTTGAACTATGATCATTCTTTTCTAACTAAAAGAAGTTCTCAACGCTTTGTAGATGAAAGAGTCAAATAGGTATATCTATCATTACATGTGGCAGCGGTGGCTTCTATGGCACAGTTGGTTAGCGCGTTCAGCTTCAAGCCCATAGATCTTTCTTTTTTTTCGAATTTCAAACATGTCATAAATATTTCATTTTTCATGCTTTAGCTGATTTTGCAGAAATCCTTATGCCTGTAAGGGCATCTTGTTCATTTTCTGCTCAGTATGTTCTGGTTGATGGACACATGTCACGGTAGCATTATCATTATAGAATTAAGAAACTCTAGAAGCTGAAGATTGAGAATGAGATTGACTCCTAACTGTATGAGATATTGAAGAAAAACAAAAACTCAAATCAGAAATTTTTTGTTGTTGTTTGAGAGTGAGAAATTTGGTTACGAACCATGTTGGCTTTTGTAACGTAAGGGCGGCGAGCGTTCATGAAGTTACCGATTTTTAGGGGCTGACTCTGGACCAAAAAAGACTGCTAGTGCAAATATTTTAATGTAGAATTATTTCTTTAATATGAAAGAATGTATTTAGTTAGAAAAAACATAACACCAAGATTAGTTCTCCTTTGAGCTGTCATATTTTTCTCTCTATCACCTTTTCAACAGAACTTTTAAGGAAGTTTAGAAAGAGACATTCCGCCTTGTGCATGCAAAATCAATTTTAATGAATATTATGTATTTTTTATTCATAGGAATTCTTCAAACAACAAAACACAATATGAAAATCACTACATATACAAACATGCCATCCAAGCTTTTGCAAAAACCTTTTTAAGTGATAGTTGAACAGACTAGTTAAAGCTCAAAAGATTAACAAAAAATTGATTTTCTTCAAACTATTTATATTTACTGTATGCTCTCTAGTAATTGCCCGGGTGCCTATATAAATGTTTTGTAAATTAGGGGAGCACTCATTAGAGAGGGGCGCTAATGGAAGAGAGGCGCTTAAAAAAAATTGTGAATCAGTCATGATAGCTGTAAACGAGGCATTGCGCTTTATCATGAAAGAATAAAACAACTGTATTTTTCATGGCTACGAAATAAGATTTTGCACATATAACTTACATTTAGACATCACAACAATATAGTCTTCCCTTTCTATTACAGAATTTGCGCTTTTTGTTCAAAGTTATGATTACCGCTCGGGCGCTTAATAGAGAGGGGCGCTAATTGGAGAGGGGCGCTAATTAGAGAAAATACGGTAATGCAATTGTATTAATCAGTATTACCTTTAGCATTGTTCCTCAAAAACTTTCCACTCTTATATTGTAAGCCGATCCAACCCTTCTTTTTAAAATCCTCTATATCTTTTTGGTCCTTGTGGTTAAGTATTTCAGCTAACACCAGCCCTTTCCTGATACATTTACTTTTGGCAACATGCCAGGTGACTTCCTCTTCATACAGAAAATAGCGCTGTTTAGCTATAATGACAAAGTCAATTAAGCCTCAAGTAATTCAGGTGCAGAAACTTTCATTAAAAAAACACCCCTAAAAATTACCAAGCTATTCGCTAGTTTAAATTTTCGCCCTATGTGAATATCATAATGCAGCAACCAATAATCTTACATAATATTTTTTTGCAAATGAATTTCTTTTCATCAGCTTTGCTGTTTGAGTAATTCCATTTTCCATTTCCATCCAAATAGAAAATATAGGTTTTTCCAAGTACTCTAAAAAATAAATAAATCATTACTCTCACAAATGAAGCTTTCAAAGATAAACCACAAAGTAAATCAACTTTTGATAAAATACCCAGTCCTGGCTTTGAACAACAAAACGATTCTACACACAGTGAAATGGTAACTTTGAATACAAAAGAAAAACATGAAACTTAAGATGAGTTTCAAACACAATCAAATGGGTACATAAAGGTGTTCCACTTCTCGCAATTCTCAAAAACAAAGCATGCAGAAGACAATTAGACATTCACGTCAATAATTCAATCCAATTTTCCAGACTTTGTTCACTCGTATTTATGTACGTATTATGTATTAGTAACTACACATTCATAAAGATATCTCAAAACAAAATTCGGACATTATCATATACAAAAAGATTTTTCTATTTCAGGCTTACTACCTTGTCATCTCAAAATCTTCATCAACATTACTATAGATCACATAGGAGCCAGTTGCCCAAATTAGTTCCTCATTCTCGTGGTACAGCCCAATCCAACCTTCATCACCATCTAGCAATGAAGCCAAGAATTCATTTTGACAATGGTTCTTTATTTCAGCCAGTTCTGCACCTTGTGCTTGACAAAACCTCTGTGCTGTCAACCAATCCAGTGCTATATTAATTTTTTTGAAGCAATCCAAGCCATTTAAGAGCCAACCGTTGCGTATATCACAATCACTTGAATGAAAATCATCTGAAAATGAAAGTTACACAAATTCAATTTCAGTTTAATGGCTGTCCGAATTTTATATGAAACTTGAAAAGACAATCCACAAAAACCTGAAAACATCAAACTTATCTGTTACAATAAATTCACATCAATATCAACTGATCTCACACAACAAACAGTAAACACTCCCTTTTAACCTATTTTAGATATATCAAACATTTATCTTAATCAATGCAGCAATTTCATTTCTTTTTCCCATTTGCTGAGTAAATAATATTTAACACTACTGTAAGTTGTAAACTTATAGACTAGATACAATTCACCAATCAGGTAGAATTATGTTAACATACATAGAAAAATGTAATCCAAACCATTTTCAGTTCCTCACCTGGTTGCTTTTGACAAACAACCTCGATTTCCGTTCGATCTTCTTGGACAGTGTGAGAATAGCAATTTCCATCTTTTTCATATGTAATACATGCATCACTGTTGTTACACTTTAGCCAAATCTTACGGGGATTGGATGGCAAACTAGATGCAATCTTACAATTTTTCTCAGAAAATAAATCTGCATTAAGATTTTTGCAAAACAACTCAGCTGCAGTCTTGCTCATGTTTTTATCAAAATGTTGATACCAAACATTTTCATGGACAAACCAAAAACCAAATTGCTCCGTAAATACTTTAATAGAAAAGAAAACGCACATTTAATTGGATTTTTAGCTTTCACTCTCCACGGCCTTTTCATCAGAAACAGTAAATCTTTGTTATTTTTTCCTAACGTTATAACATGATTTTATCTTCTTTTTTTTCAATGCTTCAATGCTATGTTATATGCTACAATATTTTATTCAATCGACAAAACATCTTTAGTAGTACTAGTAGTTTATTATTCAGCACTTATACAAATTTCGATAACTATTTTTAAAAGAAACATAGCCAATATAGTAGATCAGTGGAAATTTCATAAAGATTATTGAAAGTATTTTGTATTATCATCTCATGGACATTGGTACATACCTGGTTTATTACCTCCGCTCACTGGATCATTGTCAATATGCTTATTACTCACAGACTTACATAAACAAACCATCAGATAAAGCAGCAACTGTTTTGGTTTCTAAATGAAAGAAATTGCTTTATTGGGGGGAATTATGGCCAAAGCTACAGTTGCTCCAAATTTTGTGCTGTCAGACATTGTACAGTACCCCCTCCGCCACAAATCAATGTTACATGAAGCAACATTGATTGTGGGGGGAGGGGTCTTAATGTTCATTTCCTTTGAAAACTTAGCTTTGGCCAACATATTTTGTCAGTGATTGTAGATTTTTTAACATAACTCCAACATTTTTTAACATAACTTCTGAAATAATCTGAAATAATACTTTGCTTGAACCATATCAGTGAGTAATCTTGAGTTACTTGTGTGGATATGTTTTTTTTGCATTAAATCTGTTTTTGCCATTTAGCCACTAATATTTTCATCATGTGATACAGTAATGGAAAAACTTTTGAATTCAAAACTGAATGAAAACATGAACAGGATGACGAGAAGCTTCATGATTAAAATGTATATATACATATACATGTAGTGATTGACGATGATGAGTTAATCAATTGTGAAAATGAACCAGGACAAAATGAGGTGATACAAATGACGCTTCCATATGCTGGAAAACAAGGTACGAACCTCTCAAAAATGAAGAAAGTTCTGCATCAAACTCTTCCTCAAAATACGACCTTGTGTTGCTTACACAGGCACAAAACTTTCTACATGGTTTCCCATCAAAGACAAAGTAGACATAGAACATGAAAGTAACGTCGTTTACAAATGTCAATGCCCCGAAGAAGAATGCAGCGAAACTTACATAGGAGAAACAAACAGACGATTGCAAGAACGCATAATTGACTGCAACAAAAGAGACAACAATTCACATCTGTTGAGGCACAGTAAATCACATAAACATCGTCATGTATGGACTAATGACTTTCAAATGATTGGCTCAAAGTATAAAACAACATTTAGAAGAAAAATTCCTACTTCTACTTACACTTATGCATAATATACAACATACGCATTTCAAGACGAAGAACCATTTGTAAATATATATGGAAATGCTT
Organism: Turritopsis dohrnii; assembly: GCA_027922465.2. Lineage (NCBI taxonomy): Eukaryota > Metazoa > Cnidaria > Hydrozoa > Anthoathecata > Oceaniidae > Turritopsis > Turritopsis dohrnii. The sequence goes on along the minus strand of BQMF02000263.1, from coordinate 231,750 downwards.
GAAATAAATTGGTTATTATTATTATTATTATTATTAAATAGGAGAAGCTTACTAATTAAACAGATGAAACCAACTTTGAACACACAAGAGAATTCGTACAGTTTGAAACTATTTATATAACTAAGATATTTTAACCTTCTTTTATTTTACTCACGAGATTCTACACATTTTTTACGATACATTTTATATGTTATATATACAATCTTTTAAAAGTTACAACACACCTGATGATGCTAGACGGATGTCTAGCGAAATATTGTATTTTGTAATATTTTAATTATGAAACTTCTCGTCATCCTGTTCATCGTAAAACTATATGCCCGCATCAACATATTTGAATGAAAACAATGTTTATAAAATCATACAAACGCTTAACCCGACAAAATGTGTCTTTGATTGCATTCCAATCAAGTCATTCCATTTGCAGACAGAGTCATTGTCCAACCACTGCCAAAACAAATATCATTGAAAGCCAATATACATATTTCCATCATGTCTTAAATTGGTAGCGTTTTTGCCAACTTTCAATAAAGGGGTAAAGTTTGCAACTGAAAAGTACAGACCAATTAGTGTTTTTCCTGGTTTCTGTCATTGATTATGAAATTTACCAACATTTGTAAATTTGTGGATCAAAACAATCTTTATTCTTTGGCACAAATATGGAAGATATAATTTGCTAACATTTCTGAAGGACTTTGAAGTGTACCTATATGTTACGGGGATTGTGATAAATTCGGAGATTATGCATATTAGCCAGTTATTTTAATTCCCTATAGGGTAAGGGTTAGGGTTAGGGTTATTATGCATAATAACCGCACGGAATATGCATAATTCCCAATTTATCATATTCCCCGTAACATATATATAAGATTGTTTTAAAGGAAGCATGCTGGTTGCCTTAGTACATGAGAACGAACCGGTCAAAATCAAATTAAACAATTTCACTATAAAACTTAGATCTGTTATAGTACATTTTCTTGCCTTAATTTTGTAGAGTATACATCTGAAATTGTTTCTCAATTTTTCTCAATCAACACATTTATCATTTACAGTTTCATGTATGCACCTATAGTTTCATGATAATCAAGATATCCATCAGGTTTTATGGTTTTAACTTGAACTTTGAAGTTGAAGATTTGCCCCAAAGCACAACCTTATCCATTGATTAATCCTGGGAAGCTGATATTGGAAGTGCTTTTTGGAATCAGTGAAGTCCCAAAGTCATGGCATGGTTGCTTTTGTCCTTCTAAAGCGTTGCATTTTGGGCATGAAAGTGTGATGAATAAGATGCATATCAATAATAAGCAACATCTGAACCTCAAAAAACAAAAAAAAAACAAAAAAAACATCAATGATGTAATCGGTTAAGTAAAACTAGCCCCTCCTAACGGCCCCGCCTTAGCCCCGGTTTGTAGCCCCGGCTTACAGAACGCCTTAAAATGCTCATTCCCCCTCAGAGATAGGAAAATGCCGATGCTGGGACAGAATTGTATCCCTCCTAATTATCAACGAGAATCTCTGTCAATTATTTTCTCATAAACATAAATTATTAACGTGGAAAATCCTAAGATTTCGGGGATTTCCCTACATAAAGTTTAGTTAATAAATATTAGGGGGTTTTCCCTAATATTATTATTATCACCACAAACTACTCAGAAATGTAAACAATTAAATATCATAAAAATGTCCAGGGGAAATCCCCAATTGTAGTAAAAAGCAGTTTGTAGCGAATTTGTTTGACTCACTCTTTTGTGAACTTCCTTTTGTGAACTTTTATTTTTTTTGTTTTTTTTGTTTGTTTTTTTTGTTTGTTTTTTTTACCTCTTACCTCTTACCTCTTTGTTATCTTATGCATGCTTATCTTATGCATGCTTATAATGTCCTCTGGCATATGTAGCAATACCATCTTTTGCAATAATTCTTTTGTCATCATCCGCATTAAGAGCGAGTTTGTTTGTTTTTATAGTGTGGACATCATGCTTAATCGATTGGAAGGTCATCTGTTCCCTGTAATCGTTCTTACCATCGAACAAGCATCTCTTATAATCATCAAACCCCATCGTCTTCTTTACTACACACTTCTTAACTCCCTTACACTTTTTGTCTTCTGTTCCGTCTAATTGTTTATATGCATAGGTCTTTGCTCTAAGAGCAACAAACTCTGTCATTATCTTACCACCCAACTCATCTTTCATTAGACCGATGACTTTCTTATTCAAACCTATAGGTAAAGGTCTGTTATCTTTCTCATCGTACGCTGAAGTGTCGAATCTCAAAGCTACATCATCAGCGATATCTTTGTAAAAGTCGTCAGTTTTGATGTGATAGACAAAGCTGTCTGTATCCATATAGCAGAGCTTTAGATTGTCACCATATATTTTGGTCTCATGTAATCATAGTGAAACTCATACATAATCATCTTTGACAAATCAAGAACTACAGGTCCCAGATAGATTGGCTTGTTCAACACGAGTTTGATCTTTTGCATTTCAGCAGCCATCAAATGTTCGCTGAAACAGATATATACTACCCTTGAAGTTAGGTTTCATCACCAGCTTCTCATATTGTTCTTTCTTGGTAGCCAAGCGCATGTCTTTATGCTTACGTTGATTCTCCATAGTTTTACCAAAGACTGAATTGTTCATGAGCTTGAAAAAGTCCTTTTCAAAGTCATTCTTTGATTTGGTACGCAAATTGGTGTTGAAATCGATGTACGACTTCAACCATGCGCTTTGCTTAAATCTCAGTACTCTATGAACCTTCTCAAGAACAAGACCATGCTTCAGCGCTTGATCAAGTGCACGGATATGAATAATATAGTTCTTCTTGTCTGAAGGACATGGAGTTAGCTTTTCTACACCATTGATCTTCTTTCGCTCAGGCATAAATGGAAGATCGTTATGTGAATCATGAAGCTCCTGAGGATAGTTCACATCAACTTCAAGAAGATAACCATATTTACCGTCTTTCTCAGCCAACTTTGAAATGAATTCAGCGGTAAATTTATTAGCATCTACCCACTTGAAATTCCCTGTCGGTAGCTTCTGAATCATAGCCCATCCATATAGATTGTTTGCATCAAGATATTGGAGATAGCTATATACTTTCTTCAGTCTTCTTATATTTAGCATCCATATACTTGTTATTAGCTTTAGCATGTCTATGAACAGCCTGACAGAGACCTCCTCTAATACCTTGCTCTACGAAGAGAAACATATCCATGTCTGACAACAAATCCAGCTGAACCTCTGTCTTTTTCAAACAGGCTTGCCAAGCTAGTCCTGGAGCAGTGTAAAAATGTGCAGGATCCAGTTTATAGTTTGTTATACATGTTTCCCTGAAAGTCTCAAAAACATCAGCAAGCAATAGAACGTCTGTCTTGAGGTAGAGATCATGATACGCACCCATATTTTTATTTTTCATGTGTTTCCACACCTTCTGTGCATGCATATAATCAGCATCACTGATACCTTTCATGTTCAACTTGCTGTAAAAAGCATCTTTCGGTGGGAGCTTAGTTTCGTTAAACTTATCAAAAGAATCAATGTATTCATAAGGATAAACTCCTTTTCTTCTCAATAGTTTGAATTGCTCATCACCCTTGAAGAATTTTCGAAGGTTTTTACACTGATCGTCAGATAGATTGTTTACCAATTTATCCAGACTGCTAGCCATGAAACGCACACTATCGATGAATCTCAACTGTATCTTTTGAACTTTAATCTCCCCATTTTTGTCAGTGTATTCACCAACCTTAACATCCAATGAGAAAGAGATATATTTTTCTTTGTTTTCAGCGATGACGGTAATCTTTTCATCTCCATACTGTTTGGCTAGTTCTTTGATAAACAGATGAGCATCATATCCACTCAGATTGTGAAAGACGATCGGGATGTATTTAGGTACTTTATAACGGAGATTACAAGACTGATGGGCGGCTCCACGAAATTTACCAGTAAAATGACAGTGATCCCTAACCTTAATGTTATCCTTTTCAAATTCTTTCATACATATGTGGCACTTATCAGAATCGATAAATCCCTGTTCCTCTTCATATGTGAGGTCTCGCATTCTCTGTTTAGGAAACATATTGTATAGCCTTTTCACTTCACCTACTGCATGATCCACAAAACGTAAAACGCAGTCTTCACCACGATAAAGCGTTAGAGGGTCTGAAACTTCACCATGAGCAAATTTGCTATAACAGCAGAAGCCTGTGGGGATATGTATACCAACCTTTTCAGTGGATGACCCACTACCGCTGCGCGGTTCTTCACAAACCTCTTTTGACAAAGCTTCGAAATCAGCATACATTATGAAAGGAGCTTTGAGCTGGTACTGACCATCATGAAATTTAACGGTGCTACCCTCCTTTGGCATTTCGATCTTCGCGACATCATTATTTTTACAATATTGAAAGTGTTCATCTCTAGTTTTGAGGTAAATCCATGGAGGCAGTTTATGCAATAATGCTCCTTATGTTCGTGATTCGAGTTGGCCTTGCTCAAGACACCGCTCAAGTTCTTTACAGCTATATAATGTCTCTTTTCCTCTTCACATAGTAAAAACAAAACAACCGTTTCTTTGCGATCAAGATGCTTCGACTTACGACACATATAGATACCTTCTGTCACATCTTTTGTCAAAACATGCACAGCGATATCAGGGTTCCTCCTCTCAAACAAATCTATTTTATTTAGCGCCATTGGAAACGATAAACCGTCCCAATTATAGTTATCATACTTTTTGAGAGTTGAGATTCGTTCAGGATGATTATCGATCTTATCATGATTGAGAGCTGCGATAACAGCCCATTTGAAGCATTCTACATCATCTTCGTTTTTAGGATTGATTATCGAATACTTACCGCTAAAATTCTTAGGTAGCGGCAAGTAAGAGCTGCCTCTCGTTAATTTTAGCTTGTGAAAGTTTACATCAATATTTAAAATTTTATCGATAACAAAGCCGGATTGAGGTAACGCAGGGTTTTCAATCTGCTCGATTATCTTTTTGAACATATTATTAACAACATTAGATATATCGTTTTCATTGTGAATTGTTTCCATATTGCTATTGAACGCCTTATCAACATAGATTGTCGCTTCAGGATTGGATAAATCCTCCTTTCTCCATTTGATCCACACAGTTGCTTGAATTTTTATTGATTTTTTGTTTTTGAGTTCCCTCATAATCAGATCAATTAGGATGGGTCGAACCTTTTCGAGAAACAAATCAACATCCCTTTTTCCATCTGAGTTTATCTTGAACCTTTTATAAGAACCATCAAACGCCGTTTCAATAGGAGTAAATGCTTTTTCCTCTTTTTCTTTTTCCTCCTCTTTCTCTCCTCTATCCTTTTTATACAAATCCAGAACCTTATCTCTTAAGGTTCTGAAAGCTTTACTCGTTTTCTCCTTAATAGCTTTAGGTACATGATTTATTAACCATTCTCTCCATTCATTCAACTTGTTTTTTACCTGAGATCTATTTTTTGCCATTTCTTGCTGCTCAAACAAATCCATGTCTTGTTGGTTAGGAATAATTGCAACAGGTCGGACTGGTTTGAACCGCCTAGTAGATCTTGGTGGTGGAATAGGTTGGTCATTCCTCGTTAGTGTTGGTGTAGACAAACGAGCTGGTGAGCCAGCTAATAATTCAATGAGCTCAGCCTTTCTTAGTTTCGAGTAGCCCTGTAGGCCGCGTTCTCTTGCGAGAGCTTTTAATTCAACAACAGTATTTCGTGAAGTCATGTTGTATAATTATTATTTGTGTGATATTTAAGTGATCATGATCGCTTTAAACCAATTTGAAATATCATTTTTTCAATCATGAAACGACTCAAACCCTCTAGGTAACTTTTGTTACTCGATTTAAGTAACAAAAAAAACCAGCCTCTACAAGGATGAACGAGCCAATTTATTTTGTTTGCGAGCCATCCTTCTCTTCTCGTTATATGTCTCTCGATACCTTTGATATTTTTCTTCGTTGTTTCTTATCCAGTTTGAATAGCGTGTGTAAAATGCTTGTTTCATTTCAGGATCACAAAGAAACAATGGATCCTTATCATTTTTCTCAAGTACCTCGAGCAATTTAGCTTTGTTCATTTGGTTAACATATTTTATTTTTCGTGATGCACATAATGCTCGTAACGCATTAATACCCATTGATCGGTAATCTGATTCTGTTTTGTCGTTCATGTTTATTCTTTATATAAAAAGAGATAAACTTTTAACCCACTTTGATGTCATGTAACAAAATGAGCTAAATAAACGTTGTTTATAAATAAACAATATCAGCAGGATGCATAAACTTCAAGAGATTTATTATCAACCTCAAAACTTATGGAAAGGACAAAAGGCTGTTCGCAATCTAAGAGGATTTGGTTTCAAACCGAAGGAAATTAAGAAGTGGCTATCAAAAGAAGCTTTGTGGCAGGTACATCTACCGGCACCGAAAAGGATCGAACGTCCACATGAGGTGACTAAACCGAATGAGATTCAGCAATTTGATATATTGTATATGCCTAGTGATATGCTATATGGTAATAAATACAAGTACATTTTGTCTGGTGTTGACACTGCTTCACGCTATAAGGTGGCTCGACCTTTGAAGACTAAGAGAGCGAAAGAGGTTGCCGCTATGATTGAAGACATCTACAAGGTTGGCCCGTTAACTTACCCAAAAGTATTTCAATGTGATAACGGTTCAGAATTCAAAGCTGATGTATCAAAATTGTTGGAGAAGAATAATGTTGAAATTAAAAGAGCAACTACAAAATATAAACATACCCATACAGCTTTTGTTGAGGCATTGAACAAGATACTTGCTGAAAATTTATTCAAAATACAAGATGCTCAAGAACTGAATGATTCAGAAAAGGTATCATCTACATGGATCAAATATTTGTATAAACTTGTGGATAGATTGAATGATACAAAGACGCAGATGATCGGTATGAAACCGAAAGATGCCGTCAAATTGAAAGAGGTGCCTCTCGCTAAACGAGAGAGCTATCCACCTGAAGTAGAGCTACCTCAAGATGGTTTGTATAGATATCTATTGCAACCGGGTGAAGAGCACGATGACCTTCGAAAAAGAGCAACAGATAGGATATGGTCAAAGAGGACATATAGATTGAGTGAGGTAATAGAGCAACCAGGTAACCGTGTAATGTACTATGTTCAAGATGGACCTGAACGAGCTTTTGTGAAAGAAGAGCTGATGTTGATACCTGAGGATACAGAGCTACCTCCTGATTATGTGCAAGGTTGGTGAACCGTACATACAAAGTATCTTTACTAGAAACAAGTAAAGATGAGTCGTCTAGCGACGAGGTTTAGCGCCACATAATGTCATAATCAAAGAATTGCCTTTCATGATTCTTTTGAGATTGTTTGAGCCCCTTTGGTCTGACAAAGACTTCTCCAGAACACCAACCATAACCCTTCAATTCAACGCAAAGTCTTGCAGGCAACCACGTCTTATATAAATATCCTGTTCTGTCTTGGACCTCTGCATACATAGCTGTTCCAGAACCAAATTCAGATGCAGGTGTGTCTATCTCACCCACAGATTTAACATGATAAATCACGTTTTCAGTTAGCTCTCTCCACTTTATGATTGGAACAATTTGTTCCATGTTTTGTTCAAATGTTGCAACTGTTGGAAATTCCATTGTCTCTTTTTGTCTATATATACTTGTGATCATATCTCTTTATATCAGTTTCATTTATCACTTTTCAAATTGAGGAGCACATAACCGCACATCCTAGGAACCATTTTCGGTTATGGATTTTTTCAGGTTTTGAAGTTCTACCATCAAACTTTTTTGAAGTTGATTTTGGGTTTCAGTCTCCATCCTCCTATCTGTAGAACTGAGTCTTTCTAAAGCTTTGTAATATGTTCCCTGCAAAACCTGGAATTCTTTGTAATTGATCCTTCCATCATTCAATGCCTGTGAGATACTTGTTTCGAAGACAGCAATTGTGGATGTTACAATATCATATAATTTTATGACTTTTTCTACTTTCTTTTGATATCTTTTGATGACAGCTGTGGTAAGTCCGGTACAGATAGAGCCGGCTAAGGCTACAAAACCTAATCCTGCAGAAATAGGCATTCCGATAATAGTAGCCCCTGTTGCAATTGAACCGATGCCAGAGCCAATGGTTATAGCGCTTGAGCTAGCATTTAGTAGCATCGATCGTTCTATCGCCTTGCTGTATCTCTTGAGCTTGATGCTAAACTTGTCCTTTAGTTTTATCAACTCTTCAAACTCAGAATTTATTAGGCTTGCGTTAAACTTTTCCTGCTCATTCAAATCCTCAGGAGCAGTGGGTAGTTTGGGATAAATTTTAAAACTCATATTTAGAGGGTTGTTATAACATAATAGATAATAATAAATTATCCTCTAAATAAATAAAATGGCGGACATTGACATTGACCCCTTTGGAGAACATGGGATGACGACAGATGAAACAACCGATGAGACGTTTCCTCTCATACCACGTGGAGATCGTACGGGTGGACAGATACATACAGCCGAAGGTCGAGAAACATCATTTGGAGGTCTCAGTCTGAATACTAGAGTTTTGAAAGAACTAGTTGAAGGGTTGTATGATAGATTATCCGAAAAATTCCAGTCAAAACCTGAGACGTTATAATACCGATCAGTTTGAAATTAGAGATGGTGAATTATCCTACAAAGACAGTAGCAAACCATTGACAAACAATGGAAGACTAAGGGCTACTGGTACTATAGCTGAAATATTGGGCAAGAACAGGTTACGTAGTTTAGGGTATGATATACCTAAGAGCAAATTTTCAGCCAGACCGGCAGCTGTACTTAACAAAATAGCAGAAGAGCTTCCTTCGACATCTAAAATCACAACAGCAACCGATGTAGAGTTGGAAGATATGTCCGGTGATGTGGTGAACAGTACGGAAGATTTAATTTCAACGCTTAGACAACAATCGGTCGATCATGAAACAACTCAGACCGGCGATCTATTTGAATATCCTGTGCGTGAACTGTTAGGATTGGATAAAGCGCTGAGAAACATACGAGGAGGTCTTCAGGAAGAGGTTGCAAAAAAGGTTCGAATAGAACAGCATATCGATAAGGAGAAAAACAAGTTGGAAGAAATGGAAAATGATGCAACATACACAGATGAACAACGAAAAGAGGTTGAAAAGAGAATGGAGGGATTACGTGAAGAGTTGGAAGCTAGGAAAGAGAACATTAATATTCTAAAAGGCAAACTAAATAGTCAAGTTACGAGCATCAAAGAAACCATTGCTAAAGTCCTCGACAAAGATACCACATTGGGTGAAAGGATACAAACACTATTCCGTGAACAAGGTATAACAATCGTTAGCGTTCTGACAGCGTTTGGTATGGCTATCGGTGTCCTTGTGGAAGCTTTGTTACCGAGAGGGTCAGCAGCTGGAAGATCTTCACAAAATCCTGACAAAGGTGGTGATAAAAAGGACGATGCAAAGGAATGGATAAAAGATAAACTCACAGCGTTAGCATCACTTCTAGGCAGATGGGCATCTAAAGCGGCAGAGGCTTTACCTGGAATAATTGGGTCTATCGTATCATGGATATTGAACAGAGCAAAAGAAGCGGTAGGTTGGTTAAGTCAAAATTTATGGGCTCTGATTGTAGGGGTTGGGGGGTTGATCTATACGTACCTTGTGACGGTAACCACCTGAAGGTGTATATGTTACATGTATCGTGTAACATAATTTTTGTTGATGGTCTTCATCTTTCAAAAGGTTCAAAATACAACACAGCTCCACCAACACTGATCATACTCAGAGCTATAAAAATCAATTCCCTTTCATGTTGATCATGACTCGGTGTATAAAAGTCGCTCAATACAGGCTCCCGCGGTAAAGGTTCAAGGGGTTTAGCAAACACCCTATTGTACTCTCTCATTGCATCATTTAGCTCTACGAATTTAGTCTCAGCCTTCTTTTCGAGCATTAGTTGTTTATTGATGAAATCGATCCTTTCCTGTCGTTTTTGCTGCCATTCAATCTGTGCTTTTTGTAATTTTTCTATGGCCAAATCATGACGTTTTCTTTCCTTATCGATTCTGTCTTTGGATAAACTTGAAAACAGATAGCTCGATCCTGTAAAAGCCAAAGCGTTAGCTAAAGCTCCACCTAACATCATTGCGATAGAAGCCATATTTAGATATTGATATTTTCAGGCAAAATCTTTTGTTTGATTAAGTATTCCTTTGTCACTTCACTAGCGGTGATAATGGCAACTAGTTTTGCTGTATCTTCCAAGTCGAACTTTTGAATTAAGGGAGGTGTCATTTTTAATACCTTTTTTCCTAACATAGAGTAGCCGATAGCGAAAACGCAGACAACTGATGCGTGATATAAATCGTTGACGATACTTTTCTGGTCCATGTTTGTTACATGTATTGCGAGATTATATATAGCGTTATTTATCTTTTTATTCCATTTCATGTTTATTGATTTTCACCGGTATTTTAGATTTTTGTGGAAGGGGGGGTGGGTGGTGACCCACGGGGTAATATTTGCTCTCTCTTTTTATACACAAAATAAGTAAATCCACCAACTAAACCGAGAGCTATTATTCCACCATAGGTGTAGTTCATAGGTTGTTCATTTGGTTTGGTGAGAGAGTCCTCAGGCTTCTCCACTTCTTTTTGAGGTGACACGTGTTTTAATTCTTCTCGTTTTTTACGGTTGTATTCTGCCAACCTCTTACCCGCTTCAACCTTTTTTGGGTTCTTCGTTGTCACTTGAATGGGAGTCTGTTCTTCTGACATTTTTATTATCTGCTGTATTTATATTATCATCGGATTTATTTAAATTTCTTTCATTGATATAATGCCTCCCGGTAATAAGTCCAACACTGAGTGGTGCTAATAATGAGCCGAATTTATAATATAAGTCACATGTAAATCTTTGAAGGGCAGAGTTTAAGAAGGGGTCAGTTTCCAGGTCATTGCTCAATGCATCTTGATTGTTTATTCCTAACGTTGCACAAGCCCCCATCGAATAAATGCGTATTAGTGATTTCCCCAAGGATTTTACCATTTGACCTGATAGTTTAGCTTCATAGATACTAAAAAGTTTTTCTACCTCTTCATCTTTGAGTTTGTTAATTTGCTCTTCCGTGTACATTTTCCCTAAGTATAGCTTGCTATTTCCAGTTAAAACACACTCGAGCAATTTTTGCCTTTTACCATCTGAAGGTGGTGGTGGGAATTCACCTGGAATATCGTAGCCGATTAAACTATCGATCGCTGTTTCCGCCATTTTTATTAGGGAGAGGTATTTTTTTAATACAGAATAAAAACAAAATAGCGAGACCAGCAGTATGCTTAATAACATGAAGTTGACATATTCTATCATTTTGTTGTGTTTGTTATAATTTTCTTATATTCTCTTATAGCTTTGCTGTAATTTACTGTACAAGAGTTTGCTATCTTCTTATATCTTTGTTGAAATTTGCTGTACAAGAATTTGCTATCTTCTTATATCTTTGTTGGAATTTGCTGTACAAGAGTTTGCTATAGCACTCTTATAACAGTCTTGCAAGTCTTATAGCTTTGTTACAAGAGTCATGTAACAAATAACGTCAATCTGATCAGCAAATCACATACGTTCTTGGATGTTCCATTCTCATGACTAGGCATGCGTGTTTCCCTATTTTCAGTTTTTCCTTGACATCTTTCAATTCTTCTCGCGAATCAATGACATCGTTCTCTTCATGAATAGTGGCTAGATCGTTTCTATCTTTTGGATACCACACATATAACATTTTAGCTTGCCGTCGTAAATTTTTAGGTATAGCTGTGTATGATTGTGTGAGTAACCATAGCGAATGATTTCGATGTCTGCCGCTAATTGCCAACTCGAGCAAAGGCTGTCTCTTTTTGTCTAATTTTTCATCAGCTATTATATCATCAATCAGAAATAAGGTTTTATATCCGGCACAGAAAAAGTCCATTTTCTTAATCCATTCATACAAATATCCTTCCGGCTCAATTAAAATCACATAGCTGTCATTCCAGAACCACTTCCGATCTCTGTAAGTCTGATTCCACCTCAAGGTGGGACATATAATCACGATGAAATCAAAGTGATCATAGTAATAGTTTTCTAATAATTTTACAACATGGGCAGTTTTACCGCACGATGTTGGTCCAACGAATAATGCTGTGTGAGGCTCTTTCATGTAAAGTGTGTCCATTTTACTAATATGATGCAGACATAAATTCACCGTTTTGTATGTTTAGTTGAGCGTCCATGATTAGATATATATAAGCGTTTAAGTTTCCTGCAGCTTCAGCGGTCTTTTCAATTTGTAAAGTGATGCCTTCACTCGCATTTTCAATCTTTCGACCGGTCCCATGCAAGACATTCTCATCAATTGTTCTGAAATCTAACCATAGAGCATACTTGTTTGTCAAGTAATCAGAGACTTTTACATCATGTAATCCCAAGCGCTTTCGATTTTCACCAGCGCTATTATCTTTTGGTTTTCCTTCAGCAAAATACTTGCAAATCTCATTGTATTGTTCAAACGGCTGCATCCCTTGAGCAAAAAGTTAGTTAGGCTTACCCTCAACGATGACAGATACCTTTTTGATCTTTGGATTGTAGAATTTACAGGTATCTCGTTTGTAGGATTCTTCTTCTTCAAACAGAACTAAGATACCCTTCAAAGATTTGGCAGGTGTGTTGAATGACCAATTCCACGTTGTGTCTGACTTGTTTACTCTAATTTGTCTGTGCTGCAAAATCCTATCATAGAGCAAAGCCATGTTTTGGTATTCAGAAGCGATTTGTCTAGCCAAAGCGGGTTGTGTCACAATCTCATATTCAAGTGAGATGTTAGATATTTTGTATTTACCGTCTGGGTTACTTCTTTGACCTGCGGCAGAAGTTGAGGGGCTAGAATAAATAACTCGGTTATAGTCGTTAAATGTGATCTCATAACATAACCTATTCCCTAAACCCGCTTGATAATATGGGATAGTACTATCTAGCATTTCAAAATCGAGTGGAATGACAAACTTGTTTTTATAGGTGTCAGCAATGGCCTTGTCCGCTTCAACAGTGGTGGATTTATCAGAAGCACCAATCCTCAATTTCATACAATTTTCTGTACACCCATCATCGATGATGATACCCTGTCTTATTGCGTTTCTCTTTTCAAAATTGGTTAACCATAAATCTCTGTAACACCCAAAAATATCAAAGTCATCGATGCTCAATATCTCGTTACCTTCGAACTTGACAGCCAACTTTTTAACGATAGCTCTCCCAATGTTACTGACCAATGTTTTTTTTGAGTTAGCTGTCGATTCGAGTTCAATATCAAAACTTAGATTCGTTGTTCCCGGAATAATAACATCATCGTTTCCCAAATTTGGAAACCTAACCAACAATAACTGATTTTGGTCAATCTCACTTGGATTGTGTGTGACAATTACTTTTTGACGAGAGCCTTTTACACCACGAGCAGTTCTAAGTGAACGTTCTGGATTTAATCTTTTTCCGTATTCCATTATTAATTATGATATATAATTTATTGTTACTTTTTTATCTCGGTTAGCGAATGTGTAAAACAACGGTTCTTCCCAGGTCTTCTTTTAGCATATTGCCATGCTGATCTGTGATTTTCAACGTGAGAGACTGAAATACACCATTTTTTAATTTTTTGTACTGAGGGTTTTTAGACTCAACATGTGTGAAGTCTCTATATTTAGCCATGTGATAGGTTAGTAAAATATCACTTAGCTTTCCATTCTCAAGATTTTGAGTGTTGTCAAGTTCAGAGAGATGCAAATTAATTTTGGTTACGCTAGCGAGCTTATTTGTTTTGATTATTCGAGGGTCTTTGTCTAATGAGGTAAGTTCTACATTACCTGCTAAAAAGGCATTCAATTCCCTGCCCGTGTATTCCTGTCTAGGTATTAGTTTCTCTACTTTCCCATCACCAACAGCCAGAGACAGAGTTAAGGGTGTGGTTATTTCATACGTAACATTGTCTGCAAACATATCAACCAATGCAATTTCTTTTGAGCCATCCATATTTTGAATGGGGTAAAATAGATATATGGTCTTTTCTCCTTTTGCGACATTTACTGTGATATACATTTCTTGTATTAGAGAATAGAAGATAATATTTTTAAATAATGGAGAACATTTTTAAATATGTTCCCAATGCGCTTTATAAACCAAATGGAGGACAAGACCTTCAGATATTGAATGCTAAAGATTTATACAAACAAACAATTATTGTCTCTAAAAATGGTTCTTTTCCTGCGAGCTTTCCCAACATTTTTACTAATTATGAAATGGATGAAAATGAACAACGCATGAAAATTTGGCAGGAACAACCATTTAAATTATGGCAAACCCAACTCAATTTTGTCACTTGGTGTGCTTCAAGTGCTTGTGGAGTCAGTTCTGAACATCTGAAAGAAGGTCGCTCTACTCCTATGATTAGATCAGTATATCGTTTTCACGTCTATTATCACATTAGACGAATCATTAAGCGCTTGCAGACACCTCTACCTTTTGAAGATAGTTTCAACCAATACGATAATCCTTATAACAAAGAAGAGTTTTTAAAAATCTGTAGTGAATATGGTGTTGATTCTGATCCTAAAAAATACAAAGGGCAATATTTTTACAGCTCGTATCAAAAAAGGCGTAAAAACTATCCAACACCAGGCCTAAGTTATTTCACAGACGACTCCATGACACGATGGATTATAGAAAAATCTAAAGGCTTTACAAAAACAGGTCTTGTAAAAATTTCTGAAAGTGTTAGAGCATATGCTTATCTTGTTCTTAGTTCACAAGCCTCAGCTCGTTCTTCTATCTTAGGTAGTAATTCAGGCGCTTTGACAGCTCAAAGAGTTTTTATGAACAACTTTGAAGACATTGTTAACCGCAGAGTTGATATTCAAGATGATATTAAACGTTATCAGGATACTTTAAATTACGCTTCAAGCAAAGTTGATTATTCTGTTGGACAAGTTATTTACATGTTACCTAGTGACATGAATCTAAACATCAAGTCGGGGGTGTCTGGTTACAATAACAAAATTCTCTAACAAAATTCTCTAATGAGAATTTGAGCCTCGGAAGAAATAAAATGATTAATGTTATGCAAGAGCATCATATTTCAAACAAGGCGGCTAGCTCTCCAACACAAACAAAAAATAAAAGTTCACAAAAGGAAGTTCATAAAAGAGTGAGTCAAACAAATTCACTCCCATCTCACGAAGAAGAAAAAATTGCTTTGATTTTAGCGATAACAACAGCTTTTAGCATATGGTATATATTTCGATGATCAGCGCGTGTAGTGTGCAATTATAGTCGGCATTGTGGATGCTGACACTTCTAAGCCCTGGCGTTTTGTTGAATTTCGATCGAAATGACGGTAACCTGAATGTCTCTATGGACCAGAGAAACCTGACAGTGACAAATCACCCAGACGCATTGCTAACCATTCCGCGATATATTCAACTCAACTGCGGGGAAGTGCGCACTCATGCAAGTTTCACAACCAGAACATGAGAGATCTACAACCGCCGAAGTATATATACTTCCTCTCAGACGAACTGCGTGGGGTTCGAACACACGACCTTGCTGGTGCAAGTTAGCGTTCTTAACCACTAGACTACGCTGATCTGAGTGTTATGAGTATTTTTAGCTCATTTATGTTATAAAAATGAAACTGCTACAAACTGCTTTTACTACAATTGGGAATTTCCCTTGGACATTTTTATGAGATGATATTTAATTGTTTAATAAGCGTTTGATTGACAGATGGTTTAATTATATAACAAAAACTGCTTACGTGTTGTTATTTGAGAATTTTGTTATGCAATAAAAACTTGCCATGTAATCAAAATAAAAAAATGCTATATAGTCATAACAAAAAGCTGTTTTGAACACAAAAAGATGGTTACCGTCAAATCGAAGAAAATTATAGCGTTCCGAGAGACACCACAAGCAGACATTGAGGTCTAAATGAATGATATAAAACCCAAGAGCGGAATAATTTGAAATTGTGGTGAACAGGCGACAGAGTCTGCCGGAAAGGGAAGGTCTAGTGGAGCGGCTAGATTGGAACTGGATGGTGCCGTCCGCTCCCGGTATTCACCACAAAATGTGCCAAAAGTTGTCGGGAAAAACAGTGTGACTAGATGTAATATACTCGAACAGATCATGAACGGCCATTGCGTGCGTAGTAGTCGGAGTTCGTTAGTAGTCACACACAACTAGTCTAAGATCTAGGGGTAGAGCTCAGAGCTGGTGGATTCGAGAAACCAGGGTGGAGTGCCGGTTAGATCGAAGACAATGAATTATAAACCCTCTAGGGTATCACAACAACAACAACAACAAAAAAAACCCTAGGGGGTTCTCCTAAGGGAGTTTTGTTTTCAATAATAATAAGTTCATGGTTGGGCTCATTTATGTTATAAAGTTTAAACTGCTACAAACTGCTTTTTACTACAATTAGGGATTTCCCCTGGACATTTTTATGATATTTAATTGTTTACATTTCTGAGTAGTTTGTGGTGATAATAATAATAATATTAGGGAAAACCCCTAATATTTATTAACTAAACTTTATGTAGGGAAATCCCCGAAATCTTAGGATTTATGTTTATGAGAAAATAATTGACAGAGATTCTCGTTGATAATTAGGAGGGATACAATTCTGTCCCAGCATCGGCATTTTCCTCTCTCTCCCTCCAAGATGATTATGCATATTATCTCTTATTTTGTAAGTGTCTTTGCCTCTTCTATTATTTTTTGCTCTTATATTTTTGCTATCTTAGGCGGGGCTGACGGTAGAATTTACTACTCGTGCCCTTAATTTCATGTTTTTAGCCGGGGCTGACCTCTGTGCATGCCATATTCTTATTTTTTTGCTGTCTTTTAGGCAGGGCTGACCTTTGTGCATGCCATATTCTTGGGTTTTTTTGCTTTCTTAGCCGGGGCCGACCTCTGTGTATGTCATATTCTTTTTTTTTGGTTTCTTAGGCGGGGCTGACCTCTGTGTATATCAAATTTGTAGATTTCACCGAATACTTTCACTCTTCAGAATGAGTAATTAACAAGGGAATGATCCTTCTTTGAAAATATGGCGCTGAGAGACGCGAAGCCAAAAAAGTTTAAAATATTCGAAAATCATCAGTTAAAACATCTTTTCTCATGTGTTTTTTGTTTGTTTCAGGTGGAAATTATGTTTACATTTTAAAGGAAATGGTATTATCTCGGTTAAGCAGTATTTTCTTAATCGGGGCTAAGGCGGGGCTGTTAGCCGGGGCTAACTTTCTGTTACCGATGTAATCTTGAGAAATATGAGACATCCCTTACACTAAATGGAAGAAACATTTGATTGCGAGTTCTTCCAAATATGAATTATCGTAGATGAAAAGAGAAGAAAGAAAAAGCCAAACAAAAGCATAATAAAGGGAAAGCTAAACAAGTGCATAATAAAGGGAAAGATAAACAAGTGCATAATAAACGGAAAGATAAACAAGTGCATAATAATCGGAAAGATAAACGTATCATTTGTTTATAGTGTTTAATTTGATCAAATGATCTGCGAGCTAGTCTATAACAGATGAGCGAACATCTAAAACATGTCGACAACTTGATAGAGAATAAGTATTTGTTTTTCTGGATTAATAACTCTGGATAGATAGATAACTTGTGATAACTCTACTGAAAACAAGAGATTCTTTTTTGTTGCTCATAACCGCTGTAGAAATATTCTGCAGACTGCTAAGAACAGCTATCGGGAATCCACTAAAAACAAGATCTCTACTTAGAGACTTGGTTCTCGAGACCAAGAAAATGGATGGATGTGCTCTCTCTGAATCTCGCTCGTTTTGTTTCGTTGGTCTTTCTTTTTCTAAGGCTCTCTCTTGGACTGATTGCATCACGTCTTTTGCAAAGTCAGCTTCTATGAAGGCTGGCTCCCTGTGGATACTTTACCAATGAGGCCATTGTGCATGTTTCGAAAGTTTTTCAAATTTCATGAAATTTTGCATGGATTACATTTGAAAGGTACTGATTTCAAATTTGACAGTCATTTTGTCAGAATTGACTAAAATTGGACAATTTGGGCCAAATTTGGACCAAATTTCGAAAGTTCTTCAAATTTTATGAAATTTTGCATGGATTATATTTGAAAGGTGCTGATTTCGAATTTGACAGTCATTTTATCAGATTCTTCAAATTTTTTGAAATTTTGCATGGATTACATTTAAAATGTGCTGATTTCGAATTTGGGCCAAATTTGGAACAAATTTCGAAAAATCTTCAATTTTCATGAATAAACATCACGCGTAAGATATTGGTGAACTGTTTTTGTGGCCCCGAAACATCATAGTGAATTGCAAGGCTGTCAAGATTAAGTTAAATAAAGTAAAGAAGGGAGTAATTTGATGAATTCCAGACTGCATCAAATTATTAGTCAGTGTACAAGTCATTAAGATATCTTAAAAATTAGCCTAAAGCAATTTTCTCAAGGGCTGATGCGGAAATTGTTCAAGCCTAATGGCTTCTAGTTATTTTTGAGATGGCATTGAGGATCTTTATTTACATAACAAAAATGGCGGCGATGCCAGCGGTCATGCTCCGTATCGCTCTATTAATAATTTTGTCATTATGTCAGAAAAAGCCATCACTTATCATAACAAACTCAACCTGCTATTCGTTCAGAGGAGATACTGTGGAAGACAACAAGGTATTGTTTAACTCCGAGACGATATATCAGCTTACTAATAAAAACAAGATGCCCTAACAGACAAAACGATTTCTGCAAAATCTGCTTACGTATGAAAAATAAAAAATCATATATGATGTACTTGAAATGTGAAAAAGATCATATGATTTCCAAAATAACACATCACATTTCTAATCATGTACTACCCATCACAATGTGATAATTGACACTATGTGAGATTTATGATGTATATACTGCCAATAAACCGGATTTCATCTGAATGACATTAAATATTCCTTATTTGAAACAATATCAATGATATATTGATTCTTTCAGATATCACATATGCACGTAACTCATAAACTCTACAAGTTCTGAATTTCTGAATTTGATACTTTGTGTCAATCTTTCTAAATCACAAGCACAAAAAAACACACAGACTTTGGTCATGTAAAATACATCCACAAAGACCAAAATCAACATATAACTGAAATCAGAAATTTCTGTTTTAGTTTGATTAATTATATGACATGCACTCACAAACATTCTTGATCTAAGTTAACATTCATGACCTGTTTTTAAAAATTCTTAAGAAATTCGCAAAAATGAATGATTTTTGAAACATAACATTGCATTTCTTATTTCATGTGCATTGCGAAAGTGTAATTGACACTATGTGAAACTTTATTGTAGGTATACACCACTGATGACGTAAAACATCCTTTATTTTGGGAGTACGAAATATTAAGCTTATATTGATCTTTTCAGATATCACAGTGATTACGTATGTTAATCATATTTTCTAAACATTTGATATGTACTGTCAATCTTCTTAGTTACGAATGGAATTCTCAATATTGCAAACACAAAAAGTTAACAAAGTTTTTGATCATCAAAAGTATATATACGTATGTTCTAAAGCACACACATAATTATATAACTGAAAGGAAAGTTTTGTATTGTGTTAGTTACATGATGTGCAGTGTTTTGAATTTACAGACAGCTGGAAGATCTTTCAATTTCTTGTGATTAGGAAAACCATCACAATAAAGGCCGATTTCCATTCAACGCTTATACCCGCGCGGACGTACAATTTTCCGAGCGGCCAAACAGCTGCAAATGGAAATCAAAAGACACGATTGGCTGAAATTATCAGCGGACGTCGGCGGGCTTAAAAAAAGTTAAAATTTTTTAACTTTATTTTTGATCGCTGAGCGGACATATCTACGCTTATGAATTAGCCAATGCACATGCGTTCTACGTCACTCAGCGTGGATTACCTACGTCCGCGCGGATATTTTGCTGAATGGAAATCGGCCTTAAGGGACATTATTGACAGTGTATAACTAAATATAACGTATAACTGTATAACGTGTAAAACTGATCAAACAATAAAATATTAAAAACGTTAAAACATTGAACATCAAACATTAAAAGTAAGTGGTGCAGAGAAGAGACACATTTTTGATGTTGGAGCTGAAGAGGAAACTGAGCTGAGCTTAAGTATCCACATCTTAAAAAGCATAATAGCCCATATACGAAACAAACGAGGATGTTTTGTTTTTATGCTTTAATGAATCTCAAGACATGTTTCCACTAAAAACAAACAAATATATAGCTTTTTGACTCTTCTGTTTACAACACGTTAAGAATTTCTTTTTATTTAGAAAAGAACGATCACAGTTCAAGATAATTATAAGTTTCTTCTATGTATTTGTAAAACTGATCGTCGCTGCGAAGATATTCTCTCGACGAAAAGTAGAAATGACTTTAACTTATCGTGAAGCGAACGACGATCGTCAAATTCTAAACTAATGGCATTGCAGTAATTTCCAACTTTCCAGCATAACCAACATTATTAGTTTCAAGATGGCTGACAATGTGGAAGGACACACTAACTACTGTTGATATTAATACTGTTAATATTAATATTCTTTTTCAGACGATTTTAAGAGTGATCTCCACTTGACGATTTTTTCGTCGCGAAAAAAATCGCTTTACGCGAATTTTCTCGTCTAGTGGAGATCCGGCTTAAAAGTGTTTCTTCCCGCTGAATTTTCAAAAAACCGCTAGGTTTGGACAGTAAGAAAAAGAAGAAGATGAAGAAAAACAAAGCCGGTTTTAATGTATTTCTTGCTTTTGCAGAAATCCAAAAATGTCCAACTAAAGGGTAAGGCTTTCTTTCAAATTTTGTTGCTACTAGGAGGAGAAGTGGAAATGCTTCTTGGGTCAACGGATGGTATTTTCTCAAGACGTAGACTATAACGTTTTTGGCTAGCAATTACTCCGATAAATGCCAAAAGTTCCCTAATTGGAGCATTGCATGGACCCTCGTCTGGCTCTAAATATCTGCCAAAAGATTTTGAAATGTCTCTTGATAACATGTTATTAATAGTTACATCCGAAGCAAAAGAAGTAAATCTCCTTGGGGACTTCAATGTAGATTATCTGAAGGCGGGTGACCATAAACCCATTAAAGATGTTTCCTTGTTATATGGAGTCAACCAACTAATCACCAAACCAACAAGACAGCTACTTTAATTGATTGAATATTAAAATTCCGCACTGATTGCTCATACCAGAATTAGTGACCATGATATAGTGGGATTTATTCGGAAAATTAGGAAACAAAGGCCCCGCCAAGAACTACAAGTAGTGGAAATTATGCCAAATACGACCTTTCCGCTATGAAAACAGAAGTTCGCAACCATGACTAGCAAACCTTTGTACGAAATGAACGATGTCAACGTAATGTAGACTTGTATGAAAAATGCCCTCTTGAATATTTTTGTAAAGCATACCCAAATCGCTAAGAAGACGGTATCGGGACGTTTTTTTCCATGGTTGAATACTGATATTCATCAGCTTATGAACGACAGGGACAAAGCACTCAAAAGAACTCGCAAATTGAACATTACAGATGACTGGAATTCATACCGAAAATTACGTAATAAATGTAATTATGACATACGGACAGCAAAGTCTAATTACGGCAGAAACTTACTGAAACATAATTCTACCAATCTGAAAAAATCTCGAATGTTATCAAGAATATCATGCCAACAAAAATCCAAAACACACTATGAAAGTAGCGTATCAGAATCAGCCAGTAAAGTGAATTCATTGTGCGCGATTTTAACCTATGTCGCCTCCCGGTTAAAGATTTATTCCATATACCTAAAATACCTGAAAGACTTTATTTGGAGCAAACCAAAGCAGAATGGATTCAGAACTTGTCACACATTCTGTTTACAGTACGTATCGAGAATATTTGTAGAAAAACAAAATCTCAAATGCAGTAAGTCAACCGGAGCTGACGACCTTTAGGGTTTCTGGTGTTTCTCATATTCTTCAAGGACTTGCATGAAACTTTGCTGAAGGCTCGTGTTATCTAATTTGCAAATGATACAGTTAGTTATTTTGCTGCTAACAATTTCAATGTCATCGAAAATGTGTTGAATTCTGAGCTGTCATGCATTCATACCTGCGGGAGAACGATTTAGTGATAAATTTGAAAAAAAGGAAAAACAGAATCAATGCTGTGTGGAACTAACCAGAAACTTAAAACGATGCCTGGCGAGCTTCAACATCTGTGAAACTTTGTAGAGATTCGTACTACCAATAGCTACAAATATTTGGGATCAACGATCGATGCAAAGCTGTTGCTAAACACAAATTTCGATAGCCAGTATAAAAAAACCTCGGGAAGGTTACAACTTTTAAATGCTCTCTGTCCACAATAGACGACGAAACAGCACTAACCATTTACAACAGTATGATCGCTCCACTTATTCACTTTAACTTATCCATAGATAATCCTGCAATATGTATCGCCAATAGCGAAAATGTCGTCACAGTTTACCACAGAATTTTAAGGCATACACTGACGGATGTAACTGAGTCAAATTGACGACTAAAAGGTTGTAATTTTACAGTGCCTCTCACGACATCCTTTCCTGAGTCATTGCCACGACCTTAACGAGTCTTTTTGACCACCTTTCGTGAGTTGAAATGACTTTGAAAACCCCGTAAATGTGACGACTATAGATACTCAAACAAATAAAATGACGACCAGAGGCTGACTCGAACCCGGAACCTGTGGTATGCCAGCCGAACACGCTACCGTTATAGCACGGCTGCTTGTTATCCAAAGTGCTTAATCATTTCGTTTTTAACATCTACTTAATGTATTGTTTTCAAAGCCCAGTCAGTTGTGGTCCTGGGAAAATAAAATTCATGATAATATAATAGAAAAACCCTGTTGGTTTCCCAGCCAAAAGGAACGCACGTCAATGTCCAACCGTGCATGAATCCTCGAGCGCACATCAATCCCTGAACGCACATCAGTCCTTGAACATACATCAATCCTTGAACGTATTATGACTACTATAACGTGGTAATTCTTGACGACTTTTAAGTGGTCATTTTACAGTCTGCTTGATTGACTATCTAAGAAAGTCAAAATAACCACCTTCAAGCGAGTCTTTGAGCAGATGTTTATGATGACTACGTTGAAGTAGTCAAAGTGACTACTTTCTGACAACATGTGGGTCAATGACAATTGACTACCTGAGCTTAGTCAAAATGACTCAGGTACATTTCTCAGTGTACGTGTCATATTGTCCGGAAATGTTTGGATGGAAAACTGTGCGATGTTTATTGGCTATTTCGAAAAGATGGAACATTGTAAAACAACGAATAATAATTGGCGCTTGCAGTGTTTACCAAAACTCAAACTGGAAATTACAAGGGATATTATTACATGGGAGCAAAGACTTATAATCAACTTCTTCTGGAAATTAAAAAAGACGGTAGTTTTATTGACTTTAGAACAACCGTGGTGGAGTAAAGTCTTTAAAATACCCAGTGGTGGATCTAGAGGTATGTCGAAATTTGTGTAGGAGAGCATTAACATAATTTGTGAATTCAATTTATATTACCAATGGGATTATTTGAACGCTTTTCTTTTATGGTTAGATTGCTAACACTCCCCTAGATCCGCTACTGATACCCGTGGTTTCTCCTCCTCCTCCTCCTCCTTCTCCTCCTACTACTACTAATCCAAGTTATGAAAGTTTTTGTACAGCGTTTACATGACATCGTTGCCGAATTCGCAAATTTGGTCAAATTCGGACTTCCAGTAGGCCAATTTTCATGAAAGATAGCACATAATAATTTTACTGGGTGATAACGAATAAGGAGATAAAATACGATAAGACTGCCCATTTGAAGGGTATTTTATGGAGAAAGCTCACGGAGAAAGAACAAAATAATCCTGCAAAGATTGAAAACAATCGAGGCTCATTTTTTCAAAAATGGAGATAGAACAAAATAATTCTCACCTAACGACATGAATATGATGGAAAAGAGGGCAGCAATGAATTAGAATCGGATTCAGATGAGGAAATCAGCGTGTTTATCCAAGAATCTCCAAATGAGTGACAGCGAAGTCATAAGGAGGATTCCTTATCAAAAGGAAAAGCACCGGTAATAGCAGAAACTTCCGATGAAAGTGATAGCGAGGTAGTTAAAAAAACAGCCATAACAGCATAATAGTTCTTCCATTATGGCTGTAAGTGCAGGAATCAAAATAGATTTCTATACTGATCAGGAATATAACATTAAAATTGAAAAATAACATTATACTATCAAGTAAAAAAAGTATTGCATTTTTTTTTATTGTCTCCCAAATTTAAGTAAGTTATGAAATTTTAGAAAAGGATCAAAATTTTAGTCGGACAAAGTTTTAGTCGGACAAAATTTTAGTCACTTCCAAATATTTTTGGCACTTTTTTCCGACTAATAATTTTATCCGAATAAAATTTTGGTCCTTTTCTAAAATTTTGTCCGATAAGGTGAATTGCGTTCTTATAAGTTTCTTTTTTTAAAAAAAATCATGTAAGTTGAGGAAAAC
The DNA here is from genome assembly GCA_027922465.2 of Turritopsis dohrnii. Lineage (NCBI taxonomy): Eukaryota > Metazoa > Cnidaria > Hydrozoa > Anthoathecata > Oceaniidae > Turritopsis > Turritopsis dohrnii. The sequence goes on along the minus strand of BQMF02000263.1, from coordinate 207,079 downwards.
TAAACAGAAAAATAGCGTACATTTTTGAAAATTTTTTCAAACATTTTCTTTCTTTGAAACAACTTACCATTTCTTTAATCGTAAACTTTAGAACACCATTACAAAGTTACAAAATAAAAACGATGTACATTTCTCAACAGTCTTCACAGTTTGAATCGTATTTAGTGTTGTAGAAATTGTAGCAAATATTACACTTTCCATTATTTATATTTCAATGACTTTCTGCATAATTTATTTTCATTTTCAATCATCTGTTTATTTATTTATGGAGATATTGAGTTGTTCAGTGAACATAAAGGCGTTTTCACCGTCCATGCGAAATGTTGGCAAAGTGATGCGCCAATAACAAATATCTAAAGGGGAGAAATTTTACTGGAAAGAAATTTTGGCGGAATTTAAATCCGCGATTGATCAAATTAAATTTCGCTGTTTTGGATTTTTAAACAAATACTTAGAAAAAAATGCTTCTTTTTTGCGTTGTGAATCGTCTGTTCTTTTATTATCTAAAGTTAAAAACTAAAGTTAATTTCGCGATTGTGTAATTTTAACGTGTTTTGCGGAATTTTTATTTAGCCATTAGGGGCCAAAATCGCGAAATCAAATTCCGAGAAAATTTCCTCCCTCGAAAATTTCTTCCCTTCAGGTAAGTTTCCCGAAACAGTACAGTCAAAATTTATACGAACCATATAGACACTTAGTGAAAAATCGTCTGAAAAAACAAGCAAAATTGGGACTGTTAATATTTTTAGTTAGTTGTTTATTCATCAAGTTTGGTTTTTGGTACTGGGGATATACTGCAGTCATCCACCTGAAGTTTTAGGAAAGAATCACAAAAAAGCATACTTTACTGTAAAATAGATAGTAGCTTTGAATAAACTTATGAAGCCAGGTTGCAGCAATTCATATATAAACGAAAGAAATGTAAATATGTTTAATTATTTTAAATTGACAACCTACAACTGCGATCTAGACTTTTGAATGCAATTGCACTGTTCATACATTATCGTATCCAGGTCTCCTTGTTTTTCCGACAGTCTGCATTGCAGTGAAGACATTCCTGAAGTAAACCATCAAAATACTGGTGTTTTTAAATAGGGTGTCATTGATGTCATTTATCGGTTTTCACAATTTCTACAAAAGTATATTTGCATTGTTTTGATTAGCCTCGTAATTAAATAGCTATTATGATTTTTTCGTGTCTGCGTAGCATAAATAAACAACATGGAAGGGAAGTTCCACGTGTAAAATATAATGTTTCATAAAATTTTTCGATTGGGATCAAGATTAGCATTGCTTGGAAGTGTTCCAAGATGAATTAACATGGGTAGGTCGCTAAAAGCTAGAGGTCATGTTTTAAACGATGTCTTTAACAAGACTAAGCCGGGAAATTACCCGGGTTAGTCGGATTTCAAATGTCTTCTAGGTAATTGATAGGAAACAGAACCAAAGCCGAGAATAATAGATTAGAGAAAACAAAGTTATATCCGATGAATAATAGAATCTTTCTCACGAAATAAAACTACATTCTAACATCGCGTCCACCACCACGGCTATTGCGTCCACGATTGAAGCTTCCTGAAAGAAGAAACACTATTTCATAAGGCTGTTTGAAAACGGAGTGGGTGGGAGGGCAGTATTAGATCGTTGGCTCCGATTTTACTCATAAAATCGGAATTACATTTCAGGTGCTTCGCGCCCTCATATAATTCTCAATTTCATATCGTAAAATCTCCGCCACGATCTAATACTGGATCCCACCCTTTCTCGCTAAAAGCTAGAGGTCATGATTCAACCTCCTCTCTTCAAAGTTTAACACTTAAAACAGTATTTTGGAATGTTATGCTGGGATCAATTTCTTTCCTATAAAACTTTCTAAATGTGGAATCGGAAGACCATTGACCTTGTTTAATGATGTCTGACACTGATAAACCTTTGAAGTCGGCTTTAGATGTACAAGCCGACCTTGTAGAATGCCCTTTAAAGTAACTATTGTCTACCCCAGCTAATGCTAAGGTCTGACAAAGCCATCTAGATACTGTTGAAGTAGTGATTTTCTCACGAGGCTTTATGTGGCTTACCAATAACTGAGATGTTGAAACATCCCAGGAGGATCTTCGTAAGAGATAAGAGTCTAGTGTGTTGCATACGCAGAGCTTTTCCTCATCCGGAAAACGATAAAACTTCAATGGTAGTTGAGTTCCCTTCTTCTGTGTTTTAGTAAGCTTATTAATGGAAAATACCTATACAGAGGGGAGTCTTTGGAGATAAGATACATCTAAATTTGTTATTTCTGAAGCTCTGGCTGCTGAAGTTATCGCTAGTAAAAAGGTCATTTTAAAAGTGAGTAACTTGTCTGATAACTGATTATTTTCTGGAAGGCTTCTCCAATATTTTAAAACTAAGTCAACATCCCAAATAAAAGAATACTTAGGTGTAGGGGGTCTATTGTTGAAATTTCCCGTCATCAGAGAAGACACTCTAGGATGTTCCCCGACTGAAATCCCATCTATTGGTGTATGGTAAGCCGATATTGTTGACCTGTAAGATCCTATTGTATTATAGGCTAGGCCTTTCTCAAACAATTCCGCTAAGAAATCTAACACATAATTTATAGTACATCCAGAGGGACATATACCCCTTTCAGTACTCCAGCAATGCCACTTTCTCCAAGCCGATTCGTAATGGCTGAGAGAGCCAGGTCTTCTACTTTGTGAGATGAGTTTAGCAGCTCTCTCTGATATACTCTCTGAGCATAGACTTTTCCGGAGATTGTCCACGCCACTAACCTTAGCGAGTTTTCTAGAATTAAGGGATGGAATTCGCCTCTTGGATTTGTTAAAAGATTCATTCTCTTGGGTAGCAGAATTGGATTTCTCACTGATACTTTCAGGAGACTTGGAAACCACGATTGGCTTTGCCAAGCCGGGGTTACCAATAACATGTCGGCTTGTTCCTTCTGTACCTTGAGCAATACCCTTCCTATCAATGAAAAAGGAGGGAATGCGTATGAGAATTTGTGGTGCCAATTTATTAGGAATGCATCCCGTCCCGTTCTGAAAGGGTCCAGTTTCCAGGACATGTACTGAGGGAGTTGATGAGACACCCTCGAGGCAAATAGGTCTATTTCGGGTGTCCCCCTTAATTGACACAACCTTTGAAACACCTTTGTGTTGAGTTTCCATTCGCTGTTGCTTGCTGTGCACCTGGACTCCCTGTCCGCTTCTACATTCAGCACGGAAGGTAAGTACTCTGCAGTAATTGTGATCTTGTGAGATAGTAGATAACTCCAGATTTGTTTGCTTATTGCAACTAATTTCTGATTCTTAGTCCCGCCCATTTTCATCAGATAAGAGAGAGCAACCATATTGTCTATTTGCATGTGAACTGAGATCCCTGGTTTTTCCCCAATTGTAAAAGTCATTAGTGCTAGCCTGACCGCCTCTAATTCTAATATATTGATGTGATAGTTCCTCTCTTCTCGAGACCACGGGCCCCCTGTTGTTCGACCCATGCAGGCTGCTCCCCAACCTTCTTTTGAGGCATCCGAGCTTATTATCAACTGTGGTGGACCTGTTATCAGAGACTTCCCATTGTGAATGCTGAGACTCTCCATCCACCAGAGTATCTCTCCTTTGGCTTTTTCTGAGAGTGTTATCCTTGAATCGAAAGAATTCCTTTCCACTATTTCCTGAATCTGTTGGTGTTGAAGGTATCGATATTGCATTGGAACAGGGAGGACAGCTACAGCTGTAGAGGAAAGCTTTCCTATGAACTTGCTCAAGTCCCTCACAGTGACCCTGGGGTTCTCTAATAGTTCCCTGCACTGATTTTTTATTTTCGTGATTTTTTCCTGAGGAAGATTTACAACCATGTTCCTCTAATCTATTAGAACCCCTAAAAATTCTAAGGTCAAAGTTGGAGTCAACACTGACTTCTTTATGTTGATGAGAAAGCCCAATTGTTGGAGAAGAAATATCAGAGTATCCCTGGCCATTATCAAGTCCTCCATTGATGCTGCCATTAAGAGCATGTCGTCCAGGTAGATGATTATCTTGATTTGTAACCTTCGGAGTAGGGAAATTGGCACTTTTAAAAGTTTGGTAAACACCCAAGGAGCTGAAGAAAGACCGAAACAGAGGCAACAAAACTCGTAAAGAAGGCCTTCCCATTGAAATCGGATGTATTTCCGAGATTTCTGACTTAAGGGTACTGCGAAGTAGGCATCTTTTAAATCTATTTTGCACATCCAATCCCCTTTTGATAGAAGTTCCTTCAAGAGGAACAAGCCTTCCATCTTGAAGTGCCTGTATGGAACACTCTTGTTCAAGTTTTTTAGATTGATTACAGGACGGTTCCCCCCTCCCTTTTTCTTGACCAGAAAAATCGAGCTTATGAATTGGTTTGCTTTTTGAGTTACCGTGTATATTGCCCCTTTTGTGAGCATTGATTGGACCTCCTCTCGTACAAGGGCTTTCTCCTCTATTGTCATTTTTGACTGGAACGGAGGTTTTGACTGAATTGGAGATTCTAACAGAGGAATTTCGTAACCCTTCACCATGTTTAATATAGCCTGGTCGTTTGTCAACCGTTCCCAGTTTTTTAGAAAGAATTTCAGCCTTCCTGCCAATGGCAGATAAGGTACCTCTGAAGTGAACAACCTTTTTATTAGAGGGTGTATCTTGTTGTACTCCCTTGGTGAGAGAAGATCCAAGCTTGTTGTGGATAAAGAAAGATCTAACATTCTTACCACCTCTGGACCTGTAGAAATTGTTCTGGATGGACTGCCCAGCAGCTGAAAAGACTCTGCGCCCCCTACCACCTCTCGACTGTGACAGGGGGCCTCTTGAAAAGGGCTTCCTACTTGCACTGTTGCTGGAGTTCTTCATCAATCCAAAGAATTCTTTGGATTTCTTCTTTGACTTTGATGACTTCACCATTGCATCCTCATATTTCTCTCCAAAGAGGTCTTCGTTAGCTTCAGTAAATGCAGAGGCATTGTCTTTCAGAATCGTTTCCACTTTTTTGCGGTCATTGAGGAAAGACATTAGAATGTTGAATCTGCGAACATACGCACATGTGTTGACTGCTTGTCCAAGTAAGAGCATGGTCTGTTCAAAAAAACTTGAGATTGCCACAATGGGAGAATCATCATCATCCTGACCCTCTGAGTTCACTTTCTCACTCTCGATGGCAGACCAAATTTTCGATAATGGGCCATAAACAAACTCAATCCGTTGTTGTAAGTTAGCCAAAGATTTTTCTTGGCTTAAACACATGTTTTTGTTTTGCTCTAATAACATTTCCTTCATAAAGGAATCCAGCTTTTTACAGCAGTTCACATTCGAGGGAACAGGATTTTCTGTAAGTATTTTGTCCTTCAAAGTTTGGTTAGGGACAAAAGTATTGATGTATTTGTTGGCATAATCAGCTAAAGCTGACTCTAATTCCCAAGTGTCTTGTTCATCAGACAATTCGAATCTGCCCCTTTTATGGGACTTTTCCACAATATTCTCTATTTCGGAGTCCTCGAGCCCTTTTTTAGGGGCCTTGTTTCTACTCTCAATGGAGCTTTCAATTATGGCATCATCATTGCCTTGCACTTCCAGATCAAGCTGGTCGTTGCATTCACTGTTGTCACCGTGGATTGTATCCATATTTCTAAGAAATATGAAAACAGACAAACAAAAAATAATCAAAAGGTTATCCAATTGTAACCTCTGGTGAAATAACTGAGATAATATAATGTCATGAAATTCGATATATCAACAGATTAAAGTGGATTTCAAAACCACGAGATATTACTCACCGAAAGACGTCTTTATCTTGTTCGCGAGAAAAAAGCAAGAGGAGGCTGAAGCATGACCTCTAGCTTTTAGCGAGAAAGGGCGGGATCCAGTATTAGATCGTGGCGGAGATTTTACGATATGAAATCATGGTTACAACTCACAGAAGTATATTTCTTTTGTTTTAATTTGTGATGTATTTACTAATAAAGTTTGGTTTACACCATAAAACTTTTATTTCTATGTTTAAACTAGCAGATTTTTTTAAAATACAAAATGACATCAGTGGTGTAACTTTTCTCAAAACAGGGAGGTTACGCAGAAGTACAAAAACACGTAGGGTTATTGAGACACGGCTTTATAAATTCCACTCTGTAACCCAGTGAACCTTCGAGTGTATTTAGAATGGACGTTATTTATAGGGGCGCTATTCTTAAAAACATAAGCGAAATCTTTCGACCTTCCGGTCGTCTTGTTCCTAATTAGTTTCTTTTCCAGGAAGCCTGATTGATTACTCCTTATGACTTCAAATTATTTCTTTCCGTCAATGACAATTTAATAATTTCTTTAATTTTCCTGCCCAAAATACTTGGTTCAGACATGGTAATTACGGCCATTAAAATAAACATCAATTGTCGTAAACGGTAGGCGATTTCGCCGATCACAAAAGTGTTCACATTAAACGATTATGATGATTATGACGATTCAAGGAAAAATATTTTGTTGCACCAATACAGATAAATCCAAATTATAGCTAACATAATTATGTCTTAACCGTCTTTTTTCACAACATATACATATTTCTGTTGAGTGCAACTTTCCAATTAAAGATATTTCCATATTTGAAGTAAAATGGCATAGAATGCATTCCTGAGGAGAATTCATTCCCGAAGAGTACAATGATTTTTCAAGAAGCATACCTGTTGACTGCCTCCCAACTTTTTTTGTCAGTCATAAGGATTTTTTTTGGTTTTTCTAAAAATTTCTTATCTGTTGTCTTCTTTCTTGCGCAGTGTCAAATAAGTTTCAACAAGACGTTGCTGTTGGGTTATGAGACCAATTGCGTGCATTATAGAAACTTTATCCTATCAATTCACAAACAGGATTTGTTTTCTTTTGTCGAAAAGTGTATCAAAATGAATTTTAAATACATTTTATACATTTTATCAAAGTGTCATTTGATAGTTGATTGTTGATTTATTTTTTAATTTCTCAAAGTTTTAACATAAATTTACGTTCATAAAAGTGACATATTTTTCCTATTTTATAGACGAAACATCAGTTTAAGTATAATCTTATCAATAGCTTAATCATTGTTCATTTCATTGAAAGGAAGGAAGATTGTTGAGCCGATTAATAGCAAAGCATCGTTGTCAACAAGTATCGAGGGAAGAAAATGTTGGCAGTTCAGATATGTAGTGAAATCTATGTAATTATTGTAATCGAAGTTTCAGTGTATAGCCTCCGTGGTTACAACTGGTTGTTTGTATAGATCTCTTTTGGAAGTAAAGCAATAGTTCTTGTTAAATCCAATTTAAACTTTACAAGTTTTTCATATATGCATTTCCCATCTCAGTGAAAATCATGTGTTAAAATGTTTTTGGATGGATGGATTGATAAAACCAATAAAGCATGTTAGGGATTTTAGTTACCGGCTCATTCTTAAACTTGAATTATTGAGACGACATCGACACAAAAAAAATTTGTCGGAGGATCTTTTTCTTGTAGACGTCAAAAGTGAGGAGTAAGAGTTTCCTTCACGTGATTACGAAACACTTGTTTTGTAATATTTGTCGTGATGACCTTCTGTCAATTCGAGTTATCCACTAAATTAAAGCACCTTTCAAAAATCGCGAAAATCAAATTTAAAAGAGTTTTACTTGTATATAATATGAAATGGTCATCCTGTATAAATATTTGATAAATAAATATATAAACAAATATATTAATAAAAATAAATAAAAATATAAATAATGTAGAGTATATATAATGTACATTTACTTTTCAGACTCATAGTTATTTTACCAAAAAACAGGGTTGACGTAGAAAATAATTAATTAGTTGTTTTTTGACATTAATTGCCAACTGAAATGGAGTAATATTATCATTTCCAGTCATCAGCGGATCTCCACTGTTGCTAAGTAACTCCTTCACAAGTTCTAGATCACCATGATAAATCGCCAAGTGTAATGGCGTCCACCCATCTATAACTAGTTGGTTTGTTTCAGCTCTAACTTCGATTAGATATCGTCTAGCATCAATTTTGCCACCAAAAACTGACGAGTTGAACGGCGTCCAGTCAGTACTGCCGGAAGCATTTACGGAATTGTGGGAGCGGATTAACATTTTCATGCATTTTACTTCCACAGAAAGATGCTTCATTTAGTAATGAAAATCCAAAAAATAACGGTTTTTATTTTTTAGCCATTTGCTGTCATTCGTCTGTACTGTCTCAAACATTTGCGAGTTGTACCTGGCCTTTCCTTGTTCTTGTCTTTTTTTGACCAACAAATTAACAAAGATAACAACATCAACCTATTCCTTTACACATTCTGATCTTACAACTGCGTGTGTCTAATCTCGATTAGCATTCTTTTATCATCTGAAACTCTCAAAAGACCCACACAATTCCAAAGTAACCGCTTATTTCGATCCACTACAAAGAAAGTCCAAAGTATCTTTGGAGTCATTTTACATAAGTGCATGTGGCAATGTTATTTCAGAGGAAGTGTGAAATATATAAGAATCAGCTATCTAAAATACCTAGGGAAAGGTGGGAGGGAAGAGTCCTAGCTTAACATAATTGAAAAGAAGGTTGTTCATATTGGAAGGAATATATTCCGCAAATGATAATAAACCTTTCCCTGGAAAGATTGATTCCGAGTTCGGATCAACAATAGATTTCCAAGAAACTCCACTATTCCTTCACTGTTAGTTTTTATTGGGTCTTATTGCCCAAAACAGGTAGTATTTACAAACCGTTTTCTAGAACTATTGAACGATTAGACATTGCATTTGTATATATATAGTATACATTCATTTAGATCAAACATTACTTATGAATATAGCAAATAGTTTCATGCTTATCTATGTTTGATTTTAATACTCTGTGAGGAACAACTGAGGAAGGATCTCACTAGATCCACGACTAATTCTATTGCTACTAAAACTGAAGACGCAGTAATCGCTGTTATGAGAACTCTGGCGGTCAGAGAAAAAAGTGTAATTGTGGCCAGGGTCGCTCTAATCAACATGTACCAAGACCATGAAGAAGCCATAAGGTCATTTTTTGCACGTCTGAAAGGACAGGATGGGGTATGCAAATACGTCATTGACTGACCTGATTGTAATCATAAAGTTGAATACACAGAACAAATTCTTCGCGATGTACTCAGTTGTGGAATTGCTGATCCAGATATTCATTTGAAACTCCTTGGTCATACCAAGCAGCATATGTGTTTAGAGGAAGTTCTTAGATTTGTTGAAGCAAGTGAGGCTTGGAAACGTTCTGCAACACATTTTATCGACAAAAATCAGACCGGAGCGATAAAGAGTCAATACAAGAAGGTGAGAAAAGACACCTCAAGTAAACCTGCAGAAACCGAGCGAAATATGGCCAACTTCGCCTGCTTTTAAACACACATGTGGCCATTGCCATCGGTTACACAACCTCGACCGTGTGTGCAGGAGCTACGACAAGAAGCCAACAGATACGGATAAGCAACTCGATCAAGCAGAGGTGACAGTTTACGTATATAATCAACGACTCTGAATGATTTTAACTCAGCAGAGGTAGTTACGTCGACCTTGGAATGATTTTAAAAGAGTTCCCTACCGTTGGATAGACCAACACAATAGACGCTGAAGAAAACCGCGTGAAAGTGGAAAAGTAGATCCTGGTGTACTATAAGGAACGCACCTTTGTTACATGTGGTCCGCCTGTTAAACTTATCATTAAGGAAGACGCAGAACCGAAAGCATACCTGTTCCAATACGCTAGCAGGATCGCGTCAAAGTTGGTCTGGCTCGTGATGTCAATATTGGATAAATCGAGCCTGTATCTGTCGGTAAACCCGTGACGTAGTGCCACAGGATGGTGGTATGGGCAAAAAAGAAACGGACATCCTAGAAGATGTGTTGAGTTTCAAGCCCTCAACACGTACGGCAAGAGAGATACGCGCCATTTCCAATCACTATAACATCAAGTTCGGCCAGTTCCGTATCGTAAGAAGAAGATAGTTCCTGACGCTTGAAATGGATACCATAGCGTCCCAATAAGTGAAGAAGATCGTTATCTTACTTCCTTGTTCACTCCTTGTGGGCGTTATCGAAATCGCACAATCCCTCGGGGTTACAAGGCCTCGGGTGACAGCTGTTTTCGTAGGTTCGACGAGGTTGCTGCGGTCTTTCCAGATAAGATCAAGGTTACTGATGATTCTCTCTTGTGGTCCGACTCAATCGAGGAAAGTTTTATTCAATCCTGAAAATAGTTGCACCTCTGTGGGCGGAATGGAATGATCCAAAACCCATCGAAGTTTGGGTTTGCACTTGATATTGCTGTGTTTACTGGACTTGAAATCACCACAATGTTCGTCCATCATCGAGTATGCTAAAAGCCATCTCCGAACTTCCTCTTGTGACAAACATCACTAATGTCCGTTCCTAGTTCCGCCTTGTGAACCAGGTCACATTTACCTTCAGCATGACCGATAAAATGACACCATTTCGGGAGCTAATAAAGCCCAAGCGGACATTTAATTGGAAATGTTTCTGAATATAAATATCTGGGTAACATTGTCGACCAAAATTTAAATTTCAACAAAAACTTTGACAAAGTTTACAAGAAGGCAAGTGGAAGACTGAAACTTTTGAGACGGTTACGCTCGTACCTGACTGTTGAATCTGCGTACAGTATTTACACTATAATGATACAACCGCTGTTAACATACCGCAGTACTGTGAAATTGTGTCACAGTGAGACTCAAAAGAAAAGGTTGACGTCTCTAGAACGTAGGGCAGCAATAATTACCGGAGTTAGCGTGCCATCTGTCATTAGTTTAATCAACAAAGAAGCCTGTTGCTTGGTCAAAAGATGTTTAAGTGGTGATGTATGTACGAACTTTACCGATTACTTTGCGATAAACAACCATCGAGAAAACACTAGAAATGGAGGATTTCTTCTGAAAGTTCCAAAAGCGAAGCTTGAGCTTGGAAAAACTACTTTTAAATTTTCTGGTACAAAACTTTATAACGACCTTCCTTTGAAATTAAGAAAAATTGAGAATTATGACGCTTTTTGTAAAGAAATAAAACAGTTTTATACACCATAGGTTTTACATACATTTCAAAATCTTGCTAAGATATGCAATAGGGATTAGCATTATATGTGTTTTAGCTACAGTCCTGTATTGCATATTTCAGCAACTTTTAATTATTTATTTATTTATTTATTTTATTTGTAGTTAATGATTTTTTACTAATTTACTAATTCAGAACAGGTCTGACATTGATAGCAGTTATTTACATAAATTTTATGTTCTGAACTGAAGTTTTGTATCTGTATAAATATTCTAATAATAATAATGATAATAATAAATAATAAAAGATCGGCTACAAGAGCTATTCATCTTCTTGAAGAAATAAAATAAGGTGTCTACAATTTCGATAAATCAAAACCTACCTGTATCTCTACAGATCTGTAAAAGATGGGCATCGGTTTTTGTTTGTTCCAGAAGCACTACCCTGGAAAACCTCCTTTTTTTGCTACACCGGATGGAAAGTTGTAGATGTTGGCAGTCGATTCACCCACCCGGCAGAGTCACGATACGCACCCATAGAAGGGAGTCACTAGCCGTCGCCAATGCGCAGACACTTCGTTCTTGGCTGTCAAGACCTGGTAGTTGCAGTCGATCACAAACCTGTGCACGGACGTTTCATGAACCGATCTCTGGATGACATTCCAAACAATCGATTTCGCAACCTCAAGGAGCGCACCCTAAAATATCGATATTCAAAGCTTCATGGCCCAGGATTAAAGAACCACGTCTCAGATGCACTATCATGCCACCATACTAAGTGATTTAAACCCGGATCAACTTGAACTATCCGATGATGTATCCTACATCACGGTCTCGTCGGCCTTGAACTTACTGAGATCGATAACATGGAATGAGGTACGCAAGATACTGCCCTTGACATTGACTTCAGAATGCTGGTAGATATCATTGAATCAGGTCTACCTGATTACCGAGAAGAGCTCCCAACTTACCTCCAGATCTACCACCAATTTCACCTGTCAACAGTAGACAGCACCACCCTATGCAAGAACAGAATTGTTGTACCTCCACATCTTAGGTTAAACATCCTCTCTAGTCTTGACACGGCCCACCATGGTACTACGTTAATGAAGTTACGAGCAGAATCAATCATTTTTTGGCCCCACTAAAGACAACAACAAGTAAAGAGGTGGATGCAATATTTGTGACCGCAATTAGCGGGATTCGGAAAAGTCATGTTTCGTTTACACGAAACTACTTTTTTATAGCTTTTTAGAGAATTATATACAACTTAGTAGAGTTTTTCGTGAATTTTTCCCTACAAAGTCATTAGAAACTTTACATCGACGCTTGAAATAAGCGTGCAAAGTAATGATATTTCTTTTGATACAACAAAAGGCTTTAAATCTGTACTTCAAAGATTTAAAGCCTTTTGTTGCATCAAAGGTAATTTTAGTAGAAAGCTTTAAAAAGAATTCTCACAAGTAATTGATTTTTTTCGTGTAACAGACTCGTCGACTTTACGAATCTCCCTTCCAACCATCTGCTCCGCCGGCAACCCTACAATGTCCGGATTATCCATTCCAACAGATTTGTTGCAACTCCTTCCATTATTCTGGTTATTACTATCTTGTTTGCGTCAATCGATACCCCAAATGGTCAAACCAAGAATGGATCAAATGGTTTGATAGACAGTTTGTGCCGCACATTTGTCACCTATGGGAGTCGAATTTTCATCAGATGGCGGTCTAAAATTGAGTGCCATTACAACCACTTTCCTTTGAAGCTAGTGGATTTATCATCACATATCCTCTATTGCCTTTCCTCACAGTAATTAACGCGGTGATGTTAGTGTAAAGACTGACCCCAATGGCAACCTCAAAACGGATGCATTTCAACATGCAATGTTACAGTACCGCAACACGCCTAACCAAATTACCAAGGTTTCACCTGCAATGTCTTTATTTGGTCGTCCATTCCGATATTTCATGCATGGCAATCGCAGATAGATTACCGCAACATTCTAGAACATGGGGACCGCGTTAGAATTCCGAACCAAACTGGGCTCCATCCACGCAGGTGGGGCAGGACGTGATCAGTGATCGAAGTTCTCCAGCACGATCACCATGTCATCCGCGTCGATGGATCGGGAAGAGACACCTTACGGAATCGAAAATGTTTAAGTAAATTCACCTCCGTCCGTCCAGATAGCCCTTTGGACCGCCAGTTAGCTCTCACCCTCCTCACCCATCAATCGTCACTTCATTAGTAAAGAGACCTAACAACGAACCACATCAAGCTGATAATCAATCGCAACTTCAGTTGCGATTACTTCAAAGAAATTTCCAATAGAAACCCCTTCAGTCGATGTTCCGACATCGATACTTCAAGAGAACACACGAGTACCACCAGTACTTTCTGCTCCACTTCCAATACCATCAATATTCCAATGCAGAGCTCGACCCGTTGATCTTCAAGGGTGCGTCGCAAGCCGACTCGCTTCGAGGACTACGTCCTATAACTTGAGACACATACGTTATATATTACAATCATATTTCATCAATACGTCATTCCACTATAGAATACGACTAGGAGGAGATATAGAACTTTTGAACGATTAGACATTGCATTTGTATATATATAATATACATTTATTCATATCATACATTACTTATGAACATAGTATCTGATAGCATCTTAATCGAATGCTTAATGGTTGTTCACAATGCTTAATCACAGCCCTGTTGGAAGTAAGCATGTCACAACCTCGTTCCCAGGACTTGTTACTTTTTCTAGAGCAATCCATTTAATTCAGACTTCAAAGTTGTCTTTTCCGTTTGCAATATGTTTGTAGTCAAATGTCAAAGATAGATTAGTTTTATGGCTCATAGCATTTCCATATAAATGTTTTGACATTACTAATGGACTAATTACAAGTTGTGAAGATTTCTAAAACTGAATATCCGAAGGGTTATTGCAAACATTTAAAAATGTGTAAATGAAGGTTATTAACTTTCCTAGATCGATTTGTGAATAATAACGCTAATCAATGAAGTGTTCATCAACAGATTTTTAAAACAACTTGGAAAGACGAAAGATGTATGACGTCGATTTTGCATAAAACTTCGTGGTAATAAACTCGCAAATTGTTTTTGAGTAAGCAAATGGATAAACTTCATTTGCCTCGTATCTTCGAAAATGGTCTTTTTGCAGAATTTTAGGGAATCGTTTAAAATGGGGGTTAATGTTTATTATTGTCAGTACCGCATCTTGGTCAGAAAAAAGCCGCAGTATTATTTCACTACAAACTTTATTTACAGTTGTGCATAAACTAGTTGTATATACATTATTTGCAATCACGTAAATCAAAATTAAGGGTTCCTATTGATGCTATGACAACTGAGAAGATTATACCCAAATCCTCAAAATCATTTTATCCTTTAAAAAACAAATGTGACCAAATCGGGCCACGAAATCAAGTTAAATAGCACAGTTATCTCTTAGTGACGTTTGGGTGTCTGGTGTGGTTTGTGTTGGTTTTTCTGGGAGATTTCTTAACCTCTGCGGTGATGCTTTTATGCAGATGATCTTCATCTCATTGCTTTTCATTTTTATTGCTGTCAGTGTTCTCATTGCTAGGAGCTCTTGATTGCATGGTTGATCTGGCTTCAACTCGATTCCGTCTTCGATGTGCACTCGTAGTTTTTCCATTTTCACTTCGTGGTACCTTCAGGGTTTTCTCTTCAGTGATTGGTAAGGAAGGGGTGTTCTCCTTCATAACTTTAGATGAATGTACGCTGGTTACATCAGTTTTTTCATTGCTAAATTTTAAATCCATGTTTAATTTTTTTTCAACTGGATTTCTTGTTCGATGTGGCTTCTCTGATTTTCCTGATTTTTTTCCTGGTGATTTCACATTTCTCTCTCCAATGATTGGTAAGGGTGGGGGATTCTCTTCTTTAACTTTAGATGAATGAACACTGCCAATGTTTTCATCACTAATAACCTTTAACTCTATGTTTAATTTGTCTTCAACACGATTCCTTTTTCGATGTACCTTCTCAGATTTTTCAGTTTTCTGTCGTGTTATCTTTGGAGTTTTCTCTTTCAAGATAGTTAAGGGAGGGGCCTTTTCTTCTATAATTTTAGATGCATGCCCGTTGCTGTCGATGTTCCCATTACTACAGGCTTTTAAATCTATATCCAACTTGTCATTAACTGCATTTCTTTTTCGATGAACCTTCTCAGATTTTTCAGTGTTCTTTCGTGTTACCTCCGGAGTTTTCTCTTCCAAGTTAGGTAAGGGAGGGGCCTTCTCTTCTATAATTTTAGATGCATGCCCGTTGCTGTCGATGTTCCCATTACTACTGGCATTTAAATCTATATCCAACTTGTCTTTAACTGCATTTCTTTTTCGATGAACCTTCTCAGATTTTTCAGTGTTCTTTGGTGTTACCTCCGGAGTTTTCTCTTCCAAGTTAGGTAAGGGAGGGGCCTTCTCTTCTATAATTTTAGATGAATGCACGCTGTTGTGAGTATTTTCAATATTATGAGCTTCTAAATCTATGTTTAATTTGATTTCAACTTGACTTCTTTTTCGATGTACCTTCTCAGAATTTCCTGTTTCCTTTGATATTGCCTTCGAAGAACCCTCTTCCATGTTTGACAATGGGACGTCCTCAAGTAGAACTTTATATGAATCGCGAGAGATTTTCCGTAATCGCAAATTGTCACATATACTGTGTGAAAGTTTCCTACTCGGCGGACCATAATTCTCCGTCTCGCTTTCGGATCCAATTGTCACAGGATCAGTCAGATAAACTCGGCCTACTTTTCGTTTTCGTTTCATCTGCTTTTCTCGTTGTCTTTTTCTTTTCCGTTCCTCTATTTGTTGATCATAAACACGTAAACTACTCGCCCCTCGATCGTAAAACAGTTTTATCCGTTGCAATTCAATACGTTTGTACAGCTCATTGATCTTCAGCATATACTTGAATTGGAAGTCCTTACAAAACTTACGAAGTGCGTCAATATCGAGTTTCCACAGCATCGACCTCACAGTTTCTAGAAACAAAAACACCGGTAAAGTGGTTTGGTAAAGAACTTGCTTTAGATAGCGCTAGAAGACCGTCTTTCAACCGACAAGAAGGAGAATACTAGAGGAGTATTCATCTTGGAGGAACTTAGATTCCCGACTTGTAACCATGGTTATTTATTTATTTTATTCATTTACGAACATTTTAACGGGATATGCCAATCAAAAATATTAAATACATACATGTAATACATATTTCCAAGTTTCTGTAGTCATATGGGTCCTGTTACTTGATATTACCTTAGGAAAATACGTACCTTCTGGATAA
Source organism: Turritopsis dohrnii (assembly GCA_027922465.2). Classification (NCBI taxonomy): domain Eukaryota; kingdom Metazoa; phylum Cnidaria; class Hydrozoa; order Anthoathecata; family Oceaniidae; genus Turritopsis; species Turritopsis dohrnii. The sequence goes on along the minus strand of BQMF02000263.1, from coordinate 190,657 downwards.
ATTGTTATTTTTTTCGATTTTCGACGTAAGTGGGAAACAACGAGACCAAGAACTGCTGCGAACAGTAAGCCAACAAATAAAACAATAATGGCATGTCGCAGAAATATTGACTCTGCACTAAATAGAGATTTATGTTCTTTCGGTGCCTTTGGCTGGAAGAAAAAAAATGATCAAGATGTTACTAGGAAAGCGCAGATTTGTGGTCATGGTGAAATGGACGCACTTACCTGCATTTTCTGTGTGAGTTCTCCTAAGGTTTGCAAGATCAGCGCCTGATTAGCTACAATGTAACCTTCTATATCGTTCTTAAGATTAACTAAATCTGATGTAACAACAATACCATATGTTCGTGGATATTTGATGGAAAATATCGCTCTCACTGGATGCGATTCCAAAAGTGTTTTTTCACGACCAGCTGTGTATGCATCCAACAGTATTCCCGACGTATCTCCCGACATTAAAGCGTCAACAAGCTGCTGGACTGACGTGTATTTGACATCTAAGTTTGTTTTCGAGAAACAAAACCATTAGTAGACTGAAACATCTTAAAAACTGATTAACTGTTAACTGTTGTTAACTGTTATTAGCCTCACCTAGTGAAGCCTTGAAGCCTTGCAAACTATTTATTTTGAAAAAACGTACGTAATCAAGGAAGTGCGTTTAGAGCCTCAAGAGATCTGCTTTTTTCTGGTGCTTTATGGTAACTTCTGATAACTCATCCAACCAGTTCAACTTATGATACGGGCCTTCCAAAACATATCTAGTTACGCGAGCAAACTTTTTGGTGTGCCTTTTACGAAGATACTTAGCTTATTACGATTTGGTAACAAGGTGTATTCATTCCTTAAACAAGCAAACGTTAATAAAAACTTACTTTTATCAAGTTTGCCATTACGAAGCACGCAAATCCGCTCCTCTAATGAACCGTAAAGGGCAGCCACCTAAAATATACGAAGTAACATCTATATCTTCGAAAAGGTAACATTTGACATATTACACCACTTTTCACTTGATCATTAACAAAATCGTTACTAATTAAAATGCCAAACGAAACACATGAACTTTATCCAATGAAATAAAACCAAACCTGTTTTCCATAAATGCTGTTAACTTCATTAACCTCAACACTAGTAAATGCAGTTGTAAGAGCGCCTGTGAGAAGGGACCAAGTTATGGTACTGACCACCATCCAAGCAATCGCGAACAATCGTGCTCTCTTGCTTCTTGGTGTGAAATCACCATATCTGAGAAATAATAAACGTAGAAAGACGAATGTGGTTTGGCGTTAGGTTTACATCCGTTAACTCTAACAAGAGTTGTGTTTTAGGACATGTCTGACTAGGGACGATAATTCATTGTAGAATTCTAAAACGGTGTCTTCGTCTGCGGCGTTTGTTGGACTGTAGCAGGAAACAATCGTTGTGGAAGGATTTCCACTGGAACGTGCGGCACGTTAAGCTTCAATTAATAAAGAATAAGTCAATCAAAATAAAATATAAACTCTTTCCTTGTCTTGGACAGATCCATTAAATGCCATTTGAATTTTGAAAACGAAAACTTGCAATAAAAACTCATGTTTAAAAATGTGTACTATATTTAACGTTTACCAAATGAACTATTCAAGAAAATATGCATAAACCATGGCAACTTTTTCATTTACATTAGGTTACTAAATCGACCGGACTTAACGGATCGACGATTACGAATGTTAAAAGTCAATATAATCGTCGCCGCTTTTGTAATCATTAAAATCGACGATGAAATATAAAATTGATTGATTGATTGATTACTAATTACTAACGAAATACTTGAAAGTCTTCACACCTGGCGATTGCGAAGAATTTTTTTTTCAATCGTCGTAAACGCCAGGTCTGAACGATGCTCCAAGGCTGACCTTTCTACCCACCAACTAAGAACTTGGTGGTAGTAGAGATGTCGTTAGAGATGGGTATCACATTTCTCTATCTACAATGGTAGCCAGTATGTCGAACATGCATCAAAGTGGAGTAAGGAAATGCGACCAGAAAAAAAAATTTTTCTCTGGAAAATCTAAATTATATTTGCATAACTTATTGTAAAACTATTCCAAATTTTTGCAACGACGATGAAATATGTCACCAGATGTAAAGGAGACTACAGCAAAAAGTTGACAGAAATACTATAATTAAGAAAATAAAATGGCAGAAAATAATTTCTTTACCCTACAGTAGTTTGCGTAACATATGCCCAGTAAAAACCTTGCTTTACTCCATGCCTCCCCATCATCGAAAAGTCATCCCCTTTATTGGCCCACTTTTCCTAGAAAAAAATATCAAATTGTCAGTCTTGTGATTTCGGAGTAGTGTGACCAGGTGTGATGAGGATCCTTGGTTATACTTACCAAAAACCAAATAATACCACCAGCGATCAATATAAACATAAAATCAATAAACAGGATGGTCCATATCCCCAATATTCTTTTCACCATGTCTTTCACGTGTTCTACAAGAGTTTCTTCTTTGATGATAAAAATAGCTCCAGGATATGCTATAATGGGAATGAACTCCGCTTTCGCTTTTTCTTCGTTAATGGGATTATGGGACATGGGAAACGAGATATCTGTGAAATTGTCAATATCTTCAGTCACTCGATCAATGTTTTGTTTCCCTGCGAAACCCATCTTACCATTTTTACAGAAGTCTACGACGCTTTCCCGATATAAGCCGGGACACGAGCCGCAAACCTTGTTAATCATATCTTTTATGATGGTCGGAAAGATACCGTTCAGCTCTCCGGTGTTTTTCGTAGATGCCCGGAAAACATACGGCGCTTTGACGAAGTAGTTGGAGTAAAACTTCTGACGGCATTTGCAAGTTTCTAAGAAGTTGATAAGACATGACATAACATAACGAACATTCCTTACGGTTAACAAGTATGCAAGAACTGGGAGTATTTAGTCCTTGGGCTTTCTCCTACCCACCGACTTGCAACTAGTAATTGACAATAAGTTAACAAAGTTGGACGCCTGGGCTTCTTAGCCCTAAATTTGGAACTGGAAACAGGAATTACTAGTGTAAATGTAAGATCAATGTAGCCCCTGTGAGCAAAATCAAGAGATAGGATATATGCCTCTGCGGTCATTCTTTAGGTAACCAGGGTTAATTTATGACGTGGTCTTATCAGATCGACTGAAGAATGTAAAATTATGTAAATATAAATCCAAAAGAAAAGAAAACATTCAATACTTTCAAAGAGTAGAGTAGAATAAAAAACGTACCAGAATTTATGGAAATACTTGGTCCATAACCATGTTGATTATAAACGGCCAGACTAAACATGTACTGAGTGTTTGCTTCAAGATTAATGAGCACTTCAGATAAGACTGCAGCAGCATACTTTCGTTCATGCCATACAGAATCGTTCATGTCTACACCATTTTGCCGAACAATCCGATATTGTAAGAAATATCCATCAAAATCTTGTGAGTCAGACGTCCAGTTCAGGATCAGTTTGTCGTGTGATCTGAACGTCACATTTAGTGTTGTTGGCGGCAACATCGGTGCTATAGAAACCAGATAAACAATAATGGTTACTTGATCTAATAGATTGTCACATTCTTGTGGTAAAACTTTACTATTTGATGAGGATGTCGCGGTGAAACAAAATCGCTTCATGCCTCCATTCAAGCGAGAAAAGAATTTTTTCCAATGTAACAATGACAACGAACAAGGTCACCTGGTTGGGGTGGTTTAGGAGCACCCACCTACACACTATAGAAACGTTTTTACCTGCATGTGGTGTTGTAGCTGCCGTTGTTTCTTGAGGTCCTTCACCGAATTTGTTGTAAGCTGCCACACTTATTACATACGTCGTAGAAGGCCTTAAGTCAGTTACTGTCACGTGTGGTTGTGTAAAAGGAACAGTTTTGAGTTGGAAAGAAGTATTCAGCGCATCATGGAAATATATACGGTAACCGAGTGGTTGTCCGTTTACATCTTGTAGGTTTATGCCAGACCACTGAATAAATATCGAAAATTCATTGGCTGATTTAGCTTCGAGAGAGGTTGGTGGAGACGCTGGTGCTAAATGATTGGTCGAGAAAAAACATAACAAACATGCGCTACACTATTACCTTACGTCAAAACTTTGCAGATAACTCCAAGATGTGAAGTCATTTCCTCCGATAAACCATCAAATGATTATGAAATAGTACGCAATTCCAATAATATGCAATGGATCTACTGTTTCAGTAAAACCTAATCTTGTTAAAACCCTTCTCTTCAAGAAACTTACCCATTCCTAAAGTTGATGCTTCAATGACATGTGAGGCAAGTCCGTTACCATTCTCATTATATGCTAACAAACGCACAACGTAACTCGTGCCAGGCTTCAAGCCTTCCACTTCTTCCCAGTAACCATATGAAGCAAAAACCTCGTAATGGTCGGTCATCTCTAATTGCTCTCGGTACAGTATTAAATAGCCGGTCACATTTCCGTTTCTTGAGTTCTCAGGAACTTCCGACCAAGATATGTTTAAACTTGTTGGCGAATTTGAAGTGATTATAATATTTGTCGGAGGACTTGTTGGCACTTGAAAAAGAAATGAAAAATTTAAGTATGCAGCATATCTGCACCAACGCCCAGCCCATTCCGCTTCAATGTCAACCAGCTGGTGGTGCTGTGTTGAAGTTCCGCTACAGGCCGCGTGGTACTCACGGCTATAACCAGTATCAAGCGACCTATTCAGCTTGAGAGCGTGATTGATGTCCAAGAGGATTGTTTAATAAAGGCGGATTGAAGCAACAAAAAGGCAAAAGAGAGCAAAATTTAATGCGCATATGAAGTGATAACAATCCCATCAGAAATGAAGGCCTCAACATCACTTTAACGGGTGAGTAAAATATACCTGTCATTTTATTTGAAATGCAATGTACCTTTAACCGGAATGTATTTCCAAGTGCTGTTAGACACGATCGGAAATTTTCCAATCCCCGAATCGGTTTCTATACTGTCTTGCAAATAAACCATTTGATAAGAATCTAAACTCTTAAAGGTGACATCAAAGTGTGCATCTACGCTACCATTTCTATAACATAAAATGAACTGTCATCAAAAATCACTCGGAGTCTTCGGAAACCATCAACTGAATTGTTAAATTTGTCTTGCCTTTCCTTTATTTGTTTGGGAAGCTAGCCTGTTTCTTGATAAAACTGAATCACTGCCTTCAAAGAATATGAGGGTGTTATATCGCTGGGAAGACACAGGCGACGGTGGTAACCGTTACTGGCGTTTTACTCTCTCTCTCTCTCTCTCTCTCTCTCTCTCTCTCTCTCTTATGATACATATAAAAAATAAATTAAGACTTGCTTGAGCTCCATCACTTTGACTTTGGTGACGTCACCAGGGAATGTAAGGCCGATAGTAGCGTGTAACTAAAGAGAAATAATCCACTAAATCACAACATTAACAAAACTCCAACCTGTCTTAAGGACGTTCACAAGTACAAGTGGTTCCTGCACAAGATTGGTCAAAATCGATTTCACTGATAGATACATAGAACTGAGTTTATCTGAAGATTAGTGTTCAATGCACACCAACTGACCTGATCAGATAAGCCCTTTTGAAACGCTATATATTCAGCGCTTCTGTGATATATGTAGCCAGCAAAATATTTCTTCTTGAATTTGCAGTAAACAACAACATGAATTTCTAAAAGAAAAAAGACAATAGCAAGCTAAAATTAATCTGCAGGAAAGGGCAGTGGGATACGATGGGATACGTTAAAACGTCGGAAGTGCACGAAAAGTGGAGGAAAGTGCGATAAAATGGGGAAAAAGAGACCAAAGGTGATGGAGGATACATCCCAAATGGGGAGGGGATCCCAAAAGCTAGGTAGTAGTATAAAAGGGTTGAAGGTGGAAAACCTCTCGTTAACAAAGAGTCGCTTGACGTTTTGCATTTAAAACAAACAAAAAGAAACAATAGACAACAACGAAGGTATTATACGAAGATTTATTAATGTTTTTAGGGTAAGTACGCTTTAGAACTTTTTTGTTTGTTTGTTTTGTTTTCTTATAGTATTAATAGGGTTTCTGCGTCATTACTTTTCCAATAATACGCTATTGAAGAAATGAATATCATGGTTTTTAATCATGACCTTCTGGGTTCGTACAAGAAAATCTCAATTGTTTACAATTCATATTTTGACACTTTTACGACTTCCGCGTTTGGCTTTTATATACGTTGGGGTATGGATTCAATGAACAGTCACAACAATTTAAATCTTTTTGTTGTTTTCCTGTACACTGCTGCATATATCGTATCGTGAAAGATTTATTATGAATATTTTGATGTGTTTCAGATCTTCTGATTAAAAAGTCTTTTTGCTTAGAACTTTAGTGTTGATAGTAAACTAAAAATGCTTTAGCCGGAATACCTAGAGATTTTTAATTAAAAGGGTGAGGAGTGTTTTTTTCCGTATTGACGTTAGATTTTTTTAATCCGCGGGGAACCATTATTGCGTTGTATCTTCAATCAATATAACTTATTTTACAAAATGAAAAAATTAGATGCACAGCGCGTAATTTCATTTTTAATGTGTTTCAGATCTTCTAAGTAAAACGACTTTTTTTGTTCTGCGCTCCAGTGTTGATTGCAAACCTGGAAAAATGCTTAACCTAGATGGCGTCTGTTTAAGTGGATCTTTAAATCAGGGGAACTATTGCGAAGTTATTTGGAAAATATCTCTAGAACCTCTAAGAAAATAACTGACATTTTTCATGGTCAACGAGACATTGACGAAGGAGTGACGAATAGAGCTTTGATGCCACTCAAATGTTTGATCGACGATACCTCCGTAACGGTTGGTTGCCACTGAACGATCATACATGCTTTGGTATATTTTTTAGAGTTCAGTAATACAGTTAGGATCTCCAAATTCTATCTCTCTCTAATTCAAACGAATTTTATGGTACCTGCACCTATTATTATTAACCCTAACCTATTAAGGTTAGGGTTTTTAGGGAATTACAGAGAGTTTAATGTACTTACAACACTGATGCATTTCTGTATTTTATGCTGTGATTTAATTTTTTTGACACCATTTTTGAGAATTCATTTACAGAATTAAACCTGTAAAAATTTTTTGCACGGGATACAAAGTTATACATAATACTGAATCTGGCACGATCTTCACATTGGGTCAGTAATTTCTATCATAATGATCTGAATTAAATCAATCTCATCATCTGGTAATGTTAGAAAAACATGTTAAATACATTTCTATATAAGATCCTCTCGACAGAATAATTTTGCTTACTTTATGAATTTATGAGTAGTGAACATGTGTTTTAAGAACCATATCTACAACATTCTTCCTATCAAATATAATATTACTGCAGGAGCATTTTAATAGAAGGATATAACTTGTTCACCTTCACATGTAAAGTTATTGCAAGGTTGACGTTCCGTCGAAGAACCATTGCAAGTTCTACCACCATACATCGGTCTGGGGTTATTGCAATATCTTCTTTTGATGAAAGATCCTCCGTTGCATGGTTTATCGCACGCTGATGCGTCGGACCATTTAGACCATTCCCCATTAACTATCAAAGTAATAAAATAACTGACAATTAAGTTGGGTAATTAGATATGTTTGACGTTATGTCGTAAAGTAAATAAAAATAAGTTAGCAGTACTGAACATGTTAAAAGGCGTTTATTTGCTTTCAAATTGAATATCCCAGCAGACACAAACATGCCTGAGACGATTTATTTGGGACATCTTTTACAGACATCTTGCGCGAAGTTCTCAAAAAGGTATTGGTCAGACTGTTAATTAGTAGATATTTCCTCTACAGTTATTAATTCCCATAAATTTCCTCTATTGCAACAAATATCCGTATAACAGCATATAAAACGATCGTTACTTGGGCAATGTTCCATGGCACATGGTTTCTCTTCAGTTAATGCTCCTACACAATTTAAGCCATGATGACGTGGCACTGGATTGGAACAATTTCTTGATCTCACTTGCTGTCCACCACCACAAGTCAAAGAACACTCACTCCACCTGGCCCACTCAGTAAATCCACCATGAACTAAACAGATTGTAAGAAGTAAGCTAATATTTATCATTGAGTTGTAACAAAGATTTAACAATGGTTATATGTTAACAAACATCGAAAAAGCAACGAGGTCATTAGAAAAAGTCTGATAAATTATTAACCTTTATTGTTTATCAACACTCCTTTCTCACAGAACCTGTTCCTCTTGTCAAAACTACATACTATTAAAAATTACCTGGACACCGAGAATTGCAATTTTCTGATTCTTTAGTGGTTCCTAGACAAGTCATATCTGCATCAACATTGATAGCACAGGAACGATCTCGTGTTCGTTGTCCATCACAAGTGGCAGAGCATTCACTCCATGGTGACCAGGGGAGTCTTTGACCATCACCTATTTAATAAAATAGGTTACAGACAGGGAAAATTATAAATTACTTTAAATTCAATTCAATTCTCCCTGGATTCTTAATAGCCAGTGTCAGATGCTAAACTGAAGTGTCATTGAAGAAGAATGTAATGTCACTGATTTCAGCTCTGCCTTATGTGAACTCTCAGAATTCGAAGTTTCACTAATTCGAAAAAGGTCTTTGGTTCATTCAAAAATTCCTAATAAAACGTTATATAAAAACTACTAAATTTCAACCTCTGCAAATCGAACTTTTAATAATTAGAAAAACTTCTGTTAATCAAACTTTTCATAACATTACAAAATTACAATTCATTGAATTTTAAAATTCTTGTATTTAAATTATACCTTGATGAATGCATTTACAAAGTCTGATATCTGTTACTGACGGTGGCTCTGCAGAGCAATCAAGCTGTTTTGGTAGGTTGTCATATCCAATACATGTATTAGTTTTGATGTCAAAGAATGGTGCATATTTGACATTCCAATCTTTTTTCGATCGATCTCCATTGCACTGATAACCCAGAAAAACAAAGAGTTCTATCGTTCCACCAGTTTGCATTAATGGATCACATATCTTTCCTGTAAAAAATTTACCTTATAAAATATCAAACATTCAATTTTTAATTGTGCACAATTTACATTTTACATTACATGACATTCTAGATAAATGTTATTGCCCCCGCAGCGAGCGTAAGCAAGTGAGGAGACATAGTAGTTTCACGAGATAGGCGAATGTCAGTTTCCGATTTTGTTCTTCATCATCATCATCATCTTCATCCTCCAACTTTTCGTGTTGACGTTACACGGTGGAATACAATTATTAGCTGACTTTGCTTTTTTCGCGTTTCAAAGCATGGTACTGTAAGTGGGAAACAGAATGTTTTTCTCTTTCCTTATTTATTATTATATTATACTATGTTATTTAGGAAGATCGTATGCTAAAATTACTTAGACATTTTTCGTGTTACTTTTGTGTCGTTTTAGTGAAGTGAACAACAAGGATTTTGAAGCACAGCTTGATATCCGAAATTTTGCCAACCATGCATTTTATTTTTGTATATAACTCTAAATTTTTCTTTCAATAATTTTGTTTAATACACTGATTTTTGGCGGATCTTGCCTTCAAAAGACTTTAATTGAATTTCTGTGTATAAAAGAAAGCCATATTACAAATTGTCGTTCTTCGTGTTTTTCTTCTTTGACTGTCTTCCAAACCTAGTGTGATCATGATCAATAAAACCTATATATTTTTTTCTTGTTTTTTTTATGTAAACTTTGGCTATTTTTTTGTTTTAAATCAAAGTTTGAAACGCAATGGATTTTTCACTTAAATTTTTTTTTTTGAAAAAGTTTCTTTTTTTTGGCTCTTACAGAATGTTTTTAACAAATCTTATTTTAATTATAAAAATTATAAAATATGTATCCAAATATTACTTGTTAAGCCTTATTTACACTTTTTGAAAAGTATATTAGCATCAGTGTAACTTAGACCTAAGAGATAACAAAAAGTAACAAAGTTTTGTGCATATTTTCATCTGTTTAAGTTTGGTTTGCATATTGCAAGTTGGTTTTGAAATGCCAAAAACTGATTTTGTCGAAATATTTAAGCATATAACTTTGCCTCATATCAGGTCCCAAATCGATCCAAACATTTTTTTTCGGCCAAAAACTTATTTTCGTTTCCGCTGTTAATGTATAGCTTCCTGTCTGTATAAATTGGAATGCTTGAGCGCGGGGACATTTTTAGCTAAAGCTACATGCTAGTTTAAAATATTCTTGAGTTCTCTTTACAGAATAGATCATATTGATTTGTTTTATTTCTTCTGGTCAAAAACAGTGCTCAATACTTTTGTAGAGCTATTTATTTATACCTATAAGAAAAAACTACGGTTGTTTTGTATGTACTTAAAGTTTCATGCCTGCATCGCAGACAATCTTCAACAAATAGATCATATAATAAAGTTTTGCTACTATTCTACAATGTAATTGGTCACTGTCGATCCATCTATTTCATTCGACTATTCTATGTACATGACATTGCAATAGAAAAACTTTAGAAAAGAGACAAAATTATGTTTTTAAACCTACCAGTGCAATACATAAAATTAAAAATCATTGTATCTACTGAGATCTCTGCAAAAACATTGATTCAGATCCGAATGAATTCCACAACATATTATGAAAACAACAAAGTCCAATAAAACGAAATACCCTTCTTACATCAAGCTAATCTACAGGAATAAACATCAAAATAACAAAACAAAGATAAAGTAATCAAAAACTTCAAATCAATTAAACAAACCTTGGCTTCTACAAAAGCTGTCACAACTTATCCCACCTCGCGAAGTAGTATAACCTGCGCAGTCACCAGCACCTTGACACACACGCTGTTCTTTTTCTTTTCCAATGCAAGCAGAAGGATTCGGCGACGTGCAAGTTCTTGTTCTGACTTCATTTCCATTTCCACACAAAGTATCACATGGTTGCCAGCTGGACCATTCACTTGTATAATCTGAAAAATGGATTAATACATAGTAGCTGTAACCCTATCCATGATCACTATTATGTTTCAAAAGTGAAAAAAGTGCTTTTTAATTTACAGTACATTTTCTTCGAACATTAATATTTTCATTAATATGTTTTAAATCTTGCAACAGAAAACAAAAATCTATACTTACAATTCTTTGTACTGGTTGTAGTCGTCAGATGAACTGATGAAAACTGTTGAATGATTGAAGACTTTGTGATATTTCTTAAAACCACTAAAACAAGACATCATAAGTGTGGTGAGGCACCTCTGATATAGCGATAAGTAATTGAAATTACATTTGTGATGCCATACTTTAAGTTATAATTATACCTGAAGTAGATGAAACATGTGACGACATTTGGAAACCAGCAGAAGTTGTGGATGTCAGTTCAGCAATGGTTGATGTTAATAATTGTGTTGTTGTTACATTGTTATCTAAAATTTGATAAACAGACATATCAAATTAGACTTACATATAACCTCCATGTAGAAGGTTAAAATAAACTTAAATTGAAACACGGCAATGTGTTTATATTGCTGACATTTCATGTGCAGCTTTGAATAATATTCACAAAAAAGGAAATAAAGAGAATTCTGTTCTTTTAACCCATGCGTTTCAAAAGTGTTGAAAATAAAGCTAAGTGTCCACGGAAAGTGACAGAAGCTATCGTTAATTTTATTCGCAATGCACAAATTTTCTGTCGGAAACAATCTGTCGCAAACACCTGTTGTGTGTTGTGTCCATTGATAAGAATTAATTCATGAAATTAAATTCTTTTCAACTCACAATGATGGACAGTGAAGACGAACTCTTGTGTCTTCTCGCTGCAACTTTGATAGAAAATGGAATGAAATAAAAAAAGAAGAAAAAGCGAAAGTATTGGGTTCAACAAATTCATCGAGAAAGAGAGGAGTATTGTGTGACAATATTAGCAAATCAGATGAGGCTTTCAAATAGAGAACAATATTTCAAGTAAATATAAGTTATAGATATTCTTTTCATATCTTTGCTGATAGCTGTATATCTTTTTATAATTCTTCTTCATTTTTATGTTTAGCTTTTTCCGAATGTCACCGGAACGATTAGATGTTTTACTTGGACTTGTTGGACCTATCATTCAGAAGAAAGACACTCATTTCAGAAAAGCGATTCCTGCATCTGAACGGCTTATGTTGATGATTCGATACCAAGCATCTGGAGATTCGCAAATTTCATTGTCTTATCTGTTTAGAATGGGGAAAAAATCGGTCAGTCGTATCGTGAACGAAACCAGCGTGGCAATCACAGAAGTGCTTCTTCAGGATTATATGTCACCTCCAACTTCTGAAGATCAATGGAAAAGTATTTCACGTGAATTCGAAGAGATTTGGCAATTCCCACATGTTGTCGGTGCTTTGGACTGAAAATATGTAGTTGTCGAAGCGCCAAGTAACTCGGGCACACTCTATCATAATTATAAAGGGACATTTAGCATTGTACTCTCGGCAATTTGTGATGCAAAGTATAATTTTACGATAGTTGACGTCGGCCAATATGGACCAAACAACGACAGCGGTGTTCTTGCTCAATCAGCTATCAGCTATGCAATCAAAAACAACACGCTGAATTTGCCTGCAATTGAACTGATACCGGGAACAAATCTGGAAGCTCCCTTCTTTTTGGTAGGAGATGAAATTTTCCCGCTAAAACCTTGGCTTATCCGGCCACTACCAGGTAAGCTTTCAGAAGAGAAGAAGATCTATAATTACCGGCATTCTAGGGCAAGAAGGGTGATAGAAAACGCCTTCGGTATCTTGAGAGCCTGTTGGAGAATTTTCAGCCAACCTATTAAAGCTTCTGTCAAAAACACGGAAAATTAGGTTATGGCATGTCTTTGCTTGCATAACTATTTGCGCCAAACAGAAAACTCAACATATATTCCCACAGGGTTTTTGGATGTTGAGCTAGCAGACGGAACCATCAAAGAGGGTGAATGGAAATCTCAGGTAAAAAATGGCGGTGGATTACAACCGATTAATCCAATGAAAGGGGGACGTCGAAAAGTTGAAGCTGTGGAACTTAGAGAACGGTTGAAGGACTACGTAATTAGCGAGGCTGGTTCTGTACCATGGCAACTTGAATATGTTAGAAGTGTTGGGGAAATCAGAAAATAGTTGTATAGTTCTTTTTTATCTGCAGTGTTCAAAGCTCGTGACATGTATTTAGTATGAAAAACAGAATAAAAGTTAAGACAAAAAGGTTTTACTGTCTTTTCATTGACTCTTCTTCGATTAAAGTTAATTGACTTTTTCGTCCCATATTTCTTGTTTTGGTTTAACTTTTCGTAAAGTGTAACCTCACTCTCTTCTTTTTCTTTATATATGATGTTCTCTTTTATATTTTTTAGAAATACGCAAAAATTGATCTTTAAAACAAAAGATCTACTCAAATTTTAATTTGTTTACATCGGCTTTTCTTTGATATCAAGATTTTTTTGCGATGGAATTAATTTTGAAAATGAAAACTTTTTCATTTCCTATTGCAAAAAATATGCGACAGAAATTAACGATAAGCAGGTGTTTTTGATTCCAAAAGTGTGTCCACTAAACAAGAATTAATATTTTTTGCGATGATCATTTGCGACAGCGCAAATTTTTCTTCAGTGGACACTTAGCTTAAGTGCTTTTTATATATAGTACATTTTCTTTGGACATTAATATTTTCATTAATATTTTTTAAATCTTGCAACAGAAAACAAACATCTATACTTACAATTCTTTGTACTGGTTGTAGTTGTCAGATGAACTGAAAAAAGCTGTTGAATGATTGAAGACTTTGTGATATTTCCTAAAACCACTAAAACAAGACATCATAAGCGTGGTGAGGCATCTCTGATAAAAGAATATTGTGATGCCATGCTATTGGTTATTGTTATACCTGAAGTAGATGAAATATGTGACATTTGGAAACCAGCAGAAGTTGTGGATGTCAGTTCAGCAGGTGGTGTGGATAACAGATTAGCAGGTGTTGTGTACATCAGATCAACTGGTGTTGAGGATAAATGGTCATCAGGTGTTGTGTACATCAGGTCAACAATAGTTGACGTTAATAATTGTGTTGTTGTTACATTGTTGTCTGAAATTTGATATACAGACATACTAAAATAGACTTCCATACATGCAGAAGGTTAAACTTAAATTTAAGTACGGCAATGTGAGTAATATCTACCTAATTTAAGTTTCGTCCTTCTATTCTGAAAGTAATTTATAATGCTGATGTTTCATGTGCAGCTTTAAAGAATATTCACAAAAAAGCACATCAAGAAAATTCTGTTCTATTCTTCAATGCGTTCCAAGTGTATTGAAAATTTGGCTTTATAAGAAGTTATTAAGATGATTTTTATATGTTTGTGGGAAACTCAATTAAAATATCAGAAGCAGTTCCAACAAAGAACATAAAAGGGAAAAAATCCATATGACAATATTTGATTTTGCAAGAAAACTCAAAAATAAAAAAAAGAGATTTTAGTGAATAAAAATCTCTAGAATAGTTAACCGTTATACTGACAGTTAAGTTCTTAACTCAAGTTAACAGGCGGGCGCGCTGTAGGGCCTGGGTCTGCATTTTATCGGATCTGTTATGTTTCTTAGCACGCGCATCCATCATGGCGTTCTCTGTTTACTTTTTACGGCGTGGGCGACAGTTCGATTTTTAATTTGGCTTATATCCATTAGTATCTTGTCCATCGCTGATAGTTATGACCTCGTTTTTGAATTGTGGCTTGACTTTATTACTTGTAATGTATTTGCTGATGGCTATTTCACCGGTTTTGGCAGGTAAAGACCGTGTGAGGAAGAGGCATGTTTCCTCTCCTCAATCTACCATTGATACCCCTGCACGTTCTCCTGAGGACTGGTTGGCAATGTCCACCGAGGCGTTGCGTTTGGCCTGCAATGCCGTGAATATTGTTGCTACAGGAACTAGAGCTACTTTGGCCGACCGGTTGTTTTTGTTTTACCATCCGGACCAAGAACAAGGTCAAGGTTCCTCAAGCCAAGGGTCCTCAAGCGTCACAGTCCCTCTTGGAACTTCACAGCAGAGCGATGGCATGAGTTCACCTTCATTATCTCTGGTTCCTGGTCACTGTACGAGACCCAACAGCCGGTTGCGTCTTTTGACTCAGAAGGTGTGGCTCAACGCTTGGCCGGTGAACTGTCAGCTTGGTTGGGTGATCGCCTCCAGCACGAGTTGTCCTCCTTCTTCACGAATCGCTCTGGTCTACAGCCGCCTAATTAGACCATCAATTCTGGGGCCACGGTCCCTGTTGTGCCTCCTGTGTTTACCGTAGCGGATAGTACTTCAGCATCCAATGCGTTACCGCCGAGCAGTTCCTTTGCCATCCTGCAGCACCAGCAGATCCCATTCCAGGGCGATACAGCATCCGGCACTAATCAAGATTTGTCGTGGGTACCACGTTTCTCTGGCTGGCAATCGCAGCAACAACGCCATCATACTCAACCAGGGAACTCAATTTCGATGTCTCCGTTACTGCAACCTATAATCGAACGTATCTGTCGTGGTAAGTTTGTCAATTTTGACTTTATACTACCTAATACTCCAGCTTCTGGTGCGTCCAACGAATATACTTTTAAAGTTGTTGGTGGCTTGTCTCCATCTGTTTCGCTGGTCCCCAAGAATCAGGGTAAACCAAAGGTGTCGGACTTTAATTCCTGGATGATGGCTTGGAACTATTTTTTACAGTGTCATTCGCATTTCTGGCCTCACCGCTATCTTGAGCTATTGCATTACCAGGTTATCATCACAGATTTTGCCCATTCACTATTTAGACGATTTCTTTACATGTTCGTCGTCCTTTGCACAGACCGCTCACGACATGTCCGCCATGCAATCAGAATTAGGGGTTCCCCTCACAGGTGACAAGACTGTCGGCCCTACCACTTGCCTCACCTATTTGGATACAGATATAGATTCGGTGTCACAAGTCATTCGTTTGCCTCCTGATAAGCATTCATCTATTTTATCCTATTTTTAGAAGGTTGGCATCAGCCTAAGAAATGCGCTAAACGGGAATTACTTTCCCTTATTGGTTCTTTATCGTTTGCCGCTAAAGTAGTTAAACCGGGCCGCATGTTCCTTCGTCGACTTATTGATCTGTCTACCACTGTTTCGTCTTTAAATCACCACAAAACGTTAAATGTGGAGGCTTGTGTAGACATCCATTGGTGGCTCGAGTTTATGCCTGCGGGGAACGGTGTTTGCATGGTTCAGCAGGATGAAGTCACTTCAGCTAGCCGTGCCTTCTTCACGCATGCTTCGTCTCTTGGTATTGGCACTGTGTTCCAGAGCCAATGGCTTTATGCGCCTTGGCCTGACCACTGGCAGTCTGTTCACATCAATGTTAAGGAGTTATTAGCAATTGTCGTAGCTGTCTGTTCGTGGGGTTCTCTCTTGGCTAATAAGCAGATTGTCATCTTCACTGATAATCTCTCCATTTCCCAGGTTTGGCTTAAGGGCTCCTCGTCCAATAAAGATATCATGAAATTAGTCAGGTTTTTATTTTTGTATACTGCTAAGATGAATATTAATATTTTGATGCAACATATCTCAGGTATTCATAACTCCACTGCTGACGCCTTATCTCGTTTGCTGGTTGGCCGATTTCTCCAGTTGGTCCCTTCAGCACGGCATCATCCAACCGAGATATCTGAGGAGCTGTGGTTCCTTCTGCGTTAAATGTTTTATTTTTTCATCAGTTTGCACTGGCTAATTCCACGTTACGTACTTATTCTACTGGGTACCAGCACTATTGTGTATTCTGTTCCCAAATTCACACACCACCGTTTTCAGTCACCGAATACGCGTTGGAGCGATTTGTTGCCTCTTTAGCACAGCGTGTGGCATTTTCCACAATCAAAGTTTACCTGAGTGGCATCCTTTATCATGGAATTATGGCTGGCTTTAATTCTTCCATCTCCTCCATGAGTCGTTTATACTACTTGCTACGGGCCGTTCATCGCTTTCAAGGGTCCCGCTTTGGCCGCCCTCGTCGTATGCCGATTTCTATCAGACACCTTCGTATCATTTACCATCGCCTTGGTTTAATGACCTATTCCGCGGATGAGATTTAGGTCTTTCGTACAGCTTGCACAGTGGCGGTTTTTTGGTTTTCTTCGTGTTTCCGAATACGCATGTCCTACCTCTTCCAGCTTTTCACACGACAATCTTCTTTTTGGTGAAATTTCTATTTCCGAAGGCCTACAAGTTTTATTGATACACATCCGAGCTTCAAAGACCGATCCGTTCAGATTAGGTTCTGTTGTTCGCTTTGCCTGATTCAGTTAGTTCGCCAGTGTATGCTAGCTCATCCATCTCGTTCTGGTCCGTTTTTCATGTTCCAGGATGGCCGTTATTTAACACGTTCTGACATGGTGCGGATGCTGTATTTTTACTTACCCGAAGTTCCCAACATAAACACGCATTCGTTTCGCATTGGTGGGGCATCAGCCGCTGCATCTGTTGGTATCCCTGACAGTACCATTCAAATCATAGGCCGTTGGTGCAAGGACGCCTTCCGTCGATATTTGCGTATTTCTGACTCGACCATTGTGCATTTATCTCGCTCTTTAATTAACCTGGACAACACCACTAGATTTTGGGACAGTGAGTCTAGTTCTTGTCATCATTATGGTTTGGTCAACTTGGGGAAATTTGGGGGCATTCGCGTTAATATTATCCAGTTTTAGCCTGGTCATTGTTGATCAGAGCGTCAGGTCATTGTGGACCACTCAATATCTGGCCGTTTCCTATTCGCTGGTCATTGTTGACGGCGCCAATTTAATCATTCAGGGATTTTTCCAAGCACTTTCCAACTACCGTTTACCGATAGTTAAAACTCAATCTTGAATTGAGTTTAGAAACTCAATCATTCATTGTCAATTAAATATTTTTTAGCTCTTTAATGTGTAGTGTTACAAACATGTTTTGAGAGAGTAATTAGGCCATTATTTACCAAATATTCTGTTGCTAGAGAGAACGACCACCGTTGCTAAGGTAATTTTGAAATTTCCTTTGTTATACGCATTCATTTCTTCACCTTACAAAACAATATGAAAACGAAAGTGGTACCAGTAGGACTCGTTTTCATGTTATTCAATGAAATTAAAAAACATATTAGTATCCAACTCTCTTCACATGCCTCTCATGACAAGGCCTGTTTGTGGAGATTTAAATCTCTAAAATTGCATAGACAGTCCAGGTCAAACTCAATCTTCTCTACAAAAAACGGTAGTAACCAAAAGTGCTTGGAAAAATCCCTGTCATTGTTGAGTTATTAAGTCATTGTGGACTTTGGTCATAGTGGACCCTTTTACGTCATTGTTAGTTAGCTTAAGCGATGCCTCCCACGTGTCCCAAGCCTGGCCAAATACATGTTTGTCTTTTCTTTGCATTTCCCCGCCCAGCCTGTTAAACCCCAAGTAATATTGCTCTGTACTTATCACACTATTGAAAAATTTATTTAAAAGAACAACATGTTGTTCATATATGCTTATACAAACATATATGTTTGTATAAGCTATATGGAATCTCTTTTCAATCTTCAGAGCAACATTTATTAAATACACTCACCATATTGTTTTTCACATATGAAATGATGTAAACTATGACAATTAACAAGCATACATTGGCCATCTTTATTTATGGTTGCACAATGCTTTTCATCATCTTCAAGGAAATTACATGTGTTCGTTGTAGTTGTGCCATCAGTCCAAACGAATGAACCTTTTCTTGAGATGTCATTTAAACCTTGAAATGAAAACACTGGAAATATTCTTTTAATTTCTCAATCTTTTTACTAACAATGAAAACATAGGATAAATGACAACATAAAAACAAAAATTATTCAAGAAACACCATTAGAAAGGGAACTCAATAAAATAGCAAGACAATCTATTTATTTGACAAAATATCTATCATGTTTTAATTGCAGATCTTAAGAGGTTTCAAAAGTACAAATGAAAATGGTTTTAATTCTAAATTAAAGGTGAGACCTGAGTGTTGCAGTATGATGTCAGCAGTGAGGAATTCCTCATCAAAACAAAAAATAGAAAGAAACGAGCAAGTGGCAAATAGCAAGTAAAATAAACAAGTTATTGGCTGCTTCCTAGAAATTCCCCTCTAAAAAATTGTTGCCTTTAGTTTTCTTGACATTCACATCAGTTCATTATTCTTAAATAAAAACTGTTATAAAATAATAGAAAAACTATAGAACAGCTCAATACAACCAACAACCCATACCTTGTAAAAAGATAGGAAGCTGTTTTAGTTCAAAAATTCATTCAAAATTGTTTTGTTTCTCATACCTATTGTTACTAAAAATTGGAAGATAGAAACTTAAATGGAAATTACCAATATAGTAGTCAATGTTGTTCATGCTATTTTTTTGGATGTCCGTCCGTTCCTCTTCATTCCCTATTGATACTAGTGATCCCTGGAAACCATGACAAACAGAAAGTGCACCTCTCCAAGTTACTTTGATAGTTGAAAACAAATAACAGCCTTTTCCAATAGGTTTCCATGGCGATATGCAAGCGGTATAAATATTGTGAGAAGAATCTAATGATGAAATTTTAAAAGGAAAATAAAAACTAAATCAATTTAAAAGTTACATAAATACTTAAAATATAACGGAGCAGTATATCAAATTAGTTGGTCAAAATACAATTTTTACTTATACTCAATCTGGATTTTAGTAAATTTTTAATTAACCAAGTCTAATATAAGTAGTAGTTTATAAAGATAACTTAGATGATATTATTCACTGTCTCTGTCATAATATTTTTTAGTAATAAGACTGTCCTGCAAAAATGACCTTCATTTCAAAACTACAAAAATGTTCTGAATTTCACAAAATCCTTCCTGTAAGAAAATCATCAAAATGCAAGATTTCATACTTATTGATCTTTCGCATATAAATGAATGTGTATGATTGCAATTCGCCGCTTTTTTTTCCCTATCATTAAAAATACGGCAAACGGTCTCTGATGATGGAGATCCATCAACCCAAAATCTACAAAAGATAAAGATTATTCATTCTGAAAAAATTAATGGATGTTCAATGGTGACAAACGTGTCATATAAAATATTACATCTGCCAATTAAAAATTGTTAACCAGCTTTATAGAAAATAATTAATTCCAAAGGACAAAAAACAATAATAGAATGACAAAACCAAAAAGAATGGAGATGAATACAAATGGTATTTAGTATTTGGCAATACACAAACCCTGAAAAGGGAAACGGAAACTCAAAATTAAATAGTCTACATTCAGGGAAGGCCTTTCATCATGATGCATTCAAAAGCTCAGATAATAATTAATAATTAATCACAAAATTAATTACTCCAATACCTCTTGGAAAAAGATAGACCCAAAATGAATGATGAAGTCTGTGTGTTGACCATAGCCAATTTGCCACCATATTCTTCACATTGTCTTTTTGCTTGGTCATGTTTGAGCTTAGCCTCAATACTGATGTAGCATTTTTGTCCATAGTCTTTCCACGGACACTTCCCACAAGAGTTTTCTGCTTTAACTAGAAATATAAACTGGATCATATGTTTCTTGAAAATGTTTAGACAAATAAATAAAGTGCGTTTGTTCCTTTTATTATTAGGTTTTGACGGTTTAAAAGTAAAAACAAGCATTTTAATTTGTACAAAATTAGAAAAAGCGCTGTTACTATATAGAAAAAGAAATTACATGGCATTAACCATGTAACAGCGATGAAGATGAGGTATTCTTCGCCACAACAAAAAATGGTTGTAAAAAAGCCTAAATCAATGTCATTTAAAAATGGAAAGATGATGGGATACAAAAAGAACTAAAGACAAAAGACTGGCTTAAAACTTTTGGTAACTTCAACTTCACTTGGGATCAAGTTATTCTGCTGTAATCGGTTAAGAAAAAACTAGTTTAGGGTAGTATTCAAACTTACGATTTTCTGGATCCATCATGCAGGTAAACCTATGTTTTGAATTGCAGGAAACTGATTCCCAAGATCCATTTTTATGAAGCAAAATGCAACTGCGATCATCAGATACTTGATTCAAAGACCTATACTGTAGCAGAACTGGCAAGGGCCACTCACCATCATGTCTATTCCCAACTAATGTCGAACTTTCGTTCATAAAAAAGTCACTATACATGCAGTCATTAGAAATTATCACCAAACTGGCATTGCCAGCAGCTTTGCAGAACCTTTCGGCATTTTCAAATTCTGTTTCAAATGATGATTGATATATTAATGTCCCACATATATTTTTCCAATGCTCTGAGTATTCCATAGTGTCAACTGAAGAAACATAATAGTTGTTGTAATGCTACAATCCTGCATAGTTATAAACAATTAAAAATATTCTTATGATTTAACATGGATTAAAGTTAAAGCTAAATTTCAAACCTACTCTTTTTACGGCACATGAATGTATGCATCCCATTGCAATCATCAGTTTGAATTCCACACTGTTGAAAGTAACCACACCCGTTCTTTGGCGATAAAGCCCAATTCACCTGAGCAGATTCTATTTCACCAACCAATGTTATATTGTTTTTATATTTCACATCAACCCAGTAATCAGTGTTTTGGACTTTTTTCAAAGTTTTTACATTCTTTGTACTCTGAACTAATTGACCACCAATATCTTGACAGATCAAATGGGCTTCACTCCATGTCACGTTGATATTGACAAAGAGCTTTTTGAAAATGTTGTAAGGTTGCCATTTCCATGGATCTAGAAAATAAGCTAAATGTATACTACCTTGTATACATCATTGACATCATGTAATGTATTACATTTAAATAATTTTTGTTCTTGATAAAGTTAATAAATTTGCAGAAGTACTGTGATTAAGTACATTTTTTATCCACACAACACTGACTCACACTCACAAAGATAGATATTCTTACATAAAACTCATTACTGTTGTGTAATGTTGAATATCGAACATTCAACTGATTAAGGGATGTCGAAAAAAAGATGTTCCATTGATATTTTCACCGAGAGGAACTATTTTCATCTGAAAACACTTGGTAAAGAAACGTTTTGCAATTTTTAACAAAATAAAATTCAAAATAATTTGTTTGATTGTTGTTTATAAGTTAAGAAAAGTTGTCCCAGATATATCTATCCAACAATCATAGTACTCCATGTTGTCATCTGTTTGTCGTGTTTTAATCTCACATGATCATAAGGAAGTGTTAGTTTTACACAGCTACCTCAGCAATAGCTAGAAGCTTTATTAGGTGTTCCGCAAGGTTCCATTTTGGGATCCCAATTATTCAAAATTTTCATTAATGATCTGTTATATATTATAACTGATATTTCAAATTTTACTGACCATTTTATTTTCTTGTGCAGCACATTTGGGTCAGGTGAAATTAAATCTAATGGCTAAACTTCATTTAGTTATAGACTAGTATCCCGGGTAAAAACTTTTTACCGAACTTAACTTCGAAAACATTAGGTCAAATCCACCATTCCCGTGTACGTACCCCGTGACGAAAAAATAAATCATAGAATCGCAACTCAAAAGTGTACCTATGATGTAGAGCTCGAAAAACTGATCAAAAAAGTGTATGGGATCGTTTCGCTACGATCAACCGTTGCAGAGATATCGTCGATTAAAAATTATGATGACGTCATATCCGCAGTACCAAATTAAATTTAGGCCCAAATGATGCGTCACCCGATCACCCTTATCGCTGACTCTAAAATACGTCAGTTATCCCTAATGGTTCTCGAGATATTTCCCCAAAAACGTCGCGTTTGATTAGGGATGCAATGCAATGATTCCCCGTGATCATAAAAAAACCGACGTCAAATGATGCCACGTGTTTTTGGAATGATCGTGAAAAAAGTGTCTCTAGCCTCTACGTGGTTTTACGCGCACATAAGAGGACGATGACCGCAAATTTAAAGTAAATATATCACTCTCTAAAATAAAAGTGGTATGCACAATCGCGGATTATTATAATAAGACTAGACGCCAAGGCGTCGTCGCACGCCGCCAACAATCAACATACATTTCAGGCTAAACATTTCTTACCGAATTTTATTTCGAAAATGAACCCGTGTCCCGTGTAAGCGTATAAAAGTTGTTGTATGTACTGATAAAAAAACATTGACGTCAAATCAATGATTCAGTAAAATTGATGTCATTACAGAGGAAAAAACGTTCTCGCATCAACGTGGTTTTACGCGGCCAATATAGGAAATCCTACGTAAAATTCAGTTAAATATATCACTCTCTAAAATAAAAGTGGGATGCACAACGCGAATTAGTATAATAAGATAGTATCTCGCGTAAAAGTTTTTTACGGTTTTAATTTCGAAAAGCATGTGCAAAAATCCCCCTTTCCCGTGTGAGAACCCCGTGACGAAAATTTCAATTATGGAATCAGGACTGGAAAGTGTAACGATGTTGTAGAGCTCGAAAAACTGAGCAAAAAAATGTATGGGATCGTTTCACTACGATCAACCGTTGCAGAGATATCATCGATCATAGATTTTAATGACGTCAAATGCCACGTGCTATTATACTAATCGTGAATGTGTCTTGCGTGGTCTAACTGCCGCTATATGACCACGATTAAGAAGATTTTGACCATTAAAAAAACAAAAACACAACACTCTCTAAAATAAAAGTGGGATGCACCACGCGAATTAGTATATACTACAATCCCGGACAAAATATTGTGGCAAAAGCATGAAATTCACGTCATGAGGCCCCCCTTCCCCCACCATCAATGTTATCAATGTTCGTTGGAACCTCTGGCTGGACACAACTCAAAACATTGATGCTGGGGGAGGGGGTATTTGAATTCTTCATGAAAAACATCAGTTTTGCCACAATTTTTGTCCGGGATTGTAGTATCCCGGGTAAAAACTTTTTACCGAACTTAACTTCGAAAACATTAGGTCAAATCCACAATTCCCGTGTACATACCCCGTGACGAAAAAATAAATCATAGAATCGCAACTCAAAAGTGTACCCATGTTGTAGAGCTCGATAAACTGATCAAAAAAGTGTATGGGATCGTTTCGCTACGATCAACCGTTGCAAAGATATCGTCGATCAAAGATTTTCATGACGTCATAGCCGCAGTACCAAATAAAATTTAGGCCCAAATGTTGCGTCACTCCGTCACCCGTATCGCAGACCCCAAAAAACGTCAGTTATCCCTATTGGTTCTCGAGATATTTCCCCAAAAACGTCGCGTTCGATTGGGGTTGCAATGCAATGATTCCCCCGTGATGCGATAAAAATAACTGACGTCACGCCGCGTGCTATTATACTAATCGTCAATTGTCAATGGTCTCACGAAAAAATGACCACGATTAAGAAGATTTTGACCGTAAATTTTAAAAAAACACAACACTCTCTAAAATAAAAGTGGTATGCACGCACGCGGATTAGTATAATAAGACTAGTATCTCGCGTAAAAGTTTTTTACGGCTATAATTTCGAAAAGGATGTGTCGAGAATAGGTGACCAAAAATTAAATCACAAAATCGTGACTGGAAAGTGTTCCCATGTTGTAGAGCTCGAAAAGCTGATCAAAAAAGTGTATGGGATCGTTTCGCTACGATCAACTGTTGCAGAAATATTGTCGATCAAAGATTTTAATGACGTCATATCCGCAATACCAAATACAATTTAGGCCCAAATGATGCGTCACCCCTTTACCCGTATCGCTGACCCTAAAAAACGTCAGTTATCCCTATTGGTTCTCGAGATATTTCCCCAAAAACGTCGCGTTCGATTGGGGATGCAATGCAATGGTTCCCCCCGTAATCATAAAAACATCTGACGTCAAATGATGCCACGTGCTATTATACTAATCGTGAATGTGTCTTGCGTGGTCGAACTGCCGCTATATGACCACGATTAAGAAGATTTTGACCATTAAAAAAACAAAAACAAAACACTGTCTAAAATAAAAGTGGGATGCACACACGCGGATTAGTATAAGTAGACTAGTATCCCAGGTAAAAACTTTTTACCGAACTTAACTTCGAAAACATTAGGTCAAATCAACCACTCCCATGTACGTACCCCGTGACGAAAAAATAAATCATAGAATCGCAACTCAAAAGTGTACCCATGTTGTAGAGCTCGAAAAGCTGATCAAAAAAGTGTATGGGATCGTTTCGCTACGACCAACCGTTAGAGAGATATCGCTGATCAAAGATTTCGATGACGTCATATCCGCAGTACCAAATAAAATTTTGGCCCAAATGATTCGTCACCCCATCACCCGTATCGCTGACCCCAAAAAACGTCAGTTATCCCTATTGGTTCTTGAGATATTTCCCCAAATACGTCGCGTTCGATTGGGGATGCAATGCAATGATTCCCCGTGATCATAAAAAACTGACGTCAAATGATGCCACGTGCTTTTGGAATGATCGTGAAAAAGTGTCTCTCGCATCTACGTGGTTTTACGCGCACATAAGAGGACGATGACCGCAAAAAATAAACAAATATATCACTCTCTAAAATAAAAGTGGGATGCACAACGCGAATTAGTATAATAAGATTGGTTTAATTGTAATTCTATGGTTGCTAACCCCTCTAAATTTCAGATAATATTTCCTGGCATTACCAACGCCAATATCTCTCTAAAGTTTGAAAAGATTGAAATTAAAAGTTCTGAGGTTGTTAAGTTACTTGGGGTAAAAATTGATAGTAAATTGTCATTCCTGCCCCATATCAGGGAAATCTGTAAAAGATCAAACCAAAAGCTCAAAGCTTTAAGAAGGGCTAGAAATTTCATCTCACAGAAACAAGCTGGATTGCTTGTTAATGCATACATTCTTTCTCCTTTTAGTTATTGCCCATTAATTTGGATGTTTTGTGGAAAAGAAGGAAACAACCTTATTAGAAAATGCCACTTTAGAGAACTGCGTGCTTTAAAAAACGACAGTGGCAAAGATTATGAAAGTTTGTTGTTAGACTGCAATGCAGTGGATATTCATGCACGAAATTTGAAACTGTTGGTTACAGAAATTTTCAAATCATTGCATAATCTTTGCCCGCGTATTATGCATGATTTATTTGCTGAAAAACAGTCTAACTATGAACTTCGTTCTGGTCAAACCTTGCATCTTCCTTTCTATAGCCGTTATTTCAGTACCTTTGGGGTAAATACTTTTGATTTTAGAGCAGTCATGACTTGGACTACATTGCCATCAAATATCAAAGATTCAGATTCTTAAGCTCTTTGCACCTGTAAAATTTACAGATAGTGTTTTACAATACTTTTATTGTATTCCTGCGTAAGCAAGGAATACTTTGAAACCGTTCGTGTTTTTTTTGTTGTTTTTTTTTTTTTTTTTCACTGTCCAAACCTAGACCAATTTTTGTCGATGGGAAATAGCCACTCAAATCATTAATGTTCCCAACTTACATTCTTTTTATGATTTAACAGTCTAAACTCACACTATATTCATTGTATACAAGTACTTTGCTTGAAAAGACTCTAAAAGTGTAAAATATAAGCTCTAGTGAAAGGAATAATTAACATATGGCTAAATCGCAGATGCCAAGGTAGAAATGTTGTTTCATGTGAGTCTTATGCAACGTTCTTACGTTTTCGGTAGTTGTTTCAAAAATGGAAGCGAAGAAGCACGCGTAGATCTGAGAAAATTTCTTGGTTGAATATATGGATATAGAAGAGGTTATACGGCTGTCAAACTTAAAAGAATCAAGAACATTTATGATCCAAACTGATAATCTACGTGAAACTAATACTCTTAGTAGTTATTCGTGATAAATAAGCAGTTTTTGATGCTTCAAATCAGATATGAACGACTACAAAAACGGTATGCTTACATCGATTTAAAAAAAATGCGTAAGGTTTCTATTAGTCTTTTTCTAAATATAATACAACTTTCTATTTCATGTTCCTAGGTAAGCTATCCTGTTTTTATGAAGCTCTGAAATCTTGAAGCACAGCTCATCTTCCTCATCAACTTCTACCTATTTTATTTATCATTTGATGACCACTTTTTTAATTGACTAGTCGAATTTAAAATATTGTATGATTTTAAAATTTGTATACTATCAAGCTGACGATAAAAAGGAAACACAGATGTTTTTATTATTTCGCAAGGCCAAGTAAAAGTTTTTATTATGAAGTTCAGGTACAAACAACATAAAGATTTTCATACTGTATAGTTTTAAAAGGAGTATTTTGAAACGTCCACGGAAGAGTGTTCTCTAATGGATTTTTAAACTGACGGTGTTCCTTTTTAAGCTTGATCTCCGGCAAAATTTTTCAAAGTCTCTTAACTTTTATGATGCTCTCGGGAATGTAATTAAATGAATTCGAAGTTATTACTTCTTAAGCACAGATTTTTCTTGACGCGACAAACTTTTTATTACTTAATTACTTCTTGAAGATTCTTTAGGGAATACAACTTTGAATTAAAATCTTTTTTAAAAAATCTCTAAATTGAAGCAAGACTGAAGTTTTATATGAGACAACAAAGTTTAATTGTTATCGTTGTTAAAAGGTAAAATGTAAAATACTGCAAACATCATTCTGCATTATGCATATCGTTTTAAAGCGTGAACTAACATTCATTTCTTTCTGAAAAGCCTCCAGAAAGTCTTCCAGTCATCTGCAGGAATACTTCTGCCCGGTAGGGCATCTTGTTATTTTTGTTATCTATTTATTTATTTTTTTAGCATTTCATTTTTATTTACTTTAGATAGTTGGACTGAATTAGATTGTAAATAATTTTTTATAATCTATGTATTTTTATATCCAACTGAAAATAAAGAATGAATAAATGAAAAAAGTTTTTAAATCAACAAAGCAATATATTGACATTGTTTTAATTACATTATATATGTTTTTTTTAAAAGGAAGACATCTTCGTACATAGGAATTATTTTTACCTGATGTCACTTTATAACTAAAAACCTTGTGATTTTTGGCAAAATAAAATTCAAAATGCATTGTTCGCTTGTTATACACACAAAATCCTAAAATGAATACACAGTCAAAGGCAATAATCTCTACATAACAGTGATTTATTTATTTATTTATCTATTCATTCATTTATCTAATGAATAATGAGGAAAACAATAGATAGTCCAAATTTACATAGTGTATGTACTAACATTTAACAAATTACAAACTTGTAATGTCATAGCATTTCCGCAGTGTAGATAGTACCATTATTACCTTCAGAAAGATAACTATCCAATAAACAAGTCATGAAAGTAATTAAAAATAACAAGTACCCAATATCTGACTGGTGCTGCTTGTGAAGGATGGCCTTGAAACTGATATCTTTAGTTCTGATCTTCTCCGACCTATTTCAGAATTAAGTTACTTCACCATCATTGAAAATCTTATCATCAAGCCATGCGAAACATACTATATCTTATTTTACTCAAAAAATAACCAAAAAACCTTTCCTTAATAGAAATTTCAGTTCAGAATCAAACACAATATCAAGAAATTAATATATTTAATACTTCAGAGAAACATACATATATAAGCAAAAAAGTTTTGCTTGTTTTGATTGCAGATTCCAGCACTGAAGTCACCGTTCATATTCAAAAACCCACAAGGATGATCCTCAAATACTGTGGTGCCCCCATTATATGGTTTTCCTATGAATTAAATAAAAGATATTTTGCCAAAATCACCAACATTTTCAATAAGTTGATTTCTTAAAAACAAATGCAAAATCATAATGAAACATAACACCAACCATTTATCCAAGAACATGAGTTATCAACACATTTGAGTCCTACCCAATATTTCATTCTACGGCTTGTGACAGACTTTATAAATTCAATTTCTTCAGGCGAGTTCAAGGAAACTAATTCAGAACCTTTTGATAAACAATCATTGTTAGCATCATCCCACCGTTCTTTTGATTCTTCATTGATCAAGAAACAGGTGTTGTTAAATTTCATCCAGCCTGGATCACAATAAACCAATGGAGTGTCTGTAAAAAAAAATGATTTTAAATTGACAATCAATCAACTCAATCATCTTTATTAATTTTTATTGCTTTATCCATTATTGTTCTATTACTATTAACACATAAATAGAGGATCAGGATGCTGTACCGTTTTTCCACTTGCAAATGAAATATATCTTGATTTCCGAGTAATAATCAAATAAACCATCACCATTGATTGCAACTTTATGCTCAGTTGCTTGAAAATTATCTGGTTGGCTTGGCTTCCAGTATTTCTCCCCTTCCTGCAATTTGCCAGAACCTTACAAAAAACAATAAAAAAGAAAGGTACAACATAATAAGTAAACACAAATTTCAAGTCCTGTTTACTGTTGCAAGGTTGAAAGGTTCTGCAACCGCGTAGCCTGGATCATTTGTCACATTTATTGAGTAATATTCACAGTAATATTTCCAAATAGTTTCTTTTCACATTGTATGAAATTTGAAGGCCAAATGAATTGGTTTTTGCACGTACAGTACATTTTTGGATACTAGAACTTGTACATGAGAGTGAGAGGGATACATCATTTTTTAAATTAGACACAATAACACCTTTTTAACCAGAATAATCTGTAATGCTATTGGTGATAAACTTACAAGTAAACTTGACACACTCTCTCATTGCAGATCTGTGGCAAATTCTTTGCTTCCTTTATAAATACTTTTTCGGAAAATGTTCAACTGAGCTCTCTTCTCTCATCCCTGCATTAAAAACGTTCAAGCGAAATACAAGATATTCATCTATGATGCCATGATCACACTGTCAACATCCCAAAGTCATCCAAAACTTTTTACCAACAAAGTTACATTCCTCGCTCTTCCACTCTCTGGAAGTCTTTCCAAGATGAAGGAAAGCAAGATTCAGCTATGCACTTGTTACATAGACGAGAAATTACAGGTTATAATTCAGGTGCACACTTTTGAAACAGGATGACAGGAATTCCATCAGGGCCAGTAGCCTTAGAAGCATCAAGATTTGAAATGATGGAAGATATTTTAGCTGGTGTGATAAAGCAGCTATCCAGTACTTTATTAGTCCCCAAGGGAAATTCAGGAATAGTCATCAAGAGTAGAGTTGGTACTGAAAATATTAGAGAAGAGTTCAGCTTTATACTTAGATGATGTTAAAACCTCTGGACCACTGAAAATGGGAGGAATGGATAACCTTTTATTGCTGCTGACGCTTTTAATGATGCGCCAAAATCTCAAGAGCCAATTTTTTGTGAAGAGATACAATTATGAGTTTCTTGTTGATATGTAGACTTTGCATCATTAATGACAGTTTTGCAGTGACTTCGTGCTTGGTTGAAAAGAACCTTATTATGAGAAGAATTCTCACGTTGATATTGATGAAAGTAAAGATTTCTGTGAGCAATTGCTGCAGCACAAGCAGGTGACAACCAGAGAGAGGAGTGAGGTTTAACACAAACTTTTCTACTGGGGATAAATGCTTCAATACCAGATGTAAGCCAAGATGTGACTTCCTCTGCACATTTTTCAGCAGGATTTGAAAACACATTTGGCCAGGGGACATCGCAAAGAAAGTCACGATAATTATCCCATTCACCACGTTCATAACTGAAGAGAGTGCAATGAAAAGGAGATTCAGAAGCAGCTTTGCAATTAAGAGATGTTAAAACAGAAACTACGCCATGGTCAGAGTTGCCAAGAGGAGCTTCACTAGATGCTTTACAGATATCAGGATTTGATGTTAAAAAGAGATCAAGTAGAGATGGAGATTGATCATCACGATCAGGAAAGCGAGTAGGGAGGTCAATGATTTGGTGAAGAGATTGAGATAGGAAAAAAATAAGAGTATGAATTCCTGAGTGAGAGATTCTATTTGAGAATTTGAGCCATTTTTCATGATGAACATTGAAGTCACCAAAAACAAATATGTTGGCACTGTGATGAATTGATAGGGCCTTATCAATACTCTCAGATATAGAGTCTATAACAGAACAGTCTTGGGATGATGGAGATCGATAAAGAAAGAACAGATAGCTTGTTGAATGGAGCAACGAAAGACGAAAGCACATGTATGGCAAATCAGGATCCTCCAGATCACTCACACGAGTAATAGGTAAATTGTCTCGAAGGTATACACCAAGGCCATGAGTGTGGGTTTTAGAGTCTTAACGACGTAGAGGAAGATAACCTTGAAAGAGAACATCATTTTCTGTGTCAATATTTGAATTCAGATCAGTCTCACAAATTGGAAGGATGTGAGAGAAATTTGTACGAAAACCACGGACATTTGTGAAAGATATGTTCAGTGGGGTTAATCGAATTGGGTTTTTTTGTGTTTTTTCTTTAATTAATCATAAGCGAAGTTTAGATAAAGAAATAAATAATCCTTCTGCCGTAACGGAAGGCTCAGGGTGTGGCTTCAAACTGAAACTAATATGGTCGTTATCAAAAGTACCTCACATGAAAGTACATTTTGAAATGAAATACAAGATGCATACAAAAAAATGAGCGTATGGCAGAGATATATTGGTAAGAGTTTTATTGAAGAACTGACTAAAGCTATTGATCTGTGGAACAATAATTCACCTCAAAGAGATTTTGTTCTGATGATATTTATGGTGTTACCAAATCTTCTTCTTCAACGTATAAAGATGAAAAGTACAACTCTCGAGAACAAAGAAACCATTAGAAAGAAGACTTGATCTTCGGAGATAGAAAGATCTTGTAGGAGATTGTTTGGTTATACAAAGTAGATCGAACAAAACTACACCTAAAGAAAAAAAGAATATAGGAGAAACTTTCCAGAAACTTATGTTTAAAGGAAATGTCAATGGAGCATTACGTCTCTTAACCTTTATCAATG
Organism: Turritopsis dohrnii; assembly: GCA_027922465.2. Taxonomy (NCBI): domain Eukaryota; kingdom Metazoa; phylum Cnidaria; class Hydrozoa; order Anthoathecata; family Oceaniidae; genus Turritopsis; species Turritopsis dohrnii. Next base: position 158,794 of record BQMF02000263.1, on the reverse strand, counting down.
CAATGGCATCCTTCCTTTAAATGATGTCACCATGAATGAAATTCATTTAAAACACCTTGAAGCTCAGCCTCTCAATGATGATCTTATCCTTCAAGGTCCCGTACATAAAGTGAATGATATTATTTACAGAACTATCAATGAAGATTTGATCTTACAAGCTTGCAATAAAATCAAGGGTGCTACAGGTGTATCAAACTGGAATGCAGACGAATGGCGTAGAGTCATGGGAAGTAAAATCTTCCGAACAGATGCAATGGATCTTAGGAAATCAAAAGCTACATTAGCAAAATCTTTATGTAGTAACCATATCAGTGACCCGATAAGTTTGGAAGCATCCTTCCAAAAAAAATCCTGCTTTGAGGCCAATTGGTATCGGAGAGGTCCACAAAAGAATAATCGGAAAAGCTGTTATGATGTGTACGAGAGAAGATATCATTAACACAGCAGGAAATCTCCAACTCTGTGCTGGAATGAAACCATGATGTGCAATTGCTGTTCATGCTGCTGTGTATATGTTCAATCAAGATGACAGTAATGGTATTTTACAAACAGATGCACCAAATGCATTCAACTCTATAAGCAGGGCTTCTACGCTTCGCAATATGGACGTATTGTGCCCAGAGTTCTCAACATATGTGTTTAACTGCTACCAAATGCCGATAAGGTTATTCATAGAAGGAGGAAAAGAAATAAAATTTATGGAAGGGACTACCCAAAGCGATCCCGTAGTAATGGGAATGTATGCGACTGGAGTTCTGCCTTTATTACAGCAGAATATAAGGGAAACATTGAACGATACAAACAATTTAAAGAAATTAAAGAAAGTTGCATTTGCGGATGATTTTACTGGTATCGGCACCATATCGTCACTTAAATCATGATGGAATTTAATAAAACATCACGGACCAAATATTGGTTACTATCCCAATCCAAGTAAAAGCTGCCTTAAAGTTAAAGAACATCTAAAAGAAGCTGTGAATCAATTCGAAGGCACTGGAGTTCAAATAACAACAGATGGAAATCAACATTTGGGAGCAATAATAGGAAGCCCAGAATGTAAGAAAAAATATGTCACAAAGCTAGTACAACAGTGGTCTAATGAGATAAAAGTTCTGTCGGAAATAGCTATTTCCTATCCTCAAAGTGCATAGATGGCTTTTGTATTTGGGTATCAGCACAAGTTCACATATGTCATGGTATATCAACTGATTTACAACCACTCAAAGATGTGATAAGAATCAACTTTCTTAAAGCGATCCTAAATGGCTATACATGTACTGATGTTGAGAGAACTTTATTTACACTTCCAGTGAAAAGAGGTGAATGAGCGATTCAAATCCAGTAGAACGATATGAAATTAAATATCATAATTCAAAAACCGAACTAAAAATCTGAAAGGTCAAAATTACCATCCGAAAAACTTAAAAGAAATAATGACAAATTAGATACCATCAAAGTTGAAACGAAAAACGACAAATACCTTTAGAACTTTAGAAGCAAATCTTGAGAAAGGTGCATCAAGTTGGCTTTCCACTTTATCAATAAAGCAGTATAGCTTTTCACTTCATAAGCAGTCATTTTGGGATGGAATATATATATTCGCTATAATATTCCACTCAAACAATTATCATCAAATTGTGTATGCAGTGCCTCATTTACTGTAGACCACGCCTTCTCGTGGAGCATTTACTACTTTGTGACACAATGAAATAAGAGATTTCACAGCCGAAATGTTATCCGAATGCTGTAAAGATGTGAAAACAGAGCTAGTACTTCAAAGTATAACTGGTGAAGTACTACCATCATCAAATATATTATCTGAGGAAGCTAGAGTCGACGTTACTACTCGAAGCTTCTGGGTAAAAGGTCAAGTAGCGCAATTTGATGTCTATTTTATTTATGGATTTAAAAAATCGGTAAAAGAAATGGTGGGAGACCTTATACTACTTAAGCATAATATAAGATGTTTTAATTTTGAATTCGTTCACTTTTTGACTTTTTAGCACAAACATGAACATGAAACGCGGGAGGTATATGTGGAATGGTGGCAGGATGTCTAAGAGGAAGAAGGCGAAATGTTTTCAAGACGAAATCAACATAGAGGGCGGGAAATTATAACTTGGAATAGCTTCATGAATTTATATCAAAATTTGTACCGCCAAGGCGGCATCGCTCGCCGCCCATGTTCAGCATGTACATGCATCCAGTTCACGAAAAATAAAATGAAGAATAATCACAGCATACTAACATTAGATTTTCCTTATTTGTCAATATTATATTTTATGATAATTGTTATATCCATATGTACTCGCACAGATGATGGCTGTTGTTAGCTGAAAGCTTTGCTATACGTTGAATACATGAATGTGTCAAAATGAAATTTGTCTTTCCTCGTATGATTGCTTTATTAATTATAAAAAGCAGTTCTAATAACATCTATAACATTATTCTTTCTAACATTATTACTATGTTATAACATTATGTTATGACAGTTTTATAATAATGTTATGGTTTAAATCTCCTAGAACAGAAAGTCCTCTGGAGCATCACAATGAGATCTTTTGATCAGAGATGCTACTAGATGTCATACCACAAACAAGTGGGCCACTCGCTTTGAACCCGTAAGTCCAGAAAAGTTTGTCATTTTGGCAGAAATTAGTTAATTTCAGTTTGATAAGTTGAGTTTGCACTGTAAACTACTTATACTAGTTCACAGGAATAAGAAGGAGCTGAGAAAAACAGAAATTATACCATCAATCCAGTAGAATCCATCACCAAATTCTGATAACTCAGCTCCTATCCAATACCGTTCTCCCATCCTGACATTTTTCTTAAGATGCTCATATTCCTCTTCCGAAACAATGGATGTCAGTTCTGAGTTATAAGATTCACATGTTGTCTTGGCACTGCTGTAGGTACGGTTATATTTGTGGAAGGAGTAACAGTTTTCTCTCCAGTTTATGTTACATGGCTGACCTTTATCAAATTAAAATTTCAAAGTTCAAAAGTCATGTAGTTTCATAGTACAAAATCATGTCCAAAATATATTCTACATTCTAGACTATTTAACTGCTTTCACTGAAATTGTTTTGGATTCCTGTGTTAAGCGGGTTTTCCACTAGGCGATTCAACAGTTGTTTTTATATCGAACATTTTGTACTACCTCTATACAGAACGCCTGTATTTCTATATATTTGGTCTAGCATTACTATAAGCCAACTGTTTTTCAAAATTAAAATGTTCAATAAAAGATACTGTACAGAATATCTATCTCATCCTGTTTACTATCTTTACTATCTAAGATTACAACTGTGCCTCTTACCAAAAAACAGGACAAAAAGAAACTTACGAGCAGGTTTCTTACAAACTGGAGATTCGTTTGTAAATTCAGAAATGAATTCCTTCTCCTTTAGGGTGAGTATTGATGTCATATGCCCTCCAGCCTCTTCACAATGATTTTGTGAAGTCCCAGCAGTCTCATATTTGTAACAGAAGTCCGTAAACTTCAACCATCCTTCTTCACAAATCAAAACAGTCATAGCTAGAAATAAATTGACGAACGAAAATAACAAAGATATGATTATTAGAATGTTTCATATATCAAAGTGTAATAAAGAAAACTACCATTTGCTCGTCTTTTGCAAAGTACGTTATTACTTCTTGCGCAAGAAACTGTATGTAATCCAGTTGAATTCAAAACAAGACAATTACTAGAATCATCATTGCCGGGTAGCGAATCTTGAACTCTTCCATTTCCTGAAGAACAAAATTCAATATTTTTGCATTATTAAGGATAATAATTTATCTTCAGTTAAAAAGATTAAATTAAAACTCAATGCAGATGAATATGAGCTGACACATTTCGTTCAAAATTTATACAGAAAAAATATATCCTTGGTTATTTGTTTTAGCATGTTTTTGTTTTAATTCTAAAATTGTACTTGGTTTTGCTACCATATTGTTCTGGTAATGCTTTTATAAAGGATTAACAAAATTTACTTCTATATACTAATAGCAGATTCTCCGTTTGCCTGTTTGTTTGTTTGTTTATAAGTCACGCAAAATGGTAGATTGAGTTGTGAGTGAAATTATTTCTTTTTTGTGTGCGACGTGAGTTCGAAACAAATACATTGCAAACCATACATTGAACATGACATGGCTGGTGAACCAATAATAATAACGTTTTGTTTTTATTATTATTGTTAGTTTTATATTCCAAGGACCACCGTTGACTTGGCTTTGAGAACAATACATCAACTAAATACAAAGAAACTAACTGACTAAACATTTTGGACAAAAAGCAGCAGTGGCAGAACGTGGCAGCATGTTCGGTTTGCCAGTGTATCCTAACGCTTGCCTGACTGTCTGAGACGGGTGAACTTTTTTTTCGAGCAATCAAAATGTTTAAAAACCGATAGGTAAAAGAGTATCATGAAACAAAATTTTTTTTTTGCCTTTCTTTTAATAATTTAATTTCTTTTAATTGTTAAGCGCTTCTGATCAAACGTTTCTTTTATTCAGTTTATTCATTTAGCACGTGCCTTTTTTCTCTCCTCCTGTGTGAACTTTTTAAGAAGAGCAGGGTCGCATCCAGACTGAAAATGATAACGTTGAAACGTTATGGGCACCCAAAAAATGTCCCCAAAAAATATCCAAAAGAAAAAATCAGAATCATAAATTCCTGAACAAATTAAACAAAAGTAATTTAGAACAATTACCAAATTAGTTCAAACGTAACATTTCACACGGTTTAAATTTGTCCGGTCTGCTAAATAGTAATTTAGAGCTTCTCTCTGGTGCAGTTCTAAATTATGCAATCCGTAACCAAATTTGAAGTACTTCATAAAACATGCAATTATGTGATTTTTCGCCTCTTGAAAGTACTAAAATATCAGAGCTATCGGAAGCATCACAGCTGACCCGAAACCCCTGCTGAAAATCGATATCCCCATAAATGATCTGGATGCGACACTGAAGAGAAACAATTTTCCCCCTGTTTGATAGCACCCATGTAAGAGCGCGTAACTTTTTTAAAACAAAAGCTAGTAATAAGTTGAAGTTTTTTCTCTCTATATTTTGAGTGTAATTGTTAAAGTGAAAAACGATCGGTTTTAAAAAGCAAATAAATATCACATCATGAAATTTGGGTGTTTTGGAACCATTTGTTTAAACTGATATTTGTTATTTGATTTCGAATTTGCCTCTGGCTGAACACAAGTTGTACAAGCTGTTTTTAAGGAAATATGAGGTTTATTGGGGTCTCCGGGGTGACACAGAGCAGGTGCACATGGGCAGCGAGCGACGCCAAGGTGGCAGTGCTTGCCGCCCATGTTCAGCATGCGTCCAGTTCACAAAAATTAAAACAAAGAATTGACAATGATAAGTGTTCCCATGTTGTAGAGCTCCAAAAACCAATCAAAAAAATGTATGCAATCGTTCCGTTACGACCACCCTTTACAGAGATATCGTCTATCAAAAATTTTGATGATGTCACAGACCCGTCCCCCCAAAAAGTTAGACCCAAATTTCTTGTCACCCCATCGCCTGTATTGCGGACCCTAAAAAACGTCAGTTATCCCTATTGGTTACCAACGTTGCATTTGATTAGAGTCTCAATAGAATGGTTTCACACTGATGTCGTACAAAATAAAATAAAATAATCTCTCCCACAACTCAATCTACCATTTTGCGTGACAGACAAACAGACAGACAAACAGACAGACAAACAGAGAGTCGGCTATTAATATATAGATATATGACTCTCATTAGCTGCCAAATGATCTTATCAAACTACTAAAATTGAGAATAATGAGAAATTTCAAACCTAACTTATTAAGCTCCACTTTGTGATGATTGTCCCACTTTGTTAAACCTGTTTCACTTTAATCAAATTGTCTCATTTTGTCCCACTTTTGTAATAACTCATCCTCCTCAACTTTGTAATAAATTGTAGTACCACAAATCTGTCCCACTTTTTAAGAACTAAATTTATCCAGTAGAAAAGTTTTTTATGCTGAAGTCTTATTAGGTATAGCGTCTTCATAGAAACCTTATCAACTGTAAGGTCACAAAATTATAATGTTTGGAGACAAAATTAAATTCCTTTTTAGTAAGTATTATAGCAGATGATCTTTCATTAACGTTTGTATGTCTGTCCATCTGTAATTCCAAGATTTTGTGTCCTTGATTGTAGACTTTAGGCTGAATCAGAGGCTATTTTCCAACCATGGTTGTTGCATGAATAGGTTTAACAAAAATGTTTGGAAACAGCAAATCGTGGCATCACTGTAAGGAGTTTCTCAGAACTTCAATATGATGGTTGACCTATGAAGTCGAGTTGTATATTATCCTACTGGTTAGCTAGAAAGGAATTATGTAAAATGAATCTTCTTCTGCTAGTGTTGATACATCTCAATAATCCCCACATTGATGATGACTGAAATATTTTGTATATAGCTGGGTCGTACTTAAGTTGAGGATAGTGCAAATACTAGATTTGCCAAAAATAAATGCCTTTTTTAAGAATCAGAACAAAAAATCACATTTTCATTTTTATCTTGTATTTATGGGCAAGTGAAAAAAATTTTTTGCAAGTTCCATTTACAAACAGTAATCACCTTTTTAAACGTATAAAAATTATATTCATAAAGAAGATATTGGTTCACTGCATCCAGTTGGCCATACAAAAAAATAAATCAATGCTGATCAACCAAGATTGCAAGAATTTCAACACTTTTCTGTAGAAATTTGAAATTAATTTGTCAATCAAGTCACTTTCACTTTTCTCAGCATCAGGTCTGGTCGTAAGAGGCGTGCGGTTGCATGCGCACGCCTCCACACACGCTAAGATTTATTTACGCGTGTGGCAATCCCATGCCTGGCTTGTAATGACAAGTGTGATAATAATGTTTATTTAAAAGTCAACAAAAATCTGTCCCAGAATGTTGAAAGTTTTGCTTCGGAAATTGTTCATGTGCTACGATTAAATTTTACAATAACAGAAAGAAACTTGGCTACCATTTCAGAAGTGTGGTCTCCGATTGCTTTGGAATACAGTAGTGGTTTTGAATGAAAAATCAAAGCTCACAAATTTTATTCGTTTGGTAGTAGAAAACAAGTCTACTCAGCGAAATCCACTGTGGAATGAAGAAGGAGCTTCGTGTGCGGGATTTTATTATGTATTATTTAATTGTATTATGTAGTTTTCTCTTTCTTTTTAACTTTTTTTTAAATTACGAAAGTATGCGCAAGGCTGCAGTTTCGAAAAAATAATCTTTTATTTAAAAAAATAGCCAGCCAGGTAGTGACTAGTTAATGGAACGGAAACGTCTTTAATTTAATTCAAAACCATTTGAACTTCAAACCAAAACAATGGAGAGTAAGACAAATTTTTCATTTTCAGGTTTTATTTTCCTCTTTAATAATGTTTGAATAAATTTTATTTACGGTCAAAGTAATCTTTATAGCTAACACTTTACGTACCGAATCTTTAGTGTTTTATTTTATTAAATTCATTCTTCCTGGAAATCTCATTATTTTTACATATGACACATTTCAAATTTGACTTGATTATCATACAGAATGAAGGTTGTTAATCTTAACTGGAAAAAATTGATCGCACATCTGTCAAAAATTTACACGAGCGCACACCACACGCCTGCCAATTTTCTTACGACCAGGCCTGCAGCATGTTCTATTTTTAGGACAATTGTTGCAGATGTTGTTATATTGGATTAAGCTGAGCAAATTGTTTTTGGTTGTACCAGGCTTCTGATTTAGCAGACTTTGGATAATTATTATTGTTAAACTTATTGAACCATGTCAGAACTAATTATAAATTCTGAACTTGTTTTTTTAATATCATCACATTTTTGTACCATCAATACTTTATGTCTGCATGGCCAGCATTTTCTTTTATTTTCTTACACCTAAACAATCAGTAGTTGACTCAAAGTGAAGTTTATTTTTTAAGAGTTAGTAACTTCTTTTGAATTTGATAATAAACGTTTATTTACTTGAAATCAGATTTGCAAAATTCAAATAAATTGGAAAAGACTTCTTATAGATAGTATAGTGAAACTGTACATGGAAGCCTTTTTTCCATTCAAAGTTAAGTTTTATTTGTAGACAAGTACAAATGAGGCATTCATAAGTATTTAAGTGAATGTTTTGTAAATTTAAGATTTAAGATTTTATGGAATTAAGTTTTGTTACAATGATAATTGCTGTATGAATTCAATATCTGTTTTTGTTTCTTTTAAACTGGAATGTCTTCTCTTAATCACTGTCACTCTAGTATAACTCAGAAATTGCTGATTTAAACTTATCTTTGGTGAAAGCGCAGACTTTCAGGCCTTATGGCCTCTTGTTTAATTTCATCTTCAAAAATTGTTAGAATTTTGTGATATTACAGCTGATAAAAAATGTAAGAAACATACAATGATACCACATCAATTAAGTTCTTTAAACTTAATTTTGTTACTGGTCTTCTAACGAAGACCCATCTCTCTTCAGCAATATTCACAGTGCACTCTTTTTTACTCATCTCAGACCTCAATGACCTCAAACTACTCTGAATATCTGAATATCTGTTTTTACTTATCAGATGTTCTTCAACACTAAGCCTGTAATCAGCATACACAAAAATCAAAAATGAAAAGTTCTCAAATTCAAAGTAAAATGACACATCATAATTGGGTACTATCAACAATACTTAAATTAAATTTGGTTAGCTGCATTCATCTTCACTGATCACAAATTGAGATAGGATAGGTATTACAATGAGAGAGGATAGATACAAACTTTTAAAAGATTTTTAAAAAGAATAAAAAAAATTGAAAGAACACCATCATACCATCAGTCCACATAAAAGTGTTTGAATGAATCCTTCTTCCTCCAAGCCAATAATCTAACAGTTTTATTTTATTCATTAGAAATTCTTTTTCATTTTCAGACAACACCGATGCCAACATCATATCAAAAGAATGGCATTTTTCACTTGCTGCTCTTTCATTAACTAACTCTTCAATGAATCGATAGCAGTTCCCATCTTTATGAACACAATATGAGTTATCAGAATCAGAATAACATGGTGGCGTCCCTGGAAAAATATAAGAAAATGCATCTTACTTCCCCTTAATCTTTACGGGAAATAACACTTATTATTAATAGTCATTATTTGAGTATACTAGTATTATAAATAATTACATTGAGCAAACAAAAATATTTCATTCTCAATACTTAATGGACAAAATATATTCTAGATTCTACACTATTGAATTGCTTTCACTGAAATTGTTTTGGATTCCTGTGTTACGTATCAACAGTTGTTTTTATATCGAACTATTTGTACTACCTCTATACAGAATGCCTGTATTTCTATATATTTTTACATACTTGGTCTAGCATTACTATAAGCCAACTTTTTTTCAAAATTAAAATGTTCAATAAAAGATACTGTACAGAATATCTATCTCATCCTGTTTACTATCTTTACTATCTAAGAATATAACTGTGCTTCTTTCCAAAAAACAGGACAAAAAGAAACTTACGAGCAGGTTTCTTACAAACTGAAGATTCTGTTGTAAATTCAGAAATGAATTCCTTCTCCTTTAGGGAGAGTATTGATGTCATATTCCCTCCAGCCTGTTTACATTGATTTTCAGCAGTCTCATATTTGTAACAGAAGTCCGTAAACTTCAACCATCCTTCTTCGCAAATAGCTAGAAATAAATTGACAAACGAAAATAACAAAGATATGATTATATATTAGAACATTTGAGAAATTTGGAAAACAATTATAGTGTAAAAAAGAAAAGTACAAAAAATTTGAAGTGCATTATATACAAACTCCATTAAGGTATAAACTATATTTTTTAAATCTCATTGACTCATTCAGTCTATTACCTGAACTTTTCGAAGTATTAATTATTAATTAATACTTCGAAAATTCACTTGCTTGAAATTATTTTGAGGGGGACATGCCCACCCATTCACCTCATAAAAACACCATTACTTATTTAGTTAATATACTTACAACTAAAATCAAAATCAGGTACTAAAATAGAAGAGATTAAGTTGAATAAGTTAATAAAACACAGCAATCATTGGGTTATAACACATAGATTTTGTCATAATGATTAAGATTCTGAATTAATGCTATAGCTCTGCTTCTAAGTCTTTTTGTCACATATAAAAATTACTTTAACTATTTAAAAGATTGTCATCTAATTTAGGGCAAGCCTTCCACAAATAATAAGTTGCTGTGTTGAACACTTTGATTTATGCTTCATATTGCTTAGCAAAAATGTAAAAACATACCTGATGAAGTTCTCATGCAAAAGTAAAAATGACGTGAATCACAATCCTCACTTATCCAATCATTCTCGAATGATATCACACATTTGCCAATTGATGCAACTGACACAGAATTTGGCTGCCAAAGAGACTCTATAACACATAAAGTATGATGTAACATAGTTGCATTTTTTAGGTTGTCTATTTTCTTTGCAGATTTTATTAAAACTGCACTGATACATTTATATTGGTAAAGTTGATAAAGGGTTATTCATCTCTGTAGGGGAGAATAATGATTTTATTTTTCATTAATGCTTCAGTTCACAATAAACATCTTTACCTATTTGGTGCATTTCGATTCGGCTTACACACACAATTCCAAAAAAAAATCATTTAGAATAACAATATTATTGTTATTATTATTATTATTATTATTAACATAAATCGGCTTCCATATATTACAATGGTTCTTCTGCCTAAAATTAAATAAATAGATGAAAAGCTGAGTGTTAAAATTCGTTTATAATGGCTAGTAAAAAAATTAAAACTATGAATAGAATAGAATAAATACAATACAATACAATAGAAAAGGGTCTTACAGAGTCAAACCCTTTTACTTCTTTGGTAAAAACTTTTTCATAGCTTGTGGTAATTCATTATAATATTGTGGCTTGTTGTTGAAAAGTGCAGACTTCTTCGCCATTCAATAAGTTCAATAGCTAGGTATTTAGGCCATAGTTTGTTATGAAGAGATTGATCAACAAGTTTAACAGTGTTATAATCAATGTATTCTGTAATAGGTAGCCAATTTAGGTTGACAACATCAACTAATGTGGCGTAACGTCCATATACATAGCCTGCTGTTGTGTTCTGGACACGCTGTAGTCTGCTGATCTGGTACTTAGGCATTTGTCCACATACAACGTTGCAATAGTTCATTTTTGAGAGAACCAATGCTTCCGCCAACGTTTTCCTAACATTCATAAGAGTGAACCTACTGAATTTTCTCAATGCACAAAGCGTGCCATGAGCAGATTTGATGATGTTGTTGACTTGATCAGCCCAGGAGAGGTGTTGGTCGAAGATGACACCAAGTATCTTCACATTAGGTTTTTGTTCGATGGACTTTCCAGAGCAGTGAATAAGTAAGTTACAATCTCTAAGTTTGTGCTTTGAGCTTAGATGAAAACAGAATACATTGCAGTTTATCGCGATTGAGTATCAAGTTGTTGTTGTGTGACCAAGAAGACAACTGGCTGGTGTCACGTTCAATCTCATCGATACATTTGTTGAGGTCTTGTAATTAGCTGTGACGATAAAGAGTAGTGTCATCAGCATACTGTCAGCTAATTCGGCAACATACAGGTTAAACAGTTTAGGTCCTAATATGCTGCCTTGGGGTACCCCGAAGAACATTGGCAAAACTGACGATTTCTTATCTTCGATCTGGACATACTGGTACCGATCCATGAGGTAACTGCAGATGATGATGATGGAGTTATTTGCAAAGTTCATTTTCTGGAGCTTTTCGAGGAGGATGCAATGATCAATGGTATCGAAAGCCTTGGAATAGTCTATAAGGATCGATAGAGTGACTTCACTTCTATTCATTGCTCTTCTAATATCATCTCTCAGCTTAAGTAACTAAGTTGTAGTAGTGTGTCCTTTGCGGAAACCTGATTGTGTGGTGTTGTAGAGAACATTGGTTTCGATGTGGCAGCAAAGCTGGGTGAGGATGACACGCTCATAAATCTTAGAGAGGACCGGTAGTATGGAAATTGGTTGAAAATCTTTGACATCGGTTGGATTGTTGATCTTTGGTATGGGACAAACCTGGCAATTTTCAATTGTTTTGGGAAAATACCTTTATCAATTGACGTATTGATGATGTGCACTAATGGGGATGTTATGTACTTGGCAACCGGTTTTATATATCGTACCGGGATTTCGCGTGTCCACTGGAGCAGTCATTTTTCAAACTCATGATTAGTTTAAACACGTCGCTGTATATTGTATGGTTGATACTAAAGGATTGTTCGCTGATGTTCATGGGTAAATTTTTTTAATTATAGTTTCCTAGCTGCTTGCCTTATTCTCATTGTTAGTGACATTAGCTGCCAATTTGCCAAAGTAATGGTGCATTTCTGAAGGACGGTACTTCATGTGCTTTTGTTGCTTAGTAAGAATGCGACTTATTGTGTTCCAGACAGTTTTAGGATTTTAGAGGATAACGCTTAGCACATGAAAGTGTTCTTTATCTCTTTGATCGTTTTTTTGTATCGGCTTCTGCTATCTTGGTATTTAATCCGTTCGTTTAAATCTCCGGTTTCTTTTGAGGCTTAACGGGATTGCTCAAGTTCATTTTGGGTTTTGTTAATAGCAGGATCCTTCATCCAAGGAGCGATCGGGTGGGTTAATTTGACACGTTTTAGTGGTGCCTGATCATTGATGCAGTTATGGATAAGTTTATTTAATGTTGATATTTGGTCTTCCGGATCATCAAAACTAAAAACTAGAGTCAATGGCAGCTCGCTAAAGTCCTCAGTGTATTTTCTGATATTGAAACTTTTTTCATCGCGAATGTATTTGTAGCGAGGTGCAAAGTGTTCTTTTTTAATGTTCATGATGACGTAAGGGGCATCATCATCACTTACTTCATCGGTAAGGATGATATCATTGTGAACGAGCTTGTTGGGGATGTTGCTACAGATGTGGTCGATAAGACTTTTTCCTTTTCTGGTGGCTTTCGATATATGTTGATGTAGGCTGAAGGAATGGAGAGTGTTTTTGTATCTTTTGGTTGATTCTTTTGGTTCACCAATTAAGTTAATGTTCATATCTCCAGTTAGTATAATAACACCTTCCCATTTTGTTGTGACTTCAGATAGTAACGTTTCAAATATATCTAACCATAGAAGTTTATTTGACTCATTTGAGGTAGGTTGGTATGCAATCGCGATAAGAGAAGATGTATTTTTTGTCTCTTCCTCGGGATTCGATGAATAGCACTTCCATAGATTCGTCATTTTTAGTCAAGTTATGATGTACTTTGAACGGGACAGTTTCTTTCACAAAAAATCCAACACCTCCTCCTTTTTTGTCTTGTCGGTTTTTAAAGATTGAGCTATAGCCAGGTATTTGGACATAGTCGAGTTGATGTTTGTTGTCCTTCAACCAGGTCTCACTAATAGCAACAATGTCGAGCTTGTACTTGTTTATCATTAACGAAAGCTCATCAAACGTAGATAGAATTGATTGAGTATTGATATGAGCGATAGAGGTATGATTTCGGTGTTTTTCAAGTAATTTGTTGTGAGAGTTATGTGTGGGGACATCATAAATTTGGTTAGTTACGGTTAAACTGGTGTCAAGGAAGGAAGGAAGTAAGGGTACATTCAGAACAGGTCCACTGATATGTAGATTTGGCTGAATATCGATTTTGTTGGATTTTACTTTGATATAGACAAGTAATATGAGTTAAATTGAGACAGGTATCATATTGCAAGCGCTTTCGGTTTTTACCAACTCCCTTCGAACAAATTGTACATTTTGGAGTTTTGCTGCGTGTATGCAAACCAGGCCCTGGATTTAGCTCTACATCTTCACTTATTATCAAGCTATGTGTTGAGTCAGTGTTTGCATAATAAGGTACTCTTGATTTAGATCTTTTTATTTTGGTGACAATATGTCGTAAAGATCGATATTGAAATTCTTTCTCTGGAACTATTAATGTTGATACACAGGATGATACGGTAATTAGCACCAGAGATAAAAAGAAAATTTTGCAAATCATAGTTACAGACGGTTTCTATCAGCACGGTTTTGACACGTCTAGACACCTTGACTCTTTAACTAACGACCATTATTCTAAATATTCAACATCTTTTACTGACTAGAATAGTATATTTTAATGTCAGTATTTCTATGCATCAATTTTATGCATCAATTTTATTTGATGTTAAGATTCTGCTTATATGTTCTTGTCAGTTCCACACAGTGATTTATGGATAAAAGCCCATATGCAATAACTAGTGCTTTATCATTTGACAGAACATTCTCTCTAACATGTCCAATTTAAATTTTAGCAACTTTGAAGCACATTGAAACTCAAGTTTTGAAAAAATGTTTTTGTCATTTAACAAACCTACCAATTAATTTTAATTTACCCTGTAAAGCATCTATTGTCTATCCATCTATTGTCTGTTTTAACTTAGACTTCATTACCCTTGAAGATCGCATAATAAATATAACAGAAGAACAGAAATTAAGTTACCAATGTCCTTTTAGCTATGATACTTTGAAGGATGTTGATACATTAGGCAATATTAAATATGTAAATTATCAGGGACATATCTTCAAAGTTGAATGATTTAAAAAAATTTGTTTTTGTTCAACCTTTATATCATATTCGTATATTTATATTATGAGTATTACCAATGCCAGAACGCCAAACAAGCTTATCTTCATTCTTTTGTAATCCGATCCAACCCTTCTTTTTGAGTTTATTTATTTCTTCTTGGTCTTTGCAGTTAAGTATTTCAGCTAATTGCAGCCCTTTCCTAATACATTTACTTCTGGCATCTTTCAAAGTGACGCTCCCTTCGTACAGAAAATAACGTTGGTTAGCTATAATAACAAAGTCAACGAAATCACAACTACTTTATAGTGTACTAACTTTCATGGAAAAAACACAACCTAAAATTAGCCAAGCTAGACATGTAGAGCTAGTTAAAATTGCTGCTTTTTGATCAATGGAAACACCATATGCAACAACCAATAATCTTACATAATATTTTTTTGCAAATAAATTTCTTTTCATCAGCTTTACGATTTGAGTAATTCCATTTTCCATTGCTATCCAAATAGAAAATATAGGTTTTTCCAAGTACTCTAAAAAATAAATAAATCTCAGAGATGGAGATTTTAAAGATAAACCAGAACAAAGTAAATCAACTTATGATGAAATTTCAAAGCCTGGCTTTAATTTGATATTGACAATAAAATGTTTAGTGAATTAATGACTTTGAATGCAATAGAAATAATGAAACTTAAGACGATTTTCAAACATAATCAAATAATTTCCAGACCTCACATTTTTCAATGACATAAAATACAGAAGACAATAATTAAAGATTCACACCATTAATAGAATCCAGTTTGTGTTTCATTTCCCAGATTTAATTCACTCAAACTATGGTTACCTTAATTGTATTAATTTTCACGCACCCAATAAATTGTAAAATTTCTTTTGGCTAAAAGTAGTGAATAATGGGAATGATAAACAACATTTCTATGTGCCTAACAGTGTTGTCTTTCTTTTAATGGAACAAAAACAGTATAACAGTATATAATAGGAGTATAATTTATGTACGAAACGGATCAAGTTCAACGTTCTCTTTCAATTTGTCAACAATTCCTGACTTACGCCGGCCATTTGTTACCATATCAGGCTTTGATCTAATTTAGTCATAAAACTTTACTACCCATTTAGAATGGAGGGCCTTTACCACAAATATTCTCACATCAACATTGATTTCATGCGATCTTTTACCTTTGTTCATTTGCTTGGTTATTTCTTCAGAGCACCACTTTTGAGCCTCTTGAGGAAGAAAATCTCTAAAACTTTTATTTACAGACAAGTCAAGTGGTTGAAAATCACTGGTCCGGCAATTGAGAACGGCAACCACTTTCCCTTTTGATTGACTAACAACTTCTCTTACTGGATCCGTCCATTGAGCTTTGAAAACATCGTCAATTAAAAGCCACAGACAGGTCAACTTGAGATCTTTTGGTTTCTTTTCAATGTAAGGGATGAGGACTTATTCTAGATGTTTATCTTTTCTTTTTGTCTATGCTTGTCTTTTCATTGGCACAATGATTTGCAATCTGTGTCACCTGAAACTCTTGTGGAAAATCATACTTAGGTAAACTTCTAGTTTATCACCATTTCTTTGGGTATGTTGTGGGCTTTCACAATCTCATTGATATTAAGATAAAATATAAGTCCAACCTCTGTTTTGAGCCCTAGTGCAAGTTAAGGCTTAGATGTCGTAGCTTTTCGTTTAAAATATCCAAGTCATTGCGATATGAATTGACACCATTGGGTTCCCAGCTCAATTGCTCGCCATTTTCCTTTAACAAGGTACGATCAATGGCATGGATTAATCCATTAGCGACTGCAATCATGATGTTATAGTTGCTGAATATTTAATGCATTCTCTAGTCACAATTCTATATTACAGGATGTTAAAAACATTAAAGCTAAAATGTATTAATAAACATAGGTTGCAGGTCTTCCTGAATACAATTACACTTCATTTGTTTCAGCACTGCTTTGTTTAAAAGAAATGTTAATGTTTAGGATATCTTGATTAAAGAAAACTTAGTTTGCTCACCCAGTTTCGTCAGTGTTTCAATTGACAGTAGCAGCTACTGTTTTGTTCACATTTTCCTCTTCCATAGTTGTAACGCCTTCTTCAGTTGACCCAAATGGAATTGCTTTTTTAATTTCTTCTTAATTAGGCTTACAAAAATCATGTAACAACATTTTCCCAACGCACACAACTTAACAAAGAGACATAATATAAACCCAAAAACACTTTATGCTATATAGACACAATACAATGATATTAAAATATGTCTCATTTCAGAAACAATAGAAAACATTCGATTTTCTCTCGTTTTTTAACTTCCAAACTGCACTCTTCCACTTCCAAACATTTTCTAATTTTTTTACTTTTATGGTCATATTTATGATGGAGAGCATCCAAATAAGTATTGTATAAAAGAAGCGACCATAGTTAACAGTGTTGTTCATGTTGTTGAACACTGTTTGATTGCTTTTAAAATGTCAGTTAAAGCTGGGAAAATAAAATTTCAAAATGACTGTGCAAGTCATGGCTACCATGTATATCGAAATAACCAAAATTAGGGCAAGATTTAGAAGTGAATGAGGAAGTTGGAAATGTGCATGATCCATTTGCAATGTCAGTCAGAGAAAATATTCCAGGAAAGTTGACAAGGTTTGGAATCGTTGGAAAAGCAAAAGTTCGAGACACGAAATTACCTAGTGGTGGTCTTGAAATTCCGATTTTACTTGTCTTAAGGAAAGGCGAAAGTTCAGTAGAAGTATTTGAAAAGATGGAAAGAAAACTAGATGACATGTACATCGAACCTGATAAAATTAAAATCACCAAAAATAACAATGAAGAAGTAGACGATGGCAATGATGACTATGATTTAGACTTGCTTCAACCACATAGTCGAAGAATCGGTCAATGATGTATCACAGAGAGAAGAGAAGAGAATAATATTGGAAAACTCAGATTATTGGAGAAACACAGAATGATACAAATCTAAAAGTTATCGTTATTGATGATGACTATAACTGCTTTATTTTATTTCCTTTAATGTTTTTAACATCCTGTAATATAAAATTGTGACTAGAGAATGCATTAAATATTCAGTAATTATACCCCTTTATTCCGTTTTTAAACATTTCAGATGAAAGAACTTTAATACAATTAATACAATTAAGGTAGGTACAAATTCATCAAGATGTAAAATTCGGACATTATCATTATCAAGATTTTTTTCTATTTCAGGCTTACTACCTTGTCATCTCAAAATCTTCATCAACATTACTATAGATTACATGGGAGCCAGTTGCCCATATAAGTTCATCCTGATGGTACAACCCAATCCAACCTTCATCACCACCTAGCAAGGACACCAAGAATTCATTTTGACAATGGTTCTTTATCTCTGCCAGTTCTGCACCTTGTGCTTGACAAAACCTCTGTGCTGTCAACCAATCCAATTTTATATTAATTTTTTTGAAGCAATCCAAAGTATTTAAGAGCCAACCATTATGTATATCACAATCACTTGAATGAAAAGCATCTAAAAAAGAAAATTTCACAAATTAAATTTCAAATTTAAGGCTGTTATTATAATATATCAAGCCTGAAAAATCAATCTACAGAAACCTGAAAAAAAAACACATCTGTTACAAAAACATGACACTTAAGTTATAAACATATAGACTAGACACAATGCACCAATCAGATAGAATGTTCCATCAATTCCTTTTTTTTTTTAGAAAAGAGTACTCCATACCATTTTTATTTCCTCACCTGGTTGCTTTTGACAAACAACGGCTAATTTTTTGTCTTTGGGAACTGTTGCAAGAGATGTGCAGTTTTTTTTCTTTGCATATCTGCCAGAGTTCTGACAGTTTACCCAAATGTTTTTGGGATTGGATGGCAAACTTTGCGCAATCTCCAAATTGTCATTGGAAAGTAGAGTTGCATCAAGATTTTTGCAAAACAACTCAGCTGCAGTCTTGCTCATGTTTTTATCAAAATGTTGATACCAAACATTTTCATGAACAAACCAAAAACCAAATTGCTCTGTAAATACTTAAATAGAAATGAAGACACACATTTAATTAGATTCATAGCTTTCACAATGGTGACTCTATAAGGGTTTTTGGAACATCAAATAATATACTAAATCACATAAAACAAGATTGGTCTTTAGTTTAAAAACATCTTTTTTAGAACATATATGTTCAATCAACAGGACTTCTGTAGTAGTACAGAGTTTATTTTTCAGCATGTAAATTTTTTTATAACTTTTTTCAAAAGAAAAAAAGCATTAGAGTCGATCAGTGGAAATTTCATAAAAAAATCATTGAAGGTTATTATTATTTTGTATTTATTATCATCTCATGGACATTGGATACATACCTTGCTGATTACTCACAGACATGCATAAACAAACCAGCAGATAAAACACCAACTGAATCGATTTCTAAATGAAAGAAATTAATTTGTTGGGAGAAAGTTTTAAAAGAAAATTAGGCAAGATTTTTTAACATAACTTAAGTGTACTTAATTTTACGGTATCTAAAATGTAGTACAGTTTATTTTTTTCAAAAATCCAAAATCACGAAATTTAATACACAGGGAAAAGTTCATAAAATTTCAAAAACCGCGAAAATTTGTGAAAGATTTTTTGAAAACTCTTACTAGTACAGTGGAACCTCCTTTAAAGCAGACACCTCCTTATGAGAGACAAAAAATTTCGTACCGGACGAATCCTTAATAAACTCTTATGAAGAAATCTCCCCAAAGCGGACAGTTTTAAGCGGACACCTCCTAAAAGTGGACATTTTTTCCAAAAGATGTCAGACAACTATAACAACATAATTTGGACAGCACTATTTGGAGTTTCCCAGAGCTGTATACCTTTATTTTCAGGTCAAATTTCTTTTTATGAATGTTTTTTGCCTAACTCAGCAATAGCAAAGGGTAATACAGGCATGCCTAATGGGTTCCCAGCTTAGAAGTAGAATTTCTTCCACATTTCTGGCCAAAATAAGCAAAACCTCTCCAGGCAGACACCTCTCTAAAGCGGACAAAATCTCTGGTCCCGTAAGTGAGTGTCCGCTTTAAGGAGGTTTTACTACTTTTTTAATGAACTTGTTGTGTTCCAAGCATAAACAGTGTCTTATTTCATGTTTCAACTCTTATGAAAAAATATTGCTTTTGGTTAGATTCGTGTAATTTAACACACGCAAAAAATCTCATAGAATAAAAATCACAAAATTAAATGCACACGAAAAAAGGTTTTTTGAAAAAATTTCTACTATCTCTGTTGTAGTAAAGCTATTTTCACCATTTTAACCAATATTATCCCCATTTCAGAACACAAAAGTAGAAAAGCATTTGAATTCCAAACTGAATGAAAATAATGCTTATAAAATCATTCAAAAGCTTAACAAAATGTGTCATTGATGACATTCCAATCCAGTTATTCCACGGGAAAGGCAAAATATAAAAAAATAAAAATGAATGACAAAATTTATAAATATGATAAAAAGTTCAATATTTCCATCAGGTCTTCAACTGGTAGCGGTTTTGCCAGCTTTCAGGAGAGAGAGGAAAAGTTTGCAACAGATACGTATATGCCAACTAGCAATCTTACTCTAAAATTCATAATCATGTATAACCATTAAAATTAATAAAATTCAGGATATTTTTCTATCTTTTAATGCAGTTTCAGACAATAACATAGCTCACAACATGCCCTTCTTCACTTTTGATTGTAAAAATACTCTCGAATTACAATCAGATTTAACTGATTTAACTGAATTAGAATGTTTATGAATATTGAATAGTCTTAATTATTCAAGACATTAAATACTTATAATTTCATGTATGCATCTATAGTTCGTATATTTTGTAATCATTATAATTGTCCATAAAGTCTTTAAAAGTATTACTTGAGTATTAATCTCCAACTTGGACTTGGAAGTTGAAGATTTTCCCCAAAACACAAGCTTATCTATTAATTCCATCTTCAGAAACAGATACTGAAGTGTTTAAATCATTGAATCAGTCAAATCATGGTATATATAGTTTTTTGTCCTAATCAATCCAGTAAACTTTTATTTCAAGAGCCAGTTCTGTCCACCATGAGTCCAATTTATCATGGAGCCACTATACTTTGAAATATGCTATTTGCTCGTACTAAAAAATTCTGGTGAAATTTCTAAAATTAAATCCAAAATCTCGAAACTACTCCTTTAAAAACTAACCTGCAACACATGTGAAACTTGAATACATATCATTTATTCATATTTTATCTGTTAGTTGTTGTTTTTATCTTGATATGAATCAGATAGAATAGAATAGAATACAAGATGCCCTTACGGGCAAAAAGATTTCTGCAAAATCTGTTGAAGCATGAAAAATGAAAAATGTTATGACATTTATGAAATTCGACAAAAAATGCTACATGATCTAAGTGGGCTCGAACCACCAAAATCGAAATATTTTATGACATATTTAGAAATTCGAAAAAAAACTTCACAACCTACGTGGGGTCGAACCACCGATCCTTCGGTTAAGAGTTGACTGTACTAACCAACTGTGCCACGGAAGCCTGAACGTCAATATAGATATAAATATATATACCAAATATATATACAAAACGTTGAGAACTTCTTTTTAGTTGGAAAAGAATGATCACAGTCCAAGATAATTATAAGTTTCTTCTATATATTTTATGTTTTCACCTTAAAATATGTATATATTCTTTAAAATCCATTTAATATTGAGCAAAGAAACTTGAGTAAATTTTTCGTTGACATGCAATGTACGGTGCTTTGGTTTCATGTAAATGCACGCACGAAATTTCAAAAAACCGCTAGGTTTGGACAGTAAGAAAAAAAAGAAGAAGAAACAAGATGCCCTTACAGGCATAAGGATTTCTGCAAAATCAGCTGAATTATGAAAAAAGAAAGACTATGACGTTCTTGAAATTTAGGAAAGGTTGAATCATTTCCACAATATATATTAAATTTCTTGTCAATCTTCCTAACAGAATTACTAAATCACAAACACAAAAAGTAAATCATAGATTTTGATCATGCAAAATACATCCATATATATAACTGAAAACAAAAATTTGTGCTTTGTAAATTAACAATATGGCAATGACATATTGTTAATCAAACGATTAACAATATGTCATTGCCATATTGTTAATTTACAAACATGCAGTACCTGAACTAAATTTCATTAAAAGATTATAAAATTTTATACAGAAACCTAAAAAAGTTAAATTTTTAATTACGCATACAGCCCAGACTATTATGAAAGTATAACTGACACAATACGAAACGTACGTAACTGCATATAAACTTAATGAACAAAATAACATTAAATTAAATACATTCTTTCAGATATCACCACAGTGATTACGTAAGTCTTTCAATATATGCGGTCAATCTTCTTAATTACGAAAAGACCTCCCAAACACAAAAAGTAAACAAAGATTTGGATTATGAAAAAATATGACCCAAACTTACCAAAACTAGCAAACATAACTGAAAGCAGAAATTTGTATTAAAAAAAGATGTCCGCCATTTATTAAAATTTACTGACAGTAAAGATAAATTTCAGTTTGCTATCATAAATAGGAAGTCCCCATTCCTAATTCAAGACATTAATAATACAGCCAAGAACTACACAAGTAAATAAGCTAACAAAGCAGCTGAGAAACATCAAACATAAAATGATGCACAGGCAGGGTAGACTAGACATTCTTGTTGAGCTGAAGAGGAAACTGAGCTGAGCTGTACGTACCCAGAGCTTAAAAAGCATTACAGCCCACACATGAAACAAACAGTCTTTTGTATTTAGAAAGGCTTATAAGAATCCCAAACATTTTCCAAGAAACGAAAGCATTCCTTTTTCACACACTGTTTTTACAAATCATTGTAAACTTGTTTTTAGAAAAGAATGAACACAGTAGAATCATTGTAAGATAAATTATAAATTTTCTACCCTTTACTTTCGGTTTTGGAAGTGTACATCTTCTTTTAAATATATTCCACATTGATCAATAAACTTTTGGTTTGGAAATCTAAGTGAGTTTCTTCGGTACCGCTGATAGTATACCATTATGCGAACAGCGTGCAAATGTGAAGTCGAAAAATACCCGGATGATCACATGGCATGGCGAAAATCGAGCCAATAAACTAGCGCTATTAAAATTAATTAGCACCCTTTCGTAATAGTGGCGCTTCACGCACCAATGAACTTTGAGACGGCGGCTGTATGAACCAATGAACTTCGAGATAAAAAAAATCGCTAGGTTTGGACAGTAAGATGAAACAAGATGCCCTACCGGGCAGAAGGATTTCTGCAAGCTTTGCTGCTGAAAATGCCACAAAAATGCAACACTAGCACACTAGTCCTGCAAAACTAAGACAGTCACATCATTCAGGTCGAGAAGCATCAGCATTAAATAAACAAAAATATTGATGCGACTGACAATGTTCGTCAAGAAAGTCAGCCTACCATAACATAAAAAAGGGGCTTTTCTTTATGCTATCGCGGAGATCATTTATGAAGATCTGTTTTTTTGTACGAATAAGCTGAATGATTGCTACTGGATATTTGCCACCCACGTACTCCAAAAAAGTGCATCAACACAATACGAAACTTTAATTTAACCACATTAAATATAACGAATCCTATAAAAAGATTGTGTATACTGGCGGTAACCAACATATCGTTTGGGCAGCACAAACTAATATATAAAGTTTCTATATTGATCTCCTCAGAATGAAAAATATAAATATCACAATAATAATTACTTAGAAATTAAAGCTCATATCTAATCTAAAAGTTAAAAAAAATACAACATACGTAGGGAGAAAAGAGATAAGCTGATATAGCCAGAATACATCCAAAAATTGCTATTAATATAGTATAAATAGCTGTATAAAGTGCATATGTTGGTGATGTTGGGGAGGAGCTGAAAGGAAGCTAAGCTGAGCTTTAAAAATCCAAAAGCTTCTAAAAATTGACTTCAAACATGCATACACATACAAAATACACGAAGGTCTTTCATATTTAAAAAGGCTTGGAGCAAAAATAAAACAAGAAATACCTTTTCTTCCACACACCATGTATTGGCACTGTTTTCATATTTTAAACTTCAAGAAAACTTCTTTCAAAAAACAGAATAACCACACTGTAATTGAATTTTGTGAACATGATAAGTTCCCAACAGTAATGCAATTCTTTATATAAAATTATAAGCTGTATTAACTTCTTTTAAAGCCATATTTCCATCAAAGAAACTTTTAGCAAACTACACACGTTCTTTCGCTGCCATTTTTAAAACGTTTTGTGGACGATCACATGGCATGGCGAAAATCAGCCAATAAACTATCGCTATTTAAGTGGAGGTGGCTAAATTAGCACCCGTTCGTAGAAATCGGGCATTATGCACCAATGACAATTAAGACGGCTTTTTTATGAACCAATGAAATTTAAGAAACAAAAATGCGCCGGTTTGGACAGTAAGATGAAAAAAAAAAAAAAATCAGAAAAACACGGACGATCGTAAAGTATTTCTTGCTTACGCAGAAATCCAAAAAAACTAAGAAAAACGACGATCGTAAAGGCTTTCTTGCTTACGCAGAAATCCAAAAAAAAACGAAAGCCGGTTGTAATAGCTTTCTTGCTTTCGCAGAAATCTAAAAATATTCATTTATTTGTCACAAAAATAAGGTGATACATCAAGATAAAGTAGTGACAGGAGACCACCCCAATAGATGAATCTAAACACAGGGGGTGGCCACCAAAACAAAACAAGGAAATAATAATATAATACTAAAAGTATAAATCAGAATCATACAATCTTTAAGTGAGAAAAGGAAAAAAAAAGAAAAAAAGAAAAAAAGAAGTTATTGGATAAGGATAAGTGGTTGTCCAATAGTGAAAGATTAATCATAGGATGAATATTTTTTAAGAAAAAAGTCAGTGAGAAGGTTTTTAAGTTAGTTATATGAAAGAGAAATTAGGTCGAGATGGGTAAAAGTTGATTAAAAGTAATTCCACCAGGATACAGATTGGTACGTAAATGAGTGTAATCCATACAATTTAGTTTTAATACTAGGTTTAAATATGGAACCTGCTGATTTACTTCTAGTATTCATATTGTGTGGTATAACGGAGAATTTTAAAGCACTATGAATGTCATCAGGAATCCTATGATTAAGAATTTGATGAATGAATAGAATATTTAGAGTTATTGTTAAATCAAAGATGGAAAGCAAGCCAAGTTTTGAAAAGAGTGGTTTAGAGTGAGATCTGAAAGAAGAAAAGGTAATAAGGCGAGCAGCTGTTTTGAAGAAGGAGGATACGTTTATTGTAAGTGGACTCGTTTAAGGCCCAGACTTAGCAACCATAACGAAGATGAGAAGAAAAAATAGAATGATAAACAGATAAAGAGACAGATTCAGGATTTTACTCAATGCAGAATTGGCTCGTTGAAGTTTAATTGATAGCTCATGGATGTGTTTTTTCCAAGAGAGATCCTCGTCAAGATACACTCCAAGGTATTTTATGAAGACAGTCATGAAAACACTAATTTCGTATGTTAAGGGATTGTTCACAAATGATGTCAACCATTTTATCAAGATTTTTGACCCCAATCGAGGTTTTGAAAATTGTGAAGTTTGACGTCAATGGTAGTATCACCACATCCCACCCCCCTCCCCCGTCAACCAGCATCTCCCTCCCTCCTAACAGTTGACGTCATTTGTGAACAATCCCTAAACGAATAAATATTGAATAAATCACATTGCTCATCTTTACAAATAAAAGAATGCTACAGATTCTGTGCTTTTAAATTTCGTAGCTTTGCAACATACATCAATTTGTGGAGATAATTTTGGGCATCTTTGAAGTTGAATATCTCCTGATTTCCTTGGATGGCCAAGCCAATTTTTTGCATGCATATGTCTTCATATCTGCTTTGAACACATGGGAAATTTCAAATTTTTCCAAGTTTGGCAACTCTCGGAAATCGGGTACATGTGAAGGTACTACCTTATCTTGCGAAAAATAAATCATGCTCAAAATTGACTTACTTTCACTCAGAAATCTCCATTTTTGACTACATATTAAAATTTCATGACCTTTAAAACTTTCAGTTACCGAATTTCATGAGGTTTCATTGAGAATATTAGAAGATATAGAGTTTTAAAGTACGATAGAAAATTCAAAATGGGCGCCATTTGCTGAAAATTGGTTGTTTTTATCAAAAGTTTGACATGCAATAATTGTAGAACCGCATAACATTTTGCAACCAAACTTGGCACTCTTTCATTACTCAATAGTATGAACATCTCCACTAACTTTCATTGAAATTGAAGATGGTGGGTGTCGGACTGTCCCATAATTATATGGAATGACCCAATTTTAGTTTCGCAATGTGAGAGAAGTGTTTAGAGGTGGGAGGTATAGTGGCCCTTATAGTATCAGCTATGGAAGAAAAATAGTTATTAAAAGCATCACATACTATAAAGGGATCAGATGTAATAGAACCATTGATAGACAAGGAAAGAGTATTAGAAGGACGAGAAGAATTTACAGAGATTATTTCTTTAACTCCAATCCATATGTTTTTAATATTGTTAAGATTGGATCTCAAGTATTCAGAATAATATTTTTTTTTTGCTAATTCTGCACAGAGAGACAATTTGGTTTCTATGTCGTTTATAATCATCGTGAAGCTGGGATTTCAAAGTTGGATTGGTTGTTTTGATAAATTTTTTCAGAAGTTTATCCCTAGTTGTTATAGACTTCTTAATTCCTGGAGTAATCCATGCTTTTGATAGGTATTTGATTTGCTTTTTTGTCAGTCTAACGAAGGAGAGATATCGATCAACAAGACCACAAATTGTGTCATAAAACTTGGAAAATGAGGTGTTAACATTACCTTCGGAAAGTTTAGTCTTTTATCCCAATCGATCTGAAAATAATCAAGAATAAAATTTGCATGATCAAACTTAGTCCAGTCACGTTTATAGACTGGTTGGCTAGATGAGTTTGAGTTAGTGTCATTGAACAGTGTCTGATCTTAGCAGTGGCCCGACTGTCTGAGACAGTCAAAAATTAGTTCGGGCAACCAATATCTTTGAAAACCAGTGTTGTGGTGGCCCGAATGGACAGGCGAAAAAAAGTATATAAATTGTAAACATGATTTAAGACTTTCCATTACACGAGAATTGAGTTTTATAATGTGGTACTGTGGTAAGAGGTCAGATATGTTAAATAAGAGGTTTCCAGACAGAGTTTTGATGTTTGAGGTAGGAATAAAAATGTTGTCTATGAGAGTTTTTGAAGAGGAAGTTATTCTAGTAGGAAGAAGGATAGAAGGAAAGGTTGTCTAATGTATCGAGAAAATTAGAATAAGGAGAGATGTCAGATTTTAGCAAGTCCATATTAAAGTCACCAAGCAAAAGTAAAGTTTTTTTTTCTCTGCTAGTTTTTTCAAGGAGAAGAATTACATAGTCATTGTTAAACTCTTCAATAAGCATTGAAGGGTGGCGATATACAGGCAATCAAAAGATTACCTCGTCTGTTTTGAGGGATTTCAATGAAAGTAGATTCCAAGAATTTTGGTTTGTATAACAGGCTTGATAAGTCGTGCGAGGTTTATAAGAAAATTGATTGGAGATATACAGGAGAGACCCACCTGTCGATGACTCAGCAGGAGTGTGCTCAATAGAATAATTAGGTAATTCAAGACAAAGGGAAGGAAACTTGGATTTGATTTTTGTTTCAGTAATGGCAATTATGCCAAACTGATGATTTAGGCGAGCGAGGAGTGCATAGAGGTCATCATAGTGAAGGTTGAGTGAAGCGATATTGAGATGAAAGGCAGAGAAAGACTTGGATTTGTTCTTGATCATAAGGAATTCATCACAGTCATTAGTGTCACTTACAGTTTAGGTTTTGAATTGTAAGGTGTAAATTAGATGTAAATTTACATCTATGTACTAATAGTGAGTGTGCATCAGTTTTTTATTTTAGAGTGGCTATTTTAAATAAATTTTACCATCAAGTTTCTCATAGGAGTGTGTACAACCTCAAAGAGGCAAATGACAATTTTTTCACTATTGATATCAGATTCTCTAATCACGGGGAACCATTGCATTGCATACCTAATATATGCAACAATATTTAAACCCATTAAAGCTTTTCACACAAGATACAAGTACTAATGATTCTTCCCCACAAAAGTTGTCCCTCGCCTATAAGAAATCTGACTTGCATCATTCATTTAAAAGGTTAAAATGCCATTATATATGCAATGGATTCATGAAAAGTCATAAGCCTATTAAAGCTAATCACAACAGGGCAAGTCAAATGTTAATAGTGTTTAAATTAATGTTTTTTAACTTCTCAATAAATCATAATATTAAATATGAAAATTTTGTAGCAAGTTTTGAAATCTGTGTTTTGGAATTCAGATGATCGTCAAGATACACACTACATAACACTAGACTTTGGTATGTTTAGATTTTGATGTAAAGGTTGAGGTGTGAAGTTTCTTTTGGTAATCTCTAAAGATTTATTCATTATTCTCAAATTATAGCTTTCTTTCATCAATAAATCATGGTTGATATGGTTATAGGCTTCATGTACATATTAAAATAAAAGAATACCATCAGCAAGAAACTTAATGACATTAGTATCCTATGTAAAAATTTCTTATGGATTTTAAATTCTGAAGGGACATATATTGGAGATAAGAGCCAATAGCAATCAATTACACATCAAATATTCATGTAAGTTTGGAAGAATTTGTTGTTAGAAAACAAACAAAACTATTAACTATATCCAATTCTTGTTTAGCCTGTTTTCTAATAAACGTTGCTTTTCAAGATGTGGTGTTTATTAGTAGGCGGAGTTTATTAGAGGGCGGCGTTTACATAAAATGTTTGGCTATAAGTGTGGTGTTTAATAGAGGGCGGCATTTATCAGAGGGTGGCGTTTATTCAAAAACCAGTTTTTCCCTGTTTGACTAAGGCTTTGCCCATTTAAAGAAAAACTGAACCCACCTATTTCACCTTAGCTTCTTCAGGCAGGGCAGAAAATCAAGTGTGCAATTGCACGGGGCGTATTACAATAAGCATGCAATTGCAATGTTACGCCCGTAGAAGTTAAGCGTGCAAAGGATACCCAGATTGTGCATTATTACTCTCTAAGCACAAACTAAGCACACCAGACCTAATTATAGACTTATTATAAACAAAATCACAAAGAAAAAAATAACTAGTTTCAGTATAGTCAATAAACCAAAGGGATAATTTACACAGAAGGTTGGAATGATGGAGGAATAGTTTTGAAAGAGCGAATTGTTAACATGAGATAGATTTACAAACAAGTTGAAGGTCTTACTGAAGCGGTTCACCTATATCATGTCCATGATACATGTCCAATGAATATGATCAAAAAGGATGAGAGTACATTCACAGTGGTTTTCGTGAAGTATATACACAAATCATTAAATGAACTAAAAACAGAATTCGCAAGAAAATCAAGGAGAACAACAAAGAAAAAACCCAAAAACTGACGCATAGACGACTCGAATCAACAATGGATGTGAAATTCAAGTATTATGAATTAGTATAAATGCGTGAAGCAGAGAGAAAGCTAAACAAGTGCATAATAAAGAGGTAATGTTTCACAACACGTGCAACAACAAAAATAAAATCCGCCATATTTGCTTTAAGTTCATTTGATTATTTTGATCACACCTATATATTAATAGCCGATTCTCTGTCTGTTTGTTTGTTTGTTTGTAAGTCACGCAAAATGGTAGATGTGAACTGCGAAAGAGAGTCAGCAATGTAAGATCACACATAAATTATTTCTCTTCTTGTGCGCGACGTCAGTGTGAAACCAATGTATTGAGACCCTAATCGAATGCGACGTTTAGGGAAATCTATCTCCGTAACCAATAGGGATAACTGACGTTTTTTGGGGCCCCCGAAATTGGCCATGGGGTGACGAAAATATTTTGGCAAAAGTTTTGGGGACGGGGCTCTATGACGTCATCAAAACTTTTGATCGACGATATCTCCGAAACGGTGCGTCATTGACATATGATCCTATACATTTTCTTGCTCAGAATTTCGAACTCTACAAGATGATAACACTTTCCATTGTCAATTCCTTAATTCCATTTTTCGTGAACCCTTTGGGAGGTGACACAACGCAGGCTGAACATGGGCGGTGAACGACGCCGCCTTGGCGGCTAGTCTATATATTAATAGCCGATTCTCTGTTTGTTTGTTTGTTCGTTTGTTTGTAAGTCACGCAAAATGGTAGATTGAGTTGTGAGCGAAATTATTTCTTTTTTTGTGTGCGACGTGAGTTCAAAGCAAATACATTGCAATCCCAATCGAACGTGACTTTTTTTGGCTGATGAACTAATAGGAATAACGTTTTGTTTTTATTATTATTGTTAGTTTTATATTCCACGTTGACTTGGCTTTGGAAACAATACATCAACTAAATACAAAGAAACTAACTGATTAAACGTTTTGGACATAAAGCAGCAGTGGCAGAACGTGGCAGCATGTGCGGTTTACCAGTGTATCCTAACGTATCCTTGCCTGACTGTCTGAGACCGGTGAACATTTTTTCGAGCAATCAAAATGTTTAAAAACCGATAGGTAAAAAAAGAGTATCATGATACAAAATATTTTTTTTGCTTTTGTCATAATAGTTGTCTTAATTTGTTTTAATCGATTTCTTTTAATCTATTTTAATCAGATCGAACGTTTTTTTTTATTCACTTTATTCATTTAGCACGTGCCTTTTTTTCTCTCTTCCCGTGTGATCTTTTTAAGAAGAGAAACCATTTCCCCCTTACGTTTGATAGCACCCATGTTAGAGCGCGTAACTTTTTTAAAACAAAAGTTAGTAAAAAGTTGAAGTTTTCTCTCTATACGTTTTGAGTGTATTGTTACACTGATAAAAGATTGGTTTTACCAGAGGTTGTGACTTCGAATCTGCTTCTGGTTGAACACAAGTTGTACGAGCCGTTTATAAAGAAATTTTACGTTTATTGATACAGTGATACATGGACAGTGGACATGGGCGGCGAGCGACGCCGCCTTGGCGCCTAGTCTATATATTAATAGCCGATTCTCCGCTTGTTTGTAAGTCACGCAAAATGGTAGATTGAGTTGTGAGCGAAATTATTTTTTAATTTGTGTGCGACGTGAGTTCGAAGCAAATACATTGCAAACCCCTATCGAACGTGACTTTTTTGGCTGATGAACTAATAGGAATAACGTTTTGTTTTTATCATTATTGTTAGTT
Source organism: Turritopsis dohrnii (assembly GCA_027922465.2). Classification (NCBI taxonomy): domain Eukaryota; kingdom Metazoa; phylum Cnidaria; class Hydrozoa; order Anthoathecata; family Oceaniidae; genus Turritopsis; species Turritopsis dohrnii. The sequence continues at coordinate 127,790 of BQMF02000263.1, read as the reverse complement.
TTATATTCCACGTTGACTTGGCTTTGAAAACACTACATCAACTAAATACAAAGAAACTAACTGATTAAACATTTTGGACAAAAAGCAGCAGTGGCAGAACGTGGCAGCATATGTTCGGTTTGCCACTAACTCTTGCCTGACTGTCTGAGACGGGTGAACTTTTTTTTTGAGGAATCAAAATGTTTAAAAACCGATAGGTAAAAAAAGAGTATCATATCAAAACAAATTTTTTTTTTTTTTTTGCTTTTCTTTTAATAAATTAATTTCTTCTTTTAATTGTTAAGCGTTCTGATCGAACGTTTTTTTATTCTATTTATTCATTTAGCACGTGCCTTTTTTCTCTCCTCCGTGTGAACTTTTTAAGAAGAGAAACCATTTCCCCCTTACGTTTGATAGCACCCATGTTAGAACGCGTAACTTTTTTAAAACAAAAGTTAACAAAAAGTTGAAATTTTCTCTCTATACGTTTTGAGTGTATTGTTACACTGATAAAAGATTGGTTTTACCAGAGGTTGTGACTTCGAATCTGCTTCTGGTTGAGCACAAGTTGTACGAGCCGTTTATAAGGAAATTTGACGTTTATTGATACAGTGATACAGAGCAGGTGGACATGGGCGGCGAGCGACGCCGCCTTGGCGCCTAGTCTATATATTAATAGCCGATTCTCTGTTTGTTTGTTTGTGCGTTTGTTTGTAAGTCACGCAAAATGGTAGATTGAGTTGTGAGAGAAATTATTTCTTTTTTTGTGTGCGACGTGAGTTTGAAGCAAATACATTGCAACCCCAATCGAACGTGACTTTTTTGGCTGATGAAATAATAGGAATATCGTTTTGTTTTTATTATTATTGTCAGTTTTATGTTCCACGTTGACTTGGCTTTGAAAACAGTACATCAACTAAGAAACTAACTGATTAAACATTTTGGACAAACAGCAGCCATGGCAGAACGTGGTAGTATGTTCGGTTTGCCAGTGTATCCTAGTCGATTCTCCGTTTGTTTGTCTGTAAGTCACGCAAAATGGTAGATTGAGTTGCGATGGGATTGTTTTATTGTAATTTGTGTGATGTCAGTGTGAAACCATTGCATTGAGACCCTAATCGAATGCGACGTTTAGGGAAAATTATCGTAAGTTAATTGTAAGTCACGCAAAATGGTAGATATGAACTGCGAAAGAAATCGGGGAGTCAGCAATGTAAGATCACACATAAATTATTTCTTTTCTTGTGCCCGACGTCAGTGTGAAACCATTGTATTGAGACCCTAATCGAATGCGACGTTAAGGGAAAATTATCTCGGTAACCAATAGGGATAACTGACGTTTTCTTGGGTCCGCGATACAGGCGATGGGGTGAGGAAAATTTTGGGTCTAATTTTTTGGGCGAGGGATCGTAACGGAACGATCCCATACATTTTTTGATCAGTTTTTCGAGCTCTACAACATGGGAACACTTTAGGTTGCCAATTCCTTAATTTTATTTTTCGTGAAGTCAACGCATGCTGAACATGGGCGGCGAACGACGCCGCCTTGGCGCCTTCTATATATTAATAGCTGATTCTCCGTTTGTCTATCACGCAAAATTGTAGATTGAGTTGTGAGAGTGATTATTTCATTTTAGTTTGTGCGACGTCAGTGTGAAACCATTGTATTGAAACCCTAATAGAATGCGACGTTTAGGGAAACGTATCTCCGTAACCAATAGCGATAACTGACGTTTTTTAAGGTCCACGGTACTGGCGATAAGATGACGAAAAATTTGGGTCTAAATTCTTTTTGGGGACGGGTCTATGATGTCATCAAAATTTTTGAACAACAATATCTCCGTAACGGTTGGTCGTAGCAAAGCAATCCCATACATTTTTTTGATCGGTTTTTCGAGCTCTACAACATGGACACACTTATTATTGCCAATTACTTAATTTTATTTTTCGTGAAGTCAACGCATGCTGAACATGGGCGGCGAGCGACGCCGCCTTGGTGGCTAGTCTATATATTAATAGCCGATTCTCTGTCTGTCTGTCTGTCTGTTTGTCTGTTTGTTTGTTTGTTTGTAAGTCACGTAAAATGGTAGATTGAGTTGTGAGCGAAATTGTTACTTTTTTTGTGTGCGACGTGAGTTCGAAGCGAATACATTGGAACCCCAATCGAACGTGACTTCTTTTTGGCTGATGAACTAATAGGAATAACGTTTTGTTTTTACTATTATTGTTAGTTTTATATTCCACGTTGACTTGACTTTGAAAACAATACATCAACTAAATACAAAGAAACTAACTGATTAAACATTTTGGACAAAAAGCAGCAGTGGCAGAACGTGGTAGCATATCCAGTTTGCCAGTGTATCCTAACGTATCTTTGCCTGTCTGAGACGGGTGAACTTTATTTTTGGGCAATCAAAATGTTTAAAAACCGATAGGTAAAAAAAGAGTATCATGAAACAAATTTTTTTTGCTTTTGTCTTAAAAGTTGTCTTAATTTCTTTTAATCGATTTCTTTTAATCTACAGTGTTTCCCAGAGAATTTCGGTCTGAGATTTTAACAAGCTATAACTTTTCACACTTATATCAGATTTTAGAGATTTTTACATCATTCGATAGCATTTTTTTCAAGGATTTTGAAAACCTATATCTTAAATAATTCAGTCCAACACCTTTGTAGTAAAAAGGATTTCTTTAAACTCTCACGGTCATTAACTCCTTAATGGTTAATAAAAGTAAGTTTTCACGTGCGATTATTCTTTTGTTTATTAAGAACATGTAGTGGTGTTATTGAACACACTAAAATTATAATCTCATCACGAAGTTAAAAATTGTGAGACGGGGGGCTTCTACAAAATGTTTTTGACATCATATGAGCAATCTTTAGCTGCTACAAAAAATGTTCTCCACTGAGATCCAGAGTCTATCAGAGTTGAGAAGTAAAGTTGTTGACGCAGCAAATAATCTTAGACAAAATCAAAATTTTATTCGCCACTCTTTATGACAGCAAGAGCAAATAGCTGTGTCTAGAGAAACGGGGGACATGTTGAGACAGCTTAAAGTTTTGTTTTTAATGACTCTTGTGTTTTACAGTCACTTGACTTGTTATTCTTTTTGATAATGACCTTTGATAGCTGTTATTGAAAGATGTGTTAATTAACCATTAAGAAGATAATTGGATTTTTTCATGGCAAAATCCTTAATTGTTCCCAAACTAAAAGGATTTGGAGAACAAAATGTATACTTTTAAAATCTATAAATAAAATCCTATCGAATGGTGTAAAAATTGCTGAAATCTGAGATATGTGTAAAAGGTTATGAGCTGTTAAAATCTCAGACCGAAATTCTCTTGGGACACACTGTATTTTAATCAGATCGAACGTTTTTTTATTCACTTTATTCATTTAGCACGTGCCTTTTTTCTCTCCTCCTGTGTGATCTTTTTAAGAAGAGAAGCCATTTTCCCCCTGTTTGATAGCACCCTTGTTAGAGAGCGTAACTTTTTTAAAACAAAAGCTAATAAAAAGTTGAAGTTTTCTCTCTCTACGTTTTGAGTGTATTGTTACATTGATAAAAGATTGGTTTTACCAGAGGTTGTGACTTCGAATCTGCTTCTGGTTGAGCACGAGTTGTGCGAGCCGCTTATAAGGAAATTTGACGTTTTTTGATACAGTGATACAGAGCAGGTGGACATGAGCGGCGAGCGACGCCGCCTTGGAGGCTAGTCTATTATATTAATAGCCGATTCTCCGTTTGTCCGTTTGTCTGTTACGCAAAATGGTAGATGTGAACTGCTAAAGAGAGTCAGCAATGTAAGTTCACACATAAATTATTTCTTTTCTTGTGCGCGACGTCAGTGTGAAGCCATTGTATTGAGACCCTAATCGAATGCGACGTTTAGGGAAAATTATCTCGATAACCAATAAGGATTACTGACGTTTTTTGGGTTCCGCGATACAGGCGATGGGGTGACGAAAAATTTGGGTCTAATTTTTTTTGGGGAGGGGTCTGTGACGTCATCAAAATCTTTGAACGATGATATCTCTGTAACGGTTGATCGTAGCGGAACGATCCCATACATTTTTTGATCAGTTTTTCAAGCTCTACAGCATGGGAACACTTGCGGTTGCCAATTCCTTAATTTTATTTTTCGTGAAGTCAACGCATGCTGAACATGGGCGGCGAAAGACGCCGCCTTGGCGGCTAGTGTTCATTATTCTCTGCAGACTTAAGGCTGAGAAATACACTATCATTTTTTAATGATCATTTTTTAATGATACATTCCAATGACATTGAAAATTAAAACTTTTGGCGCGAATACACTATCATTGAAAATTATAAACATGGACCCTGAAGAAGAAAAAGCAGCTGCTGTCGTTGTCTACATTTTATCAAAGAAGACAGTTGAACGCAGAAAACCAAAAAACAAGTGCATGGGTAAAGGCATGGCTAAATAGACAAAATGAACTTGGCATATAATACTCTCATGCGCAGTGGTGGATTTATAGGTATGTCGAAATTTGTGTATGAGAGCATTAACATAATTTGTGAATTCAATTTATATTTCCAATGGGATTATTTGAACATTTTTCTTTTATGGTTAGATTGCTGACACTCTCCAACACAAATTTCGACATACCTCTAAATCCGCCACTGATGCGCATGAATTACGTGTGAGAGAAATCGCAGAATATACGAGATTTTTAAGAATGCCACCGAATATTTTCGATGAGCTGCTTCATCTCATAGACGGTGATGTTACGAAAGAAATACGAGACCCAATCTCTCTTCAAGTTAAAGCACATTGTCCCAGTTCATCCTTGAATTTTGCGAAGCTATTTACATGCGATTAAAACTTGGTTGACTCCTCCAAATTTCAATAAATGTTTCAGTTGCTTCTTCCGTCTTCATTTTCGCGTGTAACAGTCTTCAAAATGTTGTTTTCGTTTATGTTAACGTCTAAAATCGCATCGCGTGCAACGAACACGTGCGCGAAAACAATAGATTCGATTCGAAACAATAGAAAAAATGACATTGAAAAATTAAAAGTTGAACATGTTCAACTTATCATTTTTCATTTTTAAGGCTGAAATACACTATCATTTTTCAATGATCATTTTTAATGATCATTGAAAAATGACAGCGTATTCAGAAAAAAATGTCATATTTTACACTCTCATTTTCAATGACATTGAAAAATGATAAGTTGAACATGTTTTAATCGCATGTAAATAGCTTCGCGAAATTCAGGGATGAACTGGGCCAATGTACTTTTACTTGAACAGGGATTGGGTCTCGTATTTTTTTCGTAATATCACCGTCCATGAGATGAAGCAGCTCATCGAAAATATTCGGTGGCATTTTTAAAAATCTCGCATATTCTGCGATTTCCCCTACACGTAATTCATGCATGAAGGTAAAACCTCGTTCCCAGGGCTTCTTGCCTTTTTTGATATGCGGATGGCGGCGAAGAAAGCCCTGGTGCAAGCCGGTCGTTTCTCACTTGTGATTGGTTGTCGAGAATTAAATAATTAAGAAAATATTGCCCTCGGCGTCGAGTGAGATTTTTAAAAAAAATCAATCCGGAGAGAAGTTTCAAAGCCAGAAATGGGAATCAAGAAAGATTGAAAATATTTCACCAATTCAGAAGACAAAACCTGATGGATAAATATTAAATAGCATTATAATTGGCTATGACTGAATTTTCGTACTTATGAATTTCTTTTATTGATAAAAGATAGTAACGAGGCTAGAAAATTGATGACAGCGAAGTACAGATACATTCAGCTAAATATTTTTCTTTTTCCTCTCATGCTTTACCATTCATAATCATTTCATACCAAGCAGGTGTAACAGTAGCTTAGTAGCTTCTCAAAATTGTGGAAGTAAGTTCATAAAATTTTTCAGAGAAAACATTTTCTTCCCTACCTGTTAATGAAAAACTATAATACTGGTGTGAACATTTTAGTGTTCATGAGTAAATGGCTCAATTAACACCAAACAAAGTGTATCTAGGGAAAGAAGGAGGAAATCAATCCAAATGTCGACTTTGTGGCGAGCAAAAGAACAACAATTACTAAAGATATTTTCAGTTTTTTGAAAGGAGAAAAGATTGTCTCTGAAAATCGCACGTATACGTGGAATCACCATAAGACTGTCCTCCCCATACAATTTGTAGAAAGTGTTAGAGCCGTGTCGAGAACATGTTGACATTCATACAATCCTGTCAACAAACACAGGTGACACTCAGACAAAGCTTTATCTATAAAAAGATTACCACCTAGTAGTATCCAATCATATGCAATTAATGGAGAAAGCTCCAGTATAGGTTCACGTAAACAGTTACAATTTACAACACAACAACTAATAAAAGTAAGGAACATAGCACAATAACCTAAACAAGATGAAAATTGCATAATAAAACATAACTCTATATATATACTGAAGATTATGACAAAATTGTAACGAAACCATTGGAAAATATTGAAAAAATTAAGAACTCATTAAAAACAAAACAACCACTTGCTATAGCAACATCACTGTCTACATATGTGGGAGTCAATCTTGCACTGAAAAGGCTGTTATGCAATGAAATTGCATCGTCATGTGAAAAACTCAGTAAAAGAAAGGGGAATAAGTCAGTATTATTGGATAACACTTTCACAGGACTATCTGAGTACCTACTTTACTTGAAGTTTACTTGAGTGACATAGTTTTCTCTCAGATCTTGAGATCACCCATCTTGTTGAGACCAGTGAGTACAGTGTAAATGAAGTTTATTCAGAACTGAAGGAAAACCATCCATTTATAATTGATACTTTCAATACTGTGTCTGGAAAGACAGTTGATATTGAAGAAGCCCAAGCTGAATTGAAACAGAAGTACGCACTGATTAATGCAATTACAATGAATTGATTCAAAGTTCAATGCATACATTCTTACAAAATCTGGGTAATATTGGTCTGTATATATGCGTCAGTGTGTTATAAAAAGCAGATTTGTATAAATTCTATTTTCAAGCTCTTTTGTTTATAGTTTTGTCCACATAAAAGTTATACAGAAACTATGTATATACTTATTATTGTGATATTGTATACGTATTATTTATATTACATTATTTATATTATTCAAGCACTCAAAAAATTACACATGAATACACCTTTTTTTATAAGCATCAGGTAAATTTGGCTCAGCCTCAGTTATGCTTAAAGATTTTGAGAATCGAGCCTTAATCCATGCGTGTAAACATGCTTAGTCTATCCACACCTAATGACCAAAAACATTAAGATTCAGCCTTATTTTATGCTTGTTATTACTTTTCAAGCAAACCACCATTGCAATGTCTTCAATCATACACTGTTTATATCATAGCAAAACCTTTCTTTGCTATGGAGATGTTTCATATCTCCCCAAAAAATTTTTTTTGACTATTGTTTATGCTTACACAATCGTTTTAGGGTCAAAGGTATGCTTAGTTTATGCTTAAATTTTTGGCAATTATCAGCCTAAATTATGCTTATATCCGTTTATGCTTATATAAAAAAGGTGTATTACACATGCGTTTTTTAACCTGCCAAGGCTTGATGTCAAACTATATTTACCAAAAACTATTAGTATGTAATATACATACCACATTTCAACACAATATGTGTTTCATCAATATGCCACAACATTATCTCCATAGCTATATATTTTTTGGATCTTAATATTTTTCTTCCATCATCACACAATAACGACTTTGGATGTGAAAACAGAATGTCGATTTCTCCTTCTAAAACTTCATTGGCTATTTTCTAATTCCATATCATCAGTTTCAGTACCAGAAATATTACAACTTACAACAATGACAATATTTCTCTTCCTCTTCTTATAATAGGAATTATAGAAAAGGCAGCAGTTCATAAACCAACAATTTACCAAAACCAGTTGGTAGAACTGCATCGTTGCCTTTTAAAAGTTGATTTCAGCATTGAACTTGTTTCATTTATCTAAAGCGTACTCAATTTGCTAAAATAAATTAATCACTTGCTCCATTTTCGTTTGTTTATTTTTATCTACAAATTCTGTTTCACTCGACGTTTTAATGAAAATTTTTTAAGTAGTTCTTTACCTCGCTTGCCCGTATGAAGACGATCTTAAAACCATGGGCAGAAAAGACAAATGACGTGAATACTGCATAAATTAAAACCACCAGTATTTCAGTTAGTTTTGACCGGCCTGCACCAGGGCTTTCTTCGCCGCCATCCGCATATCAAAAAAGGCAAGAAGCCCTGGGAACGAGGTTGATGAAGGTATTTTAGATGCCAAGTTCATTTCGTCTATTTAGCCATGCCTTTACCCATGCACTTCTTTTTCTTTTTTTTTTTTGATTTTCTGCGTTCAACTCTCTTTTTTGATGAAATGTAAACAACGACATCATCTGCTGTTTCTTCTTCAAGGTCCATGTTTGTAATTTTCAATGATAGTGTATTCGCGCCAAAATTTTTAATTTTCAATGTCATTGGAATGTATCATTGAAAAATGATCATTGAAAAATGATAGTGTATTTCAGACTTTACACTCTAATTTTCAATGACATTGAAAAATGATCTATTCTATAACTACAGACGAGTTTGTAGACGAGACACAGACGAGTGTAGACGACTACAGACGAGTCACAGACGAGTGTAGACGACTACAGACGAGTCACAGACGAGTGTAGACGAGCCACAGACGAGTCACAGACGAGTGTAGACGAGTCACAGACAAGGTGTAGACGAGTCAAAAATGATTGTAGGCCAGTCAAAAATGATCGTAGACGAGTCAGAGATTAATGTAGGCCAGATACAAACGTATAAAAATGAAGGAATGGATGACGTCGTATGAAATACGATTGTTACATCATTACATGCTAGCATTTCATGTGTGGTCCGCTGGAGGACGATATAGATTTTCTCAACACAAATGTGAGCATAACTTTTTAAAGCCTGAGCATTATTCTTTTATGATGTTTTCATTGTTCCATATATTCCATTGTTATATATATATATAGACACACACTGCACTCCTCCACACAACTTATTTCACGATCCTTTTTCTCAAATAAACTTCTTTACCGCTCCCTCTTAACTGAAACATGAAGAAGATGTTACGCACACGTACATATTTTATTTTATATTATATTTACTCGTAAATTTTCCTACCAATGAAATGATTTTAACCGACAAACCGTTTTTGGTTCATGTCGCCATACTCTCTGTCTCTTCAAAAGCGAAGGAGAGCTAGCTGATCTTTCACTTTCGAATGTGTTAACAAAATGTTGTAAGGTGTAACACGATTTGTGAAAGAAGTGTAGCTTGCAAACAAAATAAACGATAAAATAATGGAGAAAAAACGACAGGATATAACCCCGAAAAAGATGGACGAAAGCTGGATGGAAATGTTGCGTTTGCACGAAAACTACAATGGTCGGGTATGGTCCTAAAACCAATTTGCACAAGCTTCATTTTAAGCAGAGTTGCGATATTTTTTTCAGTGCCTTGGTTTGGCCGTATTTAGTTTTTAAAATAGTTAAGAAATGTAGTGAACTGTCTTGAAACATCTTTTTTTTTGTGAAGAAACAGTTTTTTTTGTTTCTTTGTTGTTTGTTTGTTTGTTACGGTAGCAGCGTAAGTGAATACCGTATTAAAACACCCTTGGACTCCTACTACTACTCCTACTACTACTACTACTACTACTACTCCGGCCGAAACGGACGTTTTTAGCCTACGCTTAAGAGTCAATGTGACTTCGTTCAGAGTATTATATGAATTCTCACAAAGGAACACAGTCTAAAAATATTGGAAGGTTTTATCAAGCAAACATTATAAAATAAATTTTTCATACCAAATAAATTTTTCTAATATTTTATCGCTTAATAATACATGAAGAAAGGGATATTTTTCATATTGCTTATAGGTGGTAAGGCTTTAAGTTAAAAGTAGTAAGTAGTAACTTTTACTAAAAATGCTTAACATTTGGATTTTTTATCGTCGGTAGTTCAATCTTAACGAACTTTTTAATTACATCTAAAGTTTGTTAGCTATCTAAACTGTCATTTTGCATCAAAGATTTCAAAGATTGCAGTTTTTTGGGAAGGTTTCTTGAGTCCATGGAATCTTTGTTATTGTTTTTAATATTTGTCGAAGTAGACGCAATTTTTTTTTTACAAGTAAGCTCTTATAATTTTTTTTTCTTAAAAAAATTCAACTCATGTATGTACATTTCTTTGTTTTGAAAATTATTTGCTGGTGGCGTTTCTTAATAAGACCCCATTTACATTCGATAAGACCCCTTTACACTAACTACTTTTTTATGGCAATTTTTGGTCGTGCTTTCGAAAGAATGCTGCTTGCTGCTACCGTTTTGCGCCATCTGGCTCTTGTTTTTTTTAATATTACCTGTGGCTAATTTTTGAACTTGCATTTCGTCTGTGTTGACGATTTATGTACCTCAATCAGGAAAACCAAACTAGCGTTAAAGCGTCAAAAATGAGAGTGATGATATTTTGGATTTTGGCCTTTTGTTTTGTTTATAAACATTTTTTGTAATATACTATAACGCCACGCTTAGGAGTATAGTGAGCTTTTCCACCACCAAAAATGTAGGGATTCCTGCTGCAATCCTGTTTAATCTTAATACACTTCTGCTGGCGTCATTTTGTTTACATTTTGTTCTTTATTTAAAAAAGGAGAGCTAGCTATCTATGCAAGGAAGTGTTTCAGGATGGGATGGATAAACCTGGGTTCTACGCAGCAAGCATTTCAGAACTAATTGTACCATACTCTTCTTCCATGCTAGTTAACGTTCTTTTTTTTGCTCTTGACTGTTCTTAGTTTGTTCTAGCTTGTTCTTAGGTTGTTCCAGTGCGCAATAACTTCATAGACATGTTGAATGTTTGAAGAGCAATGAAGTTTTAATTTTTCTTTTTCTTGAAAAGTTGCGTTTATTCTCATAATTGAAGTTGTGTTACATAGTACAAAGCAATCGTTTTCATTATTACCCAAGTCAATAGTTGTCTTTCCTTTATGTACTTTACAACCCAAAAAATAATTTCCTCTGCTTTATATAATTTGCCACAAAATTATTTGGTAAATCAAACCTCAAAGTCATTCTTAACTTGTTTTAACTTATTTGCTACTCGTCTACAATCATTTTTGACTCGTCTACACTCGTCTGTGACTCGTCTGTGGCTCGTCTGTAGTCGTCTACACTCGTCTGTGACTCGTCTACGAACTCGTCTGTAGTTATAGAATAGACCTTGAAAAATGATAAGTTGAACATGTTCAACTTTTAATTTTTCAATGTCATTTTTTTTCTATTGTTTCGAATCGAATCCATTGTTTTGGTGCACGTGTTCGTTGCACGCGATGTGAAAACAACATTTTGAAGACTTTTACACGCCGAAAATGAAGACGTAAGAAGCAACTGAAACATTTATTGAAATTTGGAGGAGTTTTAATCGCATGTAAATAGCTTCGCAAAATTCAGGGATGAACTGGGACAATGTGCTTTAACTTGAACAGGGATTGGGTCTCGTATGTTTTTCGTAATATCAACGTCTATGAGATTGAGCAGCTCATCGAAAATATTCGGTTGGATTCTTAAAAATCTCGTATATTCTGCGATTGCCCCCACACGTAGTTCATGCTTGAGGGTATTATAGGTGCCAAGTTCATTTCGTCTATTTAGCCATGCCTTTACCCATGCACTTTTGTTTGGTTTTCTACGTTCAACTCTCTTTTTTGATAAAATGTAAACAACGAGAGCAGCTGCTGTTTCTTCCTCAGGATCCATGTTTTTAATTTTCAATGATAGTGTATTCGCGCCGAAATTTTTAATTTTCAATGTCATTGGAATGTATCATTGAAAAATGATCATTGAAAAATGATAGTGTATTTCAGCCTTAAGTCTATGAAAGATCTGTGAACAGAGTGAAGGCTACAAGGGACCCATTCTTCACATACTTCCTATCTGAAAATACTTTTTTCACACTATGAAATTAAGGTTCCTAGGAAAATTCCTAAGCATACTATTTGTAAATTTAATTAAAACTACGTCCTTGTTGGCTACGATAAAATATACTAAAAAGTTCTATGAATTTATTGAAGTGTACATAAAATGTGGCTGCCAAATTTAAAACTTTTGCGACTATGATAGCTATTTGTGCAAAATTGAAACTTTATGTTCATGAAATTTATTTTACTAATAAATTTTCTCAAAATGTTAAGCAACAGTATTACTAGGATCTTAGATAAATAAGCAACATGAAATTTTGAAATAATGCAACATTAGCATAGCTACAGCACATTTCTTAAAATTGTTGCACTATGTTGTTACACTAGGTTGCATTCCTAGGCTGCGATTTATTATAATGATTTGAATTTCCTAGAATCTATACTTCACTTACCTTAATCAAGTTCAAATTAAAATGGTTTACTTAGGTTTTTGAGACGGGACATAAATGAATTATCAATTAATGCTTAGCGACAAATTAAATGCTACTGCAACAATTGATCAATTTTTAGGCAACATTACTTAGTAGTAACCTAACGTCTGACCTTGGTTGCTAATAAAAGAAAAACATGCATTTTGAAATGATATTGACGATCTTCATTCACATTAGTTATTTTCGACCTTGGTCGCGTCTGTGGTCGTGACAATATTGTTCATTATTACGTATTAATTGAGAGTCCATGAATCTTTAAAGTGTTGGGAACAAGTTAAATCCCTTTTTACAGGAGTAAAGAAAGCAAATACTTTATTTTAAAAACCTTGGACACCCAATCTTACTCTGGATGAAATGGTAACCCATCAAATATACAGAGTTAAGAATATTTTTCTTTAATGGGTTTGGGCATTACTGTGCTGTCCAAATATATTCTGACAGAATTGTTGGAATGTTAAGAAAAAAAAGAAGAATTAATTGAAATGAAACAACTCATTCAAGATCTCCACTAGTACGTAGCGCACACTCAGACAAATGACACAACAACTATATCTTAAAATCGTGAACTATATGTCCTAGATAGGACAGGTTTATAAATTTCTAGAGAAGGGATTATGATCTGTTCTGTATACATGGAATATTTTTTGTTACACATGTTTGAGTTTTCCTTGACGCCACGCTCCTGGGTCCATGGTTGTATTCATCTGATGATAGGAAAGTTTTGATTTTGTGGTTCTTGCTTTTGTTGCAATTGAAACAGTCGCATAAACTTCAATTTGAAAGTTTTCTACCTATAGCCTTTTTTTTAAATCTTGCTTCCTTCTATCTTTGTAGCCTTTGTCCTCCTCGCAATTTCATCGGTTTATGGACAATAGGGCAAAACTGCCCAGGGGTGAAACGTCAGTCAGCAACCTTTTGTAACGCGATGAAATTTTGCCCAGGCTAAAACGTGCATACACTTGTAGGGTTCTCTTATCACATTGGGTTGAACGGGGTAAATTTCAACCCGATGAAGAGACTTAACGTGTAAACAACCCCTAAAACAGTTTATTTGTTTATTTCAATGCAGGCTTAGTTTGTTCCTATTTTTCTAATTTTGAATATCGTTTGATTTGAGGGGATTGTATTTTATTCATTTACGTTCTTAAAAGATTCCTTTTTCAAAGAAAACTCATGGAAGTAAAAAGGAAAACTTAACAAAACAAAGAGAAAAACAAGATATATTTTTGCGAACTTTTGAAACATTTTCTATCTCTGAAACAACTTACCATTTTTTTAATCGTAAACTTTAGAACATCACAACAAAGCTCCAAAATAAAACGGTGTGCAGTTCTCGACAGTCTTCACATTTTGAATGGCATTTACTATTTTGAAAATTGTAACAAACCCTTAAATATCACACTTTCCATTATTTTACATTTCAATGACTTTCAGAATAATGTATGTTCATTTTCCATCAAGAGTTTATTTATTTATGGAAATATTGAATAGTTCAGGTGTACATGCGTACGTTTTCTACGTCAATGTTTAATGTTACCGAAGTGATGCGCCATAACAAATATAAGAAAGTTTCTCAAAATAGTACAGTCAAAATTTATTCATACTATATAGTAAAAAATCGTCTGAAATTATGCAAAATCGGGACAGCTTACATTTTCACTTAGTTATTTCTTCATCAAATTTGTTATTTGGTACTGGGTATACTACAATCAACCACCTGACCCTTTGAGGAAAGATCACAAATAAAGCATACCTTACATTTAAATAGGAAGTAGGTTTGAAAAAACTTATGGTGTGTCTTTAATTCGATAGACTCGTATTTATGAAAGCCTTTACATACTAAATCAAAATTGTTCGAAAGTGTTTGTTCAAATGTTGAATTCAATGAGGCCAAGCCAGGCAATTCAATATAAAAGGAAATAAATTGAAACATGTTTAATTATTTTAAAACGCGAACCTACAACTGCGACCTAAACATTTGAATGCAATTGCACTGTTCATACATTATCGTACCCAGGTCTCCTTATTTTTCCGACAGTCTGGATTGCGGTGAAGAAAACCCCGGTGCAAGCCACCAAAATACTAGTATTTTTAAATTATGTATCATCGACGTCATTTAACGGTTTTTCCCAATTTCTTTAAAAATAAATTTCCATTGTTTATGACTAGACTCATAACTAAATAATTAATTATTGTCTCGTCTGCGGAATATGATTTTTCGTGTATGCGTAGCACAAATAAACAAAATGGAAGGGATGTTAAGAAGTTAAGTTTCCATAAGATAATAAACTGTTTTAAATTAGAAGTGGGGATAGTAGTGTGATGATGCACCACCGATGGGAATCTTTCATTAAGAGTAATATAAATCAAGAATGGAATGAACAACTTACTACTATCAAAATCGTAAGTATAACGAAGTAACAAAATGAATGGCGATCTCATGGACATTCCCAGATAGATTCATGTTTCTCACAACCTTATAAACAATCCATGGGAAAATATTTTGTTGTACCAAACTCATAAATCTAAATTGAAGCTAACAGTCACTTTTCGCAATGTATGCATTTTACTGTTAGGTGATAGTCCACTTTTCCTCTTAAAAGATATTTACATAGTAAAATATCATAAAACTTTGTCTTAAATAGTAACAACAATCATTTTTCAAGAAGAAAATGCTCAACTTCTCAACATACATTGATACCTATTGACTACTGTTGTTATGTTTGTAAATATTTTGCTCCACTATGTAATTTTTAAGCTGTGCCACTTTCTAACTACTAGCTGCCCCACTCCTCTATAATATGTTTTTTTTCCTTATGTCTTTACGAGAGAAGACTATCTTAAGTGTATTCCATTTTCTTGCTCAGTGAGTAGGAAAAAAACCCAAATGACTCGCAATTATCAATTCTTCGGCTTCATAAGTTTACAAAGTAAATCGACCATGGTAAAGGTGATGGTATTATTTGGAAATTCTGTAGCGCATGCGCAGTAGGAAAAACGCAATTAACTTGCTAATTATCAATTTACAATGCTCAGCTCAGCAAAGTAAAACGAATACGCTGAAGGTGACATTAATGTTTTTAAAATTCTCTAGCACATGCGGCTTCATTTGTTCACAAAGTAAATCATCTTGCATGCAAATCTTCTTATACAGGGTGTCTCAAAATGATTGAGAAAAGAAAAAGTATCTTATTTTTTGGTAAAGTTATTTTTATGAAATTAATAAATCTTACATTAGGGAAAGCTCTGAAAAAGGTCTTCATAATGCTATATTTTTTGCACGTGGAAGGGAAAAGGATAATAAAATATGGAAGAAAGAAAATTGAAACCGTTCGTTAAATTTTTAAAATTCAATTAACCAAGTTAACAATCTACAGTGTGTCCCCCAGAAAATCTCGGTCTGAGATTTTTACAGACTATAAATTTTCACACATATATCAGATTTGTATGGCAGAAACATTGTGGCACAAAATATTGTAAATCAATTAACACCAACAATGATTTTATTTTTGTACAATATATTTCGGATCGTCTGATCCATCATCAGGTATCTAAAAGCGAATAAAAACGGTTAAAAACAGTTACAAATAAAATGTAAAAAATTAAAAAATTTTTTACGTGTGTGTAGTATACGATAATAATTTTTTAATATATTGTACAAAAATAAAATCATTATATCAGATTTCAGCGATTTTTATACCATTCGATAGGATTTTCTTCAAAAATTTTAAAAACATATATTTTGTTCTCCAAAATGTTTTATTTTAGAAGCAATTAAGAATTTCGCCATGAAAAAATCCAATTATCTTCTTAATGGTTAATTAACACATTTAGCAAAAAGAACTATCAAAGGTCATTACCAAAAACAATAAAAAGTAAAGCGGTTGTAAAACACAAAAATCATTTAAAATAAAAATTTTAAGCTGTCTCGACATGTCCCCCGTTTCTCTGAACACAGCGATGTGCTTACTGCCATTTCGTGAAAAGAACGAGAAATAAAATTTTGGTTTTATCGAAGATCATTTGTTGCGTCAACAATTTTTCTTCTTAACTCTGGTAAATTCTGGATCTCAGTGGAGGAAACTTTTTGTTTTAAGTAGCCCCACAGAAAAAAATCACAAGGGGTTAAGTCTGGGGATCTGGGAGGTCACTTGATGCCATGATGCAACGCCACAACTCGATCTTCAAACGTTTGCTCCAAAAGCCGTCGTGCCAACAAAGTTCTATGGGCGGGTGCACCATCTTGAATCCACTAGACACCGTCAAACGTTAACCTAAACTGATGATAAGTTCTTGCTATAGCAGGAAAGACAAACCGTCACAACATTTCACCGTAGGTAAGAAACATTAACATTTCGATTGAAAAATTATTATGGTCCAATCATTTCTCCATTTCCACAAAGCCCAATCCAAACCTGAAGATTATCCCGTGAATGATGCCATTCAAACTTGAAATCTGGAGGGTTACACCTTCGGTGCATACATCGAACATTTTGCGTGCTGACATGACTATTCAAAGAAAACATGGCTTCATCGCCAATAACGAGCCTGCTCAGAAACCTATTGTTGCGTGCATGGTGTACAAACCAACGACAGTTGACGTTGACGTTGGCAAAGTAACCCTCTTTGAATATTTTGGTTCGTACGTACTGCTTTCCTCCTACCACTTCTTCCCTTATTTTCATTCAAACTTGTTCCATCAACGTGATATTTTCGGATGTTGAATTGTGCTCTTTGCTGGTGGATTTCTTCCGGGAAAAGCTTGGCGAAATTGTTCCTGGACAGCAAGATAGCTCCTTGTTTCGTGGTATTTTTTCACAACAAAAAAACGTTGCTCTTTCGTAAGCTGAGCCATGATATTTTATCTCGTGAAAAACACTTTTAAAGCCAAATTTATTCCCTAAAGATTGTTCATACGATTTAACCCCCGTATCACAATTTTTAATTTTGTGATGAGATATTAATTTTAGTGTGTTCGATAACACCGCGACAAGTTTTTAATAAACAAAAGAATAATTGCATGTGAAAACTTATTTTTATTAACCATTAAGGAATTAATGACCGAACGGTTTAAAGAAATCTTATTTACTCCGAAGGTTTTGGACTAAATTATTTGTAATATGCATTTTTGAAATCCTTGGATAAAATCCTATCGATGGTGTAAAAATCATGCGGGCCAGCCCGCCTCCATATAAACAGCCCCTAATACCTGATATATGTGGGGCTACCTCATCAGACATGTTGAACGGTTATTGATATCTTTGAATACCGTCAAACTATATAATACAAATTAGGACTAATAAATATCTATTTATGAAACTTGTAATATCGATTTGAGTAAAAACTAGAGCCTAACCTAAGTGTGTATACATAAGAACAAAGAGAAAGGAAGGCCACACCTACACAAAACAAGATGGCTGTCAAAGCACAAAAACAAAGAACAAAATCTACCAGCTGGCCAAATAGATAGCTTTGAAATGATGAAGAGGTATAGTGAATGACACAGTGAATAGTGTGACACTAAGTCAACACATCTCGACTGATTGAGAGACAAGTGAAAACTGATCAGGAAAACTGTTATATACACACAAACCAAGTTGTCATGGAAACCAAAACAGTTGTGAACCAAGTTGCTTTGAAAACCAGACAACTTGGGAATGAGGCCTATGAAATACTAAATACTGAATAAATATTATTGAATAAATAATGATAAATATAATACAAATTTTTTTTTATATATAATTTTACATAAAATTATTACAATATATGTATGAAAAGTTATAGGCTGTTCAAATCTCAGACCGAAATTCTCCGTAGTATTGAGATACGACACGACTGGGACTCGAACACAGGTCGCAGCAATTGCACTCAAAGGTACTAACCACTGCACCATAACTGCACAAAACATAACCACCAACAGCAACAGAAATTGAACATATTCAGTAATAGAATTCATGGAAATTTTTAATCATTCATATGTTTATATGCCACGATATGAACATACTACTTCGTGCTGCTTTGTTGAAATTCCCTGGACGATGTTCGATGGAGTTTTGCCAATCAGTGAAGTATTTCAGGAATACATATTCCGCAACCAGGAAAACCGTGAGTCATTGACTGATGTAAAAGGAGCAAGAAATGGTTTCAAGTTGTGAATATGTGAATTTGGATTTTTCAAATTAACGATATCGAAAATTCTATCCAGCATAGAACAAAATTTTGCTGTCGCAGCTGCATAATGCCAGTCCACATGCTTGCTCTTCATAAAATATTTGGGTTATATGATTCCAAAGTAGGCATGCTCCATCATTCCACATCACACGTGTGTGTTTACCAGATCTTGAATTTGCGAAGCAGTTACGAGTTGTTTTAAGGAGATGTAGGCGGATCAGAGATGAAATACATGCCCAGTAAGCATCCGATGTTTAAATGACGGTCAGGATTTGGTCACATTAACGTCGCGACCAAAACTGACCAAAGCTAACGTTTATTCGACGTCGTGTTATGGTCATAGTTAGTCATGACCATATCTGACGATCATATGACGAAGATGTAAAAATCATAATAATGAACGAAAAGCAACTTTTGTTGCTATGTCTACATTTCGTTCTCTTATAATTGAACAAAAATATGTTTCCTACTCCAATAACGGTAAATGAATCGATGACGTCATGTTCACGTTCAAAAAACGGTCATTAAAACGTCGATATGACGTCGCTTTTTTCTTAGGAGTTTGATCACAAAAAAGCATCAAATGCGTGAAAAGCAAGAAAAGCGATAATGGAATAAAAGCGCTGCCCCAGGCACAATAGAATTTAATTCCTTAAAACTAAACCCAAACTAAATAAGTGATTTTTAAAAACGTTGGGGAGACGTCGTAACCACCGTTTCTTCGACGTCCATACAACGTCATTTACATTCATTATAATCAAAAAAATAATACACAAAGGTGCGAAGGAAATTAACAATCCAATTTTTAGCTATTTTCCCGCTGTTCCTTTTTTATTTCTTTGTTACCCCTGTAAGCACAAAGACGTTGTTTCAACGTTGTTTCGACGTTGTATTCCATCGTCGCATGACGGTTGTTTAATGGTCGAAATGTAAACAACAAAACAACATCGGATTTTGACGTCAAAACAACGATTAAGAAAACTCAAAAATGACGTTACACGGACGTTGTGCAACGGTCAAAAGACCGAAAACAACGTTGCATTGACGTTGTAGTTGATAATTAGTTTATAATTTGTTTTTCACGTATGAATTGCCCTGCTTATTTTTCTTTTGTTTCTTGCGTCTTTTTTTCTGTTCCTCGGGACTCGCAGGGCTTGTCTTTTTCTTCGCACCTTTTTAGTGTATTCGTGTCTTAGCATTCACGTATGAGAACAGTCTGAAGAGACATAGTGATATTTTTGTCTAAAAAGACATGTTTATATCTGAAGAGATACTTTGAATGATACAAATGATACTTTGATATTTTAATATATTTGTTATAAAGTTAACACTACTGCCACTATAGACTTTTGGTTATACGTATTTAGCTAATACAGAAATATATTGGCATACATTTATTTAACATTAAAACCAATGCATTTTTTCTGGACTTAAAACGAAAGCAAAATTTAAATTCAAAATAGGCTTCAAAATTACCTGCCGAACAAGAAATTATATATATCATGGTCCTTTTACGTCATAAAAACGTCGAAACAACGTCTCATCGACCGTCGAAAATGACCGTCAGATGACGGTCACTTTTCGACGTCATAATTATGTTGCATTTCTGACCACCATACGACGGTCAAACGACGGTCAGAGGTGACCGTCATATGACGTTATCCTGACGTCATAATGTTTACTGGGTGAATAGTTTCTCATGTACGGTAATTTAATGTACGGTATGTTACATCAACTTCAGGATTGCCATCATCTACACTGTTCATAATAAAATGCATTCGAAAAAACTTTCTATTTGGTGATGCCCCATCACATGTAACAACAACAACTTTAACACTACATCGCAGCTCAATGTTTTCCAAAACAATGGGAAGATTTGATTTGCTGATGCTCCAACTGTAACAAAATTTGCTAAACTGAACTTAAACCGGTGTAGCGGATTATTTTAACTCCCTGGGAAAAATGACTCCCCCAGTTAAGACAAACTAGGAAATAATGACTCCCCTAGAATAGAAATTTCCTAGGAAATAATGACTCCCCATTATTTCGGATTGAAAAATGTCAGGGAGTCAAAATAAACTAGTTAATCATGACCCCCACACCCATCAAAAGAACTCATTGCAGTGCATATCTTTAACTATAAACCCTATAAACCATGATATAGTCGAACGTGCTAACCGACTGGGCTCAACTTCATTTATTTATAACTCGAAAGCCCAATTGTAGTTGTTCAAATATAGTCTCCAGGCTGACCCAAAGTTTTACCCTCGTTTTGGCACAAAACCCCGTCCCAGGCACAAAAAATCAAAATTTCAAAAACAC
The DNA here is from genome assembly GCA_027922465.2 of Turritopsis dohrnii. Classification (NCBI taxonomy): domain Eukaryota; kingdom Metazoa; phylum Cnidaria; class Hydrozoa; order Anthoathecata; family Oceaniidae; genus Turritopsis; species Turritopsis dohrnii. Next base: position 106,855 of record BQMF02000263.1, on the reverse strand, counting down.
CCCCAGATATTCACCCAAGGAACAAGTGTGCAAAATTTCAGCCAAATCCGACCATTTTTCAGGCTGACCCAAAGTTTATCGGACAGACACACAAACTGACAGACACACAGACATTCTCAGATTCTAGCTCAACTGAAGTTGAGAATAAGGTATTCGGTGAAGGAATGAGTAGACAAAATTTAAATTCTCAACGTCCAAGGAATGGCCATATGAATTTTAAAAGTTCTTAAGCAAGATTTAGAGGGGAGCCATTTTAAACCAGGGGAGTCAGGATTTCCTAGGAAATGTTAACTCTAGGGAGTCATAATTTACTCGTTTATATTAACTGGGGAGTTATAATTAACTAGTTTATTTTGATGTGGGAGTCACTATAAACTAGTTTATTATGACTGGGGAGTCATTATTTAGGGGAGTTAAAATTTACTGTGACACCGGTTGACAATACTTCGAAGCATGAATACCACCACATGTGTTGCAATATCATTGACTTTATTAAGTGCAGCATATTCAACATATTCAATTAACTCACCAGTGTGTTTATCCCATACAAGATTCTCTTGAATTTGCATTCCATCTAAAAGAAGGACCATGGTTTTTTCAGCATCAGAAAAATTTTGATTTTTTTGTTGTAACTATGCGATGATATGTTCAAATCCTCGTTCTGTTCTGGTGTAATTCTTATAGTCCCTTAACCCTCGTCTGTTTGGTAAAATGTGAAAACCAGTGTCAGTTGTTTTCATTAAAGCGTATATCATCATAAGCTGAAGCAGATTTAGCAGCTAAAGATAAGCAATATCGGATGATAATCGGATGATAACGCACACCTGAAGAGGAATTTTGTATATAATTCGGCTGTTCTTCCCAGAAGAATTTTATAAATGGTGCAACTTTGCTAGGATCAGCATTCGACATGATAGTTACCAAATCTTCACTCAAATTTTTATTAACTGAAATGGATGACATGTGAAGTTCATTTTGCAATGTTTTAATTCTAAGTTCTTTACTATTTAATCTTTGATGTTGCAATGTTAATTTGATACGTTCTGGTGATGTGAGAGAAACAAGAGCCTTTGCCTTTGCAGGAATTATTGATCTTTCAACTTTTTTCCCCAGTAATCTTTCATGTTGTTTTTCATTAGTTATTAGTTATTTGTATGATTCACAAAGAACATGACATTTCTGAGGTCTCAAATACTCTGACTCACTGTAACAGCAGTAATGTGGATGATTCAACAAAAACTTTTGGCACAAGATGTTGCAACAGGGATTCTGATTTATGAGTTGTCACCCTTTCACATATTCCAAATTTTGAAATTGCAGATATGAGGGTTTCCAGAGAAATATTTTTCATTGAGGCACCATATAATTTCATCAGGGAATGATCTTGTGACAATAAGCAGTTGTAGACTATTATTTTGTAGCTCAGATCTTTGTCCACATATATTTCAAATTTTGGAATGGTATGTTCATTTTCCAAAAAGCATATTTGCACTGAATTATCAGATTTATTACATACAGCCCACCCAGCAGCGAGTTTTAGTGAACATACCCTTGTTTTTTGAAATCAGAGAAGGATTTGTATGTAGTAAGTTGAATCTACTACAGGAGGTGTACATGCTTCCCTTTTCTGTATACTTGTAGTCGCTCTGTGGAAATGATGAGCTAGGGATGGATTTAACAGGTGGATTAATGGTAGGTAAGACACCAGGTACTCCCCTTGTTTTAGTCTCGTTTCGAATTAAATGTTCCTCGAGATAATGCAGCTTGCAAGTATATAAACTTCTTTTTTCAATCTGATTCTTCAAGCTCTTATCAACAATACAATCTCTAATAATGATATTCACAGTTTTTTCTCTCTATTGTGAGCTATATTCGTCATCTCTAGTCAGTACACGGACAAGAGATATTCCTTTACACTTTTTAGAAGTTACACAGTCAAATTAGCACCAGGCATGTTTACATTTCCCCACTGATTCCCCTTAAAAATGTTTATTAAACTTTCGCGCTATGCACTCAAAAGTAGGTTGGGAACGAATTTGAAATGAAATTCATTAAAGATACAGACCGCCTGAATAGGGTCGAATCTCCAGACTATCTTCTTTCTTGTGACTATGGTTACATCATCCAATGAATCAATTCATGACCGAATGACAAAACACTTAAGGGTTTTCTTTAACTACCTCATTAGGCTTTTCACATTTAATCATTTAATCTAGTTTCTTCTGTTCTTCGGAAGCCATTTTAGAATTACGACCTAGTGCAATGGCCTTCAAATTTAATAGTAAGTTACTAGTAATCGAGACATACATAAATTTAGTACTCACTCCCTTCAGAATGAGAAAAGCTTTCTTCTCTCCAGAGCAGAAAGTACATTTTTAAAAATCTACAGAGAAAAATACGACTTACTTGGAAGATAACCCATTTTAAAATACGTTAGGAAAGCCCAGGGGCGTAACCAGCATCAGTCAGATAATTTTGTAAAATAATCGAAATTCCACGTAATATAGTTAAATTTATTTTGGATTGCACACGATACTGAAATGAATACATTCTTTCATCTATAGTATATCAATTGCGTCGCTCAAATTCTGTTCTTCATCATCCCTGCGCTGGCGGGCGCGCACGTCGTATTGTTTTCGTGAAAATTTTTTATGTTTATTGGTGGTGCAGTTATTTAACTGCGGATAGCATGAATTATCAACTTTGCTGAGAATTTCCGTATTTGCCAGGGTAAATCAAATAATGGCATATCGATTTTGCTTTTGCAGATTTCAATTTTTGCCGATTATCAGTTTCTATTTACCCGGGGCTTCTGCCGATTCGTTGCCAAATAAGGAGATTTTGCATTCGAGACCATTCCGTGAGATCACATTACATCATTCCATGTAGACCTGGATCATTGCGAAAAATTTCAAATTTCAAATTCCAGCACAGAAGTTCAATCTTTCTTTTTTTCTTTCAATCAATTTCAATCTTACAAACTGTCACAGAAAATCTCTTGGGGACGTTTCTTTGAGAACTACCCTTTCTAAATAGGTGAGGAATATTGATGTTCCTGTGTTTTCAGGTCGTTGTTATGAAACTGAAGGAAACAGTTGAAACATTTATGCCAGAAAGTTATCTTACTTCTTGGCAATGAAGGCTTCAGAGCTGCTGCTTTCGAGTAAGTTTTTTTCTTTCGAATTTTCGGATATTTGTACATAGTGGATTGAAGAGTCATTTTTGATAGCAACAACATATAATGGTTAATAATAACCATGTTTCGTGACATTTTCACACGGAGTAATAATTAATGTGGTTTGTCAACCAAAGCAAGCTGAATTAAATGTAAACATCATATGGTGTCTCTGTGAAAGACATATAAGTTACTTTTTTGGGAGGAAGTTTTTAATAAGTTTTCGCCTTTTCTTCAGACTTTATTTAGAGTGTTCGTGTTTTTATAGGCAGTTCTTATTACATATGCAATCCTTGAAACTTTCAGTCAATATAACAACAGTAACACTGTGCACCCCCTCTCTTTCCCTCTTCTGTTGCCCAATCAAATTCAAATGGAAATTACTTATTATGTGGCTGTCCATCTCTAGTGCTTACTAATTGTAGCTTATTCGCGGATAATCTATGAGCAGCAACAAGTATTAAGTTTCAAACAAGTATATATTGAGTTGTTTATTGATGCTGAATGTCATGCTCAACATTTATTGATCTCATTTTGACAAATAACAAATAATATTTTTTAAGTGGAACATCCATTTAAGTTTTCTGTATTTAAATATTCTGTAGATTCTACTTGCCTTGTTCAACAAAAACATATCCATAGGTGTGAGAAAAATATAATGGTCATAATTTGTGTGTGCGCTCAGTGTTTTGGGAAGGAAGATGATCTTCTGTATCTTCCTTGTGCTCAAAATTTTACTTATTAGTAATAAATCTAACACACTTACTTTAAATATTGTTTTGCGACATACCAAATTTGTTACCTTTACCAGCCAAATGATTTTGTACCTGTTGTGATTTTGATCATTCATCAGGTAAAAACAAAAATAACTCTACTGAAGTTGTAGCTTCCTCTTTTGGAAAGTTTTTTTCCTCAAAAGTACATGAATGATATTGCAATGAGTTGGAACATGAAACAGCAAGGTTCCATATTTTTAGAAGTTATTACTCATGTTGACGAAGTTGATGTTCCAGAGGCTTCTGTTTTTCCTAAGGTTAAGAGAATAACAGAAAATTTCGATAACTTTGGATTTCAAAGCCCTCTAGTCTGACTTGCTCTGTTCAGTAAAATGCCACATTTTGTTTTCAATGTTCCCAGCGTCAACATTGAATCCTGTATTTTTAATAGCATATATTTCCTTTTTCATTTTCCCATTTGGGAGGGAAGCCAGTTTTTGTTTTACTATTCTTTTCGTTGTTTTTTTTTTCCTTTTCTGGCTGTCCATGTCTGGATTATTTCCTAGACATGCTGATGAGCTCTGATATTGAGCGAAGTCTGCTTGTGTTATTTGTTTTGAAATAAACAAACAAAAAAATGTGCAAATAGTCCTTTTTTGAGGTAACATCGCAGTATTCATCACCTTATTTCTAATTAAATGTTTTAATACTCTTTAGGTTGATAGAGATATTTTCGCAAAATGTTTTCCCCTGAATGAATGACGCAAATGTCATTAATGTATACTTTGAAAACGAGGCGGGTATTAATGTGATGTAATTTCTGAATAGCTGCCGCCGTGATTTCATTGTGGATCTTCATCAAAATTGTTCTGCTTCAGACGTTTCTATAGCTAAAATAACGAAATTTTCCCGGGGGCTTCACCCCAATCCTCCACTGGCAGGCTCAAAGCGCCCCTCTCCCAGACACCAGCTTAATAGGCGGAGCGCTACGGGCACCGAACACTCCAATCGAGAAATGCGTCTACTACTTTTTGACTAACCTTCAGAAAAGGCTGGCTACGCCCCTGAAGCCCGTTTTAAAAAAGAAAGCTCGCTCAAAAAAAAGATAGTATTTTTTTCCGCTTTCATGCGCGATAGAAAACAACTGTTTTGTCAAGATCAGTTATTATTGTAATCGTTGTCTTGTATGTTTTAAGTCGTATCTCTTTTATCTTTAATTATGGAATCGGTTTAGGATTAATTTTTAATCTAACCAAAGAAATATTGATTGAAATGAGAAAACTCATTTGTTTATTTCATAAAGGCCTTTGCACATCTCGAAATTCAACATGTACAACTTATATACATGACTTCTGCAGCTTAATGGTCTATCTTCACATTGTTAAATGTTGAGTGATATATTATATTTATTATATTTAAGCTAAGATCACTTCAAGAGTGTTAAATGATTGTCTCACCATATGATTCCAGATTTTTCCATATCTAAAACTTCCAGATGTGATAATAACCTAATACTATTCCCCTAATGCTGGATTAAGATTAAGAAAAACAAAAACATTGCATGACAAAAACATTTTGATGAAAGACAGATCAAACACAAATTATAAAAATGGATGAAGTTACTAACTTGAATATCATGCCATTGGAAAATATTGTTATTGCAAAAAAAGATGCACTAAGGGAAATACAAAATACACCTCTTGTCAAATTAAATGTCGATGTTCCAGGAAAGGAAATTTTTCTTAAGTTGGAAAGTGCTCAAGTTGTCGGCTCATTTAAAATTCGAGGTGCTTACAACACTCTCATCAATCTTGATCGTGAGAAAATCCAAAAAGATGGTATTTTTACTGTTAGTTCTGGCAATTATGCGTTCGCTCTTGCATGGACAGCTAAGAAGCTGAATATACCATGTACAGTAATGGTATCGCCAGGGACATCCTCAAAAAAATTGAAAGCTCTCGAAGAAATTAATGCAAAAATTCTCTACGAGGAAATTGGAACACTTTTTCAGTATGCCACTATCGGAAAATGTGACAATCAACCCGGTGTTTTCATTCATCCCAGTTGTGAACCTGATGCCATAGCTGGAAATGGTGTCATTGGCTTAGAGATTCTCGAACAGTTACCTGATGTTAATACAATTATTGTTCCATATGGCCTTGGTGGTTGTTGTGCTGGTATTTCGTCTGCGGTTAACCAGACATGTCCGAATGTTGCAGTTTATGCCAGCGAAGTAAATACTACAGCAATTTGTAAGGAATCGTTAGAAGCCGGGGGTGCGGTTGTCCTTGACAACTACCAAGACACTTTCGTGGAAGGCTTGAATGCAAGACTTATGTTTCCTCAAATGTGGAATATAATATCGCACAACGTGACAGGTTCAGTTACAATATCTCTGAAGGAATTATATGACACAATGAAGTTGATTGTGGAAAGAAATGGAATATCTGTGGAGCCAGCTGCAGCTGTTTCTGTTGCGGCAGCTTTATCAGATCAAACACCAAACGGGAAGATTGCGTGTGTTATTACCGGTGGTAATGTCGATCCAAAAACGTTGAAAACTGTCTTAAACGGTCAACTACCAAGTTAGTATCTCCATTCTTTATTACATCAGTATAGGGTGTGATATTGAATGAAATCAAAGTTAGACCGAATGCACATAGTCCCGAAGTAAATGTTGGAAGGTTTTCCAGAAAAGAAATACTGTATGTTTTTTACTGGTGATTGGTTGAAAATGGTCAAAACAATTATATAGAATAAAAGTACGTTTGTCCTTCCATACTTTGTTATTCAAGAAAATAAAACAATAATTTCTGTAATAATTTGAATTCTCTTAAACTGTAAACCATTTTCGTTTTATAATTTCATTTTATTGTAAGTTTGATAGTCCGTTGCTAACAATGAAAACAAGATTCGCAAAAATGCGACTATATATTTCCCCAAAGTTGCGAAACTTTTGCCAATTATTGTGTGTAGATTGATAACCATTAGAAAAATATGCATCATTAAATAACTACAATGGTATAACTACCATCAATGTGATACTCAGATAAATATGTTGTCCTTACTAATCAGGGTAGAATTGAATTTAATACCACAAAACAACAAGAAAAGAAGAAAAGAAAATTGTCAAACCTAATTTTAATACTAAAGTATATATTAAAAATACTTTGAGGTAGACATATAAGCAAATAACTATAACCACAAGAAAGATATTGGCAAAGAACTCAATAGTATTGAGTGCCAATATCTTTCTTTGGTATTGAATACCAGTTAGTAGAGTCAAAGTAAATACTCATTTATTTAAAATTTAAAAACATAAAAACACACGACTTTAAGTTTCATGCATATCGCAATCATCAGATGTATAAAATATAGATGTATAAAATTTTATACATCTGATGATTGCGATATGCATGAAACTTTAAAGTCATGCATTTTTATGTTATTAAATTTTAAATAAATGAATAAGCAAATAACCACCAAAAGCAATCAAAAGCACTTCAAATTAGCACTTCAAATCTGGACAGAAGAGTTATTTTCGAAAAAGAGATAAGCTTACAGTGACAATTTATAAAATTGAATTCAAGTATTCAGAATAATTCTCTGTTCAAAAAAATATGTGCACACCCATTATTTATTATTTGATAAAAATGACCATTGTAAATCCCAAATGAAAAAAAACAACAGATTTCGGTACTGAAAATAGACTACATATGCGATCCATAACCAAATCACTAAAAAGCTGAAAGTAGAAGTTTTGTGTTCTGGTTTGATTTGATTTACAGATTGTTTGTTGGATTGTGCTTTGATTAATATATATACGTTTGTTGTTTGTGTAAGGAAAATTGACATAGATGACTTTCTGATGTTAATTACCAGTAAAAGATCTGTTTAAAATAAAATTTTTATAAACTTCACAAAAATAGATTTCCAGTGCTAATGAGTATTTTTTAATAATTTTTTTTGTCTTAAAAACGCCTCCTGAGAACCGGTTTAGGAAATTGACTTGATCTATTAAGCATTTATGTTGAAACTCACAGCAATTATTGAGCAAAAAACACTAATGTTTATAAACATCACGTCACTTTCGAAACTCATCTATATATCAAGTTTTCCTAAAATATCATATATATACAGTATCAAAATAGTATAGGTGATTATGGAATTAATCCATAGTAAATTATGTTTCTGTTGTCGATTAAATGACTATCGCCAGGGAAGCACATTTTTTGACCAGATTCGATTCTTTCAAGTTATTTGTGTCTCAATCTTGTCTGTTTTTATACGTAAATGGTTTTCTGACGTTCTTATTGCATATACGACATCACATTTTTACTTGCTTTTTTATTAATGTACTTTTTGAATTAACACTGGTTGGTTGAACTGGTTGTTCTCCACATAAAAAAGGTTTCCTTTTATAGCTGTATATACATCATAATATGTGCTTTCAGTTCACTATATCAGGACGTAAAATACAAATAAATCTTCAGCATGTATTGGTAATGAATTTTCGCCTTTGCACTGAAATCACAGCTTCAATAGTTTGCTGTTCCAAGCATTTCAATCATCATCATCATCATCAATCATAGCATTTTTGTCATCAACAAAAACAAAACAATATTTTTCTTTTTTTACACGTTTCTTCAAAAGTTTTTATGAAACCTTTTAATACAATACTGAACTAAAACGATTTATTTCCATCACTTAACGTTGAATTCTCTTGAATCAAAAATCTTCTACAGCCCATCCGCAGCACTGACTGAAAAAACATGGCGTCTCTACTTGACTGTAGACTAGCCTCTATTCTTATCTACTTTGGCGGCTAGGTGAAAATTAACATTCTGAACCGCGGCTATAAAAGTGAACAGAGAAGGAGAAGAAGGAGAAGAAGGAGAAGGAAAATGCCGATTTTAACATATATTTCATCCTACGGGGAAATATATAATAAATAAACAAATTACCACAAATGGACTTTATATGCTTTAGATTTTATTTCTTATGGTACCATTCCCTTTGTTATAATCCTCCTACTTGTACCCATTAAAAGTAATAATAAAAAAAACCTAATTCTGGATTTGAGATGCAAATAAGTATGTATAAAAGGACAAAATGAAATCTGGAACATTTGGCAAAGGGAAGAGTGGTGGTACCGGAGCTTTAGCAAACTTCAAGCTTTCTAAATTCGTATTACACCTTATCGTTCATGCATACTCTCTTGTTAGGGAAAATACCAAATCAAAAAAGGTTCAAACAAAAACAAAACACAAGAAAAATAAGAAATTTGAGCAAAAAGCTTTTCGACATTATTGTCATCATCATGCTAAGTTGTAAAATGTACAAAATTTCGTTTTAATGACAGCGCCAACCAAATAGGGATTACGTCAAAATATCGAAACTGACAAAATATTGAGCCAAATCATTGGGTTTTTCTCTAATACCTTTTCGAAGAACAAATATTTTGGCAAACATTTTATATTAATGGATAGTGCTTTTAGATAGAGCTTTTCATAGCTCCTTCTTGTGATATGAAATTCACAATATTTTATCAAACATGTAATGAAAAATACCCCTTGAAAGTTGGTGGATAAGACATTTTGATAAACACTGTACATCATTGGAATGAAACATCCCAACTTAATTAACCCTAAAAAGAAAAAAAGTTTAGTACTTTGTAGAAATGGTGTAACATAGATTTCTTTAAACTGTACATACAGCGTGTCTTCAAAAATCGTATCAAAGTAAATTTTTATTTGCTGTTGTAACTAACTTGATTTTTATATCACGTGATAGGAAATCTTCTAAATTTTTCAAAAGTTTTAGAAGCTGGGAAAATTTAGGGGAGAAGAAATATCAATTTTTATCAAAGATTCGCACTATTAAAGGAGTGGTCTCATGAAAACTTGAAAAAATTTTTTTTTCTTCATATATTCCTTGTTTTAAGGTAGATACTACAAAATAAATTTAATTTGGAAAAAAAAAGTCTTTTTTTCGCTGTAAAATGCCACTTTGAAACATAGGCTTAAAACGCTGAATAAATTAGTAATAATTATGTGACGTCATTGAAGAAGTTATATTCAGTGTTGATGCGATGTTTTGCATTCAAATCGAGCGAGTGTTCTTTGAAATTCAAGCAATAACTAAGTATTTTTTTTAAATCTAATGAAAAACATGGTTATTTGTGCTGTTGTGGGATGTGACAGTGACTCAAGCAAAGGACAGAACATTAGTTTGTTTAGATTACCTAAAATTCACATTTAAAAAACATATGGATTTCAAAGTTGAAGCGAGGCCAATTTTCCATCTTTACGTCACTTAAATTTTAAAGAATCATGTTTTGGAAGAAATTTGATGGTAAACATGTTATAAGGAGTTTTACTTTAGTGTTTTATCTTTTCGTTATACATATAGGTGAACTTTTACTTTCTGTGTGCAAGCGTTTTTTCGATTTTTGTTTTCATGTTTCTCTTCAAACTGGGCATTTGAATATTATTCCGTTTCACCGATTATTTCATTATTGTTTTCATAGAATGAGCTATTGTTTCTTGAACTCCTGCCTGAAACGAAAAATTGGAAAAAAGTTAACTTTTAATATAATGAATTTTACTGCGATCAATGATCAACTCAATATTGCATGTATTTTTTTTTTCATTTTGATTTTTGAAATTTATCGTCTTCGATCGCACTTCTTTGCAACCAGAACAATCAATTCCTCTTGCTACAATTTCTACATTTGCATCACTGTTTGTTGCCAACTCTCTCCGGTAAATCATTTTCGTCAGCATCATCAAAATCACCATCCAGACTTCTTCATGTTCTTTACAGCAACTGGGTCAAAACTATATGGCTCAAACCTAAAATTCTCTGTGAAATCCTTGAATAAAACTCATTGTTACATTCTTCATCTTCGCTGAGAACATCTGATTCCTCTTCACTTGAATTCTCACTCATGGCTTTTGAAAACATGAGAAACTAATGCGCTCCTTTGCACTGACATACCAAATAAAAATAAATGAAACTTCTTCAATGACGTCACACGTTTTTCATCAGAAAAAAAGACGGGGGTTTATAAAATAATTAAAAACTCAACATCTTCGGAAGTAAAACGTTTTTTAAAAAAGCTTTAACGCAGGCTAACTATACATTTTTTAAACTAAAATTTGTCATAAAATTTGAAATGACGATACCACTCCTTTAACTTTATAAAAACACCATAGAAATGACGAAGCTTAATTACATCGTTCTTATTGTTTTAAAGCGCTAAGTCTACACAAATGTTTTATTAATTCTATCTTTGCACTGAGATCCCATATTGATATTTATAAAAAAGCCATTTTGGGAACACTTAAACAATTAAAGTTGTTTTGCTTGAAAATTAGTTCCCAAATTACTGTCATTGTTTGAATAAATCATATAAAGACATGGTTTAAAATATATTCATAATATTAAAACGAAGCTTTTTGTAACTATACTTCCATCATCAGGTTCTTTTAATACGTTTCAAATCGTACCACGGCAAGGTGATGCGTCTTGGTAATAAATTTCAATTGAGGATTACGTAAGGGCTCGAAGCGCCCGAAATGTAATTCAGATTTTATGAATAAAATGGAAACAAACGATCTAATATTGGAGTATAGCCCGATCTCGCATCGAGGAATCCGGTCTATGGTAATAGTGTCTGAAGCTAAAAATACTTGATTCCAAAATAGAAAATGTTTGTTTGTTATTTTCGAAGTATGTATCAAGGCGTTTTAAATTATTTGGTCAATAGATTGACTGTAGAATCGAAAAAGATTATCAAAATTTTTAAGAAAGACATACGGGACGGAGAAAATGACAAGAAACAATTTAAGTTTTGAGTTCTATATTTGATTGCAAAATGAATGCTAATTTATAAAACTATCAGCGCCAACCGCGAAATCCACCACGACCACGAGGTTTGGCACCGGGCGGACCTTGACCTGAAAAAAGATACAAATTCAATAAAATAGAAGCAACAAGGATACTATAAAATCTGGATCATAAAATCTGGATTACATTTCGGGCGTTTCGCACCCTTACGTAATCCTAAATTTTATTTCATAAAATAGAAAGAAACTATCTAATATTGGAGTATAGCCCGATCTCGCATCGAGGAATCCAGGCTATGGCAAATAGCTTAAAGCTATTGCTCATAGCCACTAACAACCTCTCTTCAAAGCCTTTCAGATCTCAAAATATTTCCTTGAAACCCAGATTCATTAGTTATGTTTTTGTGATAAAATTTTCGAAAAGTTGAGTCAGATTTCCATTTCCCTCTTTTAACAATTTCCGTAAGGGAAACACCAGAAGACGAGGCTTTCGAAGTTGAGGCTGATCTGGTCGAGTGTGCTTTAAAGGTTTTTGTATCAATACCACACATTATCTAGCATGTCTGCCATCCATCTAGACACAGCACAGGACCCATCAGGATGATAAGGTCGGACCAGAGATATTAGAAGTTGTTTATAATTGTCTCTTCTAGACTCAGTTCTCTTAAGATATTGATCTATTGTCCGACAAACACACAGGCGGACATCTGTGTCATAAACTTTAAATTCAAACTTAGGCGCCTTTTGGCCTGGTTAACAGGTTTTTGAAAGTTCAGAAAAAGTGAAGATGTAAGCATCCGGATGTTTCACCAAAAAATCGATGTTCAAATTAGTAATTTCAGAAACTTTTGAAGCTGCTATCAATGATAACAAAGTTACTAAGTTACTTATAAGTGAGCAATTCGTCAGAAATAGAATCATCATTTGCAGAGGTGTAGCCAGAGGTCAGTTAAAATTTGTGGAGGAGAGTTAAGTCATTTAGGGTAGAAAAGGAAAGCGTGCAAGTAACCTAATCGCCACTTAACATTGAAAAGAAATATCATAATGTTGAACTCCTCCACTTTTTTTGACTGACCCTAACTACGCCTCTGATTTGGAAGTGTTTTTATAAATTTCAAAGCCATTTCAACGTCCCAAATGAATTTATATCTGGGCACCGGTGGACTCTTATTGAAAATTTCTGTCAATAAACTTGATACCCTGGGATGTTTGCCAACTGAAATTCCTTCTACAGGTTCATGATAGGCACAAATTACCGAACGGTGAGACGCAATATAATGGTAACCGTTACCCTGATGAAAAAGTTCCGCTAAATAATCTAGAATTATAGGTACATCACATGAAGTGGGATTAGCCTGTTTCCCACTACACCGACTATCGAACTTTCTCCAGGCCGATTCGTAATTAGATCTTGTTCCATCTTCCATTTTCACAAGGTAGGTGAGGGCCACCATGCTGTCCATCTGAATATGTATGCTGTTTAGATTCTTCTTCTGAGTGAACGTCAAGATGGCAAAATTTGCCGCTTTCAACTCTAGAATGTTTATGTGTAGGTCCCTTTTCTTCTCTGACCATGGTCTCCCTGTCCTCTTTCCCTGACAGTAAGCCCCCAACCCTCTTTTGAGGCATCCGACTTTATTAACAATTAGGGTGGCTTCCAAAGAAGAGACCTTCCGTTATTCAAACGTATGTTGTTTATCCACCATTCTATTTCTGGAGAGTAAAATTTGCTTTTGTATGACAGATAAAACTCTTGTATCACTTGTTTCTGCAAAAATCTGTACTTTAGAGGGGCTGGGAGAACTGCCATTGTTGTTGATGGTAATGTCCCTATCAGTTGAGAAACCTCCCTTATGGGAACCTTTTTCTTGTCCAGCATTTTTAGGCATTTCACAATTATCTTTTGAACTTTTTCTTCTGATAGGGACATTTCCATCTTTACTGAATCTATGATGATCCCTATGAATTCTATCTTTTTTGTTGGGGTTAATTCGGATTTTTTCACATTGATTACGAAGCCTAATGTTGTAATAAAAAAATCAGTGTGTCCCTGGCTATCTCTAGCTTCTCCTTGGAAGATGCCATCAAAAGAATGTCGTCCAGATATATTATCAGCCTTATCTGCAATTTTCTTTTCTGTTATTGGAACCTTCAATAGTTTTGTGAACACTAGTGGTGCAGAAGACAGACCAAAGCACAAACAGAGGAATTGATAACGCGAACTTTCCCTTTCGAAAAGTAAGAATTTCTGTGAATTCTGATGGATGGGTATAGAGAAGTACGCATCCTTCAGATCTACCTTGCATATCCAATCGTTGGGCGAAAGAAGCTTTTTTACAAGGAATAGACCTTCCATTTTGAAATGTGGACAATAAATGAAACCGTTCAAATAATTTAGATTTATCACAGGTCTGTTCCCCCCATCGTTTTTGGGAACTGCAAAAATATTGCTCAAAAACTGGTCTTGAGAGGGTTTGCACCCTTTACCAGCATTTGCTCTATTTCCTGTCTCGCTAGTTTCTTTGCTTCCTTTGTTAAGTTGCCTGCTTTTGGCAAAAAAGTTTGGTGGGAGTCTTTACAAAGGGAATTTTGTAGCCTATGTCTAGAACTGCAGGATCTTTTGTCAACTTTTTCCACTTTTCGAGAAAGAATTTTTGGATAGTCCTGAACTGAAAGAACTTGAGAAAAAGAAGTTTGACTTACCAATTCTGTTATTTCCATTTTGGGATTGGTTACCTTGGTAGTTGTTGAAATAATTTGGCCCCCTTCCTCTTGAACCGGGGAAGGGGCCCCACGAAAGGGCTGCCGGTTCAAACCTGATTTTGGCTGATAGGACGATTGTTTGTTTTCCCCATCCATAATATTGAAAAATTCCTTTGATTTCTTCTTTAATTTTACAAATTCGAACATTTTTTCATCAAATGTCCTTATTTTCCTTCATCATGTCCTTCACCTTGGTCTTCTCGCCTTTGAGAATGGACATTAGGGCATTTCTGCGTCGATAATAAGAAATTGCGTTGAAGGCCTGGCCAAGTAGGGTGGCTGTCATATCCATCAGTCTGGAACAGTCTTTGGCTGTGTTTAGCATTTCAGTAACTTCGTCAGTCATATCACTTTCGTTTATACTGGAAGTTTGTTTACGGCATTATCTTTCTGCATCTCTCAGAATTTCTACACTTGCGAAAGGGGGCCAACATTGGATACCTTGTCCTGAATTGAACTGAATGCCTTATCAAGAGATAGTGTTTCTTTGGCTTTCATTTCAAGTAGCAACGATTTAATATTTATCGGGAATGGAATACAGATAAAGAATCTCGTCCTACACATCACTGTCTGGAATGTAAGAGTTCATTTGCTTAATAGCATATTCCGCTAAAACAGCTTTTATATCCCAAGCGTTTGCCTTGTCCTTATCGGATATATCAAATCGTTCCACCTTACTAATTTTTCTTGGAACATTCTCAAGCGTTTCATTTAATGGACGTTTCCGAGTAATTGGCACAGACGGATCCTGATTGTGGTCCTTCGGTCTGGCTTCTGCGTTCAACGGACTTTCAACTGGATCCATAGATGTTGAAGCAGTCTCAACTACGTTAGATTCTTCATATGCTTGAATGGTACTCATTCTTAGGAAAATATTATAAAAACGCATCTTAGACATCATGTTTATTATTTGTCTCGAAGAATCAGTTTAAAGAAATATCTAACAAATCTTGGAAACAAAAAGTCAATTTCTTACTCTGAATCGACATCTGAGGATAATTTTGGTATTTTACAAATTACGTTGTCGCAGATTCCTTTGAAAGTTAAATTGTATGGTATCATTGTTTCCTTTGAAAGGTAAATTGTATGGTATCATTGTTTCCTTTGAAAGGTAAATTGTATGGTATCATTGTTTTCTTTGAAAGTTAAATTGTATGGTATCATTGTTTCCTTTGAAAGGTAAATTGTATGGTATCATTGTTTCCTTTGAAAGGTAAATTGTATGGTATCATTGTTTCCTTTGAAAGGTAAATTGTATGGTATCATTGTTTCCTTTGAAAGTTAAATTGTATGGTATCATTGTTTCCTTTGAAAGGTAAATTGTATGGTATCTTTGTTTCCTTTGAAAGGTAAATTGTATAGTATCATTGTTTCCTTTGAAAGGTAAATTGTATGGTATCATTGTTTCCTTTGAAAGGTTAATTGTATGGTATCATTGTTTCCTTTGAAAGTTAAATTGTATGGTATCATTGTTTCCTTTGAAAGGTAAATTGTATGGTATCTTTGTTTCCTTTGAAAGGTAAATTTTATGGTATCATTGTTGGATAGAAGAGACAGTTGTATCGTTTTGTTCATAAAATATTCGTGAACTTTGACCTTTTTTATGTATTTTGTGTTTGTAGGCAGGGAATTTTTTGAAAAGATCTGACGCTCAGGGTCACCAAAAATTTTATTGGTGATTTTGAAAGAACATATGCAGGATGATGGAAGATGGAAGTCAGTTCTTATGTAGTTACGCAGTACGTGTACCGATATGCGTCGGCTTCTATTGAAGGCCGCACTTGTAGCCAAACATTCGTAATAAACGCCGCCCTCTAATACACACCGCTTTCTAATAAACGCTGCATATTAGAAACAGGCCAAACAAGAAATAATTTAAAAGGTTTAATAGTGTTATTTGCCTTCTATCAACAAATTCTTCCACTTTTGGATGAAATTGAATTGATGTGTGCAGTAACATTCAACTCAAATTTTCGTATCTTTAAAAAGCACTAAACATCAACAGTATACTATCCTATTACATCATAATTATGCATTGCATAATTCGATATTTTTAAATTGAAATATCAACGAAAGGAGAGGAAATTTTCAAAAACTGTAAAAAGACTTGTTAACTTTTCGAGCTCTGCATATCAAATTATCACTTTATTTGAAGCGAATATTTTATCATAATATTGTTAGAAGGAACAAGACTGGATCGGTTCAGAAAATTCAATCCGATCCGTTTAGCTTGATTTCCACTAAAAGACTTTAAGTTTTATATAGAAGTTTTATGCAGGACTGGCATTAATGGCAATATGTATTATAACTGAAGCTTGTATCCTGTTAAAATATATTTGATAAATAAATAAAATAAATAAACACAAATATGATGGCTGTCGACATTCAAGTTTGTCGTACACGAAAACGTTTGCTGGTTTTATATAGAAGCTCATGCAGAGAGAAAAAAAACAATCTAGATGCAAGAAAAGATTTTTGGTTTGACAGTTGTTCAAAGACAGGAAATCTAATGGAGTGTGTTCACAGTGGCTGAGTGCTTTCACTTTTTCGTTGATTTGCATGTGTGCAACCTATTTATATATGTTAAAACCGGCAGTTTCTTTCTTCTTCTCCGTTCACTTTTATAACCGTGGTTCGGTATTGAATTTTCGCCTAGCCAAAGTAGATAAGAATAGAGGCTAGTCTACAGCACGCCATTTTTTTCAGTCAGTGCAGATGGGCGGTGGAAGATTTTTGCTTTTTTTCTGCTAGCTTTTGAAATAATTCAATAGATAAAACGTTAAATGATGGAAATGAATTCTTTTAGCTCAGTGTTGTCTTAAAAAGCTTTGTAAAAACTTTTGAATGAACGTGTAAAAACCAGAAAAAATCGATATATCAATGATGTTTTGCTTTTGAGTTGATAATGTGTTATGATGATTGGTAATTAATCTGCTTCGAACAGCAAACCATTGAAACCATTGAAGTGGTTTCAGTGTAAAGGTGAAAATTCATTATTAATAGCCAGGCTGAAGATTTATTTTTATTTTACATCCTGATAATAATGTTAGCCCAACTGAATTGGTTGGAAAGCATGATGTACACCCCAGCCATAAAGGAAACCCTTTTCATGTGGAAAACAACCAGTTCAACCAGTTTGTTCAAACAGCAAGTAAAAACGTGATGTCACATATACAATAAGAAGTTCAGAAAATCAATGACGTATAATATTTTAAAACACAGGATTGAGAAACACATAATAACTTGAAAGAATCTGGTTGAATGTGCTTCCCCGAATTGTCATTTAATCCAACAACAGAAACATAGTTTACTATGGATGAATTCCATGACTACCTATACTGTTTTGATACTGTATATCATATTTTATTTTACAAAATTTAATATACTGTCAATTTTCCTGTACGAACAACGAATGTAAATCAAAACACAATACAGATGACAGTC
This sequence comes from Turritopsis dohrnii, assembly GCA_027922465.2. NCBI lineage: Eukaryota > Metazoa > Cnidaria > Hydrozoa > Anthoathecata > Oceaniidae > Turritopsis > Turritopsis dohrnii. Next base: position 88,907 of record BQMF02000263.1, on the reverse strand, counting down.
TGTAAATTAAATCAAGCCGGAACACAAACTTCTGCTTTCAGCTTTGTAGTGATTTGGTTATAGATATCTATTTTCACTGGTAGTGAAAGTTTATTTTTTTTCCATTTGGGATTTATTTATAGAAGGTCATTTTTTACCACAAAATAAACAATGAATGTGAACATATTTTTTTGAACAGAAATGTTTATTCTGAATACTTGAATTTAGTTTTATAAATTGTCACTTTAAGCCCTTCTTTTTTTTGAAAATAACTATTCTGTCCTAATTTGAAATGCTACACATAATATTTGTTAAAAGAGATTTTGGTTGCTTTTGATAGTTATTTGCTTATATTATCCGAAAGGTTTAGGTTTAGCAATTTTCTTTTCTTTTTTGTACAGAAAACCTGTATACAAAGTGAGATCATACATATTATATTATGATGAAATTGTCTTACACATTGATGGCATAGTTGATATGCAGTTGCTTAAGCGGAAATATTTAGTCGCATTTAGGTCTTATAGTTTTTAGCTACGTGTCCATAGTAACTTCTCAGTCAACTCCTCAGCAAAGAATTTTAAGAGAAACCTTATCATTTGACCGTGAACATCTTCATTTTAGAATAAGGGGTCGGTTACACGTAGGCGGGATGAAAACTGCCCCGTGGCGAAACTTCAGCCCGGGGTAAATTTTTGTTACAATACACGCAGGTTAAAAACTGGGATGAAATTCAGCATAAAAAGGTGAGTTGCGCACATTTTTAACCTGGTTTGAAAGCAATTTTGTGCATAGACGTCAAAATCATGCTCAAATTGCCCCGGGGTGAATTTCACCCCTGTCTTATGAACAGGGGCGAAATAAGCCCTGGGGTTGTGTTTCACCCCGGCTATAATGTGTATACAGACAAAGTGATTTCTTCACAGACAGGGTTGAACTCACCCCGGAGTGAATTGTACGTGTAACCTACCCCTAAGTTCGAAGTAAGTTTTTTTTGTGGTATTAAATTCAATCTGAGAATCAGGTTGATGGTAGTTATACTGTAATTATTTAATGATACATTTTTCTCATGGTTATCAATGTACACACAATAATTGATAAAATGTTTGCAACTTTGGGGAAATATATAGTCGCATTTTTGCGAATCTTGTTTCCATAATTAATAAAGCTCAGTGGCAAATACAAGAAATGTGCTAACAGAGAACTAGTACTTGTTACTGTGTCAAATCATATTCTCTGTTTCTACTATTAGAATAAAAACTGTTTTAACAGACAAGAACCCAATTCTTTATTCAATTTCCGCGCGCTATGCGTAGGAAATTGTTTGGTTTACACATTCTATCTATCTATCTAACTATCTGACTGTCTATGTAACAGTTTTTTGCCGTCTTCGGAAAGTCCGTTCGGATTCCGGATTGTTTGTTTAGACCTATGCTAGGAACTTAGGACAGGTTTGACTAAAATTGGGCAATTTAGACAAGGTGCTGATTTAGAAGTTGACGGTCATTTTGTCAGACTTGACTAAAATTGGACAATTTGGGCCAACTTTGGACCAAATTACGAAAGTTCTTCAAATTTCATGAAATTTTGCATGGATTACATTTGAAAGGTGCTGATTTCAAATTTGACAGTCATTTTGTCAGAATTGACTAAAATTGGACAATTTGGGCCAAATTTGGACCAAATTTTGAAAGTTCTTCAAATTTCATGGAATTTTGCATGGATTACATTTGAAAGGTGCTGATTTCAAATTTGACAGTCATTTTGTCAGAATTGACTAAAATTGGACAATTTGGGCCAAATTTGGACCAAATTTTGAAAGTTCTTCAAATTTCTTGGAATTTTGCATGGATTACATTTGAAAGGTGCTGATTTCGAATTTGACAGTCACTTTGTCAAATTTGACTAAAATTGGACAATTTGGGCCAACTTTGGACCAAATTTCGAAAGTTCTTCAAATTTCATGAAATTTTGCATGGATTACATTTGAAAGGCGCTCATTTCAAATTTGACAGTCATTTTGTCTGAATTGACTAAAATTGGACAATTTGGGCCAAATTTGGACCAAATTTCGAAAGTTCTTCAAATTTCATGAAATTTTGCATTTATTACAATTGAAAGGTGCTGATTTCAAATCTCGCAGTCATTTTGTCAGAATTGACTAAAATTGGACAATTTGGGCAAACTTTGGACCAAATTTCGAAAGTTCTTCAAATTTCATGAAATTTTGCATGGATTACATTTGAAAGGTGCTGATTTCAAATTTGACAGTCATTTTGTCTGAATTGACTAAAATTGGACAATTTGGGCCAAATTTGGACCAAATTTCGAAAGTTCTTCAAAATTCATGAAATTTTGCATTTATTACAATTGAAAGGCGCTAATTTCAAATCTCACAGTCATTTTGTCTGAATTGACTAAAATTGGACAATTTGGGCCAAATTTAGACCAAATTTTGAAAGTTCTTCAAATTTCATGAAATTTTGCATGAATTACATTTGAAAGGTGCTGATTTCGAATTTAACAGTCATTTTGCCAGATTTGACTAATACTTGACGATTTGAGCCAAATTTGGACCAATTTTCGAAAAATCTTCAATTTTCATGAATAAACATCATGTGTAAGATATTGGTGAACTGTTTTTCTAGCCCCGAAACATCGTAGTGAATTGCAAAGCTGTCAAGATTAAGTTAAATAAATTCAAGAAGGGAGTAATTTGATGAATTCCAGACTGTATCAAATTATTAGTCAGTGTACAAGTCATTCAGATATCTTGAAAATTAGCCTAAAGCAATTTCCTCAAGGGCTGATGCGGAAATTGTTCAAGCCATGAGGCTTCTTGTTCATTATTGACAAAATAGCTACCAACATAGTCTAACTGTGAGGTAAGAACAAAAATTAAGATTACCCAGATTTAGCTACAAAAATAAGATAAAAAACATTCTATCTATTTAGGTAAAAGGAAATCTCTTATTGTATAGTGCGTTCACTATATCATGATTATCACGTTGGATAATCGTTAATGATTTTTATCAGATACGTTAAAGTCATGAAACAGAACCCTTATTAAAAGTTTAAGAATTCTTTTTCTACCCTTATCAAGACAAAAGACAATCAATGACTTTTAAGTGTTGTGGGAATTGACGCTCAATTTCCACCAGATCGTGCAAAAGGACATTATCCAAGTTAGAGTGAACGCACTATAAATTGTGTCAAAACGTCTTGCCTATAATAAAGATTACAAGAGCCAGACGGCGCAAAAAGCAGCAAAAGTATTTGCCACAAGAATACTTTCGAAATTTTAATTAAAGTTCTTAAAAGTTCTGTAAACGTTATTTCTTGAAATATCTTACTGGTGGAAAACAGGCATAAACGATAATAATGTTTAAAATTACTAACTTGTGTAAATAGGGTCTAATTGTAACACACCAGCAATTTAATCTATTAGAGGACAAAAGAATTATACATGCATGAGCTGTTTATAACGTACGTTTTTTTATAAGAGCTTATGTAGAAAAAAAAACTCGTTTCTTCGAAAAACAAATGTATGTTTTGGATTATAATTTCTTGAAACCGAAAATGAATTCGAACAGATAACTGCCTTTTTTTAACTCGAACCTTGATGATAAAAGACAGAACAGGTAGCTAACAAACGTAGAAAGTAACGAGAAAGTCTGATCTGTGCTTTACTGACACGAAAAACATATTTATTTTCAAGTGCCAAAGTACATTGATTCAGTACCATAAAAGTAACTAAAAGTCCCAGCTTTATGTAGACCTATTTGATCAATATCCATTCCTTCGTCAATTAAGTGACAAAATATCAAAGAAAACGTATTTTAAATGTATGTGATTGAAAACCTTTCAAAATTCAAAAGGCTGCGTTCGTTCATTAGCAGGGGCGGATTTAGGCTGGTGCATTGGTGCAGTTGCACCAGTAAAATTCGATATGTTGGAAAATAAGGTGTATCTCTTGAGAAATATATATATGTTTATAAAACTCAATCTCTGAAACCTTCGGTTCTCACACCGTTGGGCTTCTTGTTGCGTCGTGTAATATTCTCGGGAATTTTCTCCGCTCGAAAAAACAAAGTATTATTATTTTGCAATATTTGGCCCTGTATAACAAATATGAAACGGGGTGCCGTCTCGGAAAATGTGTGTTTGAGGGGTCGGTTACCGGCATCGCTTTTTGCACCACTTAACTGGTGCAAAGATGCGGAGTTTCTGGGGGAGTTTTGAGATCTGTCTGACTGGTGCAAGCTCAACTGGCGCAAATTGAAAAGTGTACGGCATGACGATGGAGATAATTTTATAGCCTCTACCGAGTGCGAACAGAATTCCAGTTGCATCATGGCACCTTCACAGTGTCGGAAGGTTGGATTGGAAGAAGTTCAATGTTGTTCAAAGGACATCTTACGTTATATTTTTTCCTATGTACAAACGTATATTTTTATAGCCATGTATTGTTAAAGTTTTTTATCTTTCACTGTCTTTTTTATTCCTTTACGTTTATGCTGAAGGATAAAATGTGTATACAGATCAGAACCTTTAGTTGAAAGTATTGTCAAATATTTCAAAATAATAATAAGTTAAATGGTTTTGTATTATTCTTTACTGGTAACAATAGTTTTCTGTTTTCGTATTTCTGTGTGTTAACAAACTGTTTCTAGTGTGATGGTAAATTTTTAAAGTTAAGAGAAGTTTTTAGACAGTTTTTTCTAGATCTGCTGCTTTGTAACTTTTTATCGCTGCACTACCTTTTGACTTGTACAACATAAAACTACCCTTTCAAAAACCATAAAGGATAGGTTATGAATTTTATTTTGAAATCTTTTATGTAAGAAGTTGATTTTGTAAACAGATTTTTTATAGCTATGTTTGCATTCTTTTTTTTGAATTGGTTATAATATATATAATTCTAATTTTTGTAATGATTTTTTCAGCTTGTTTACAATTGTGATTTATCACATCTTTACTGCACTTGATGTTTTTGTAAAGGTTATGGAAATTAGCAATTCAGAACATTAATTGTTTATATTCAAGTAACAAACTTTCTTTTCTTAGTATTATATATACTATTATTGTGGTGGTGATTTTTAAAACCAACAATCCACACATAATGGACAAAATGTTTGTGTCCATTTGTTAGATTATATATGCTGTTTTTTTGCACAACGTATTATGTATTTATTCAGAAATAAAAAAAGTTCTGTAATGTTCAAATGGTTGACAGGCAGCCAGCACCTGTGAACATTTTTTGATACATGGGCTGGTCTCCTGGTCAATTACTTGTTATTGAAGTGTTTGTAGTCATATTTGATATTTCATAATAATAATATATATTTGAAATTTAAAAATTTAATTCAGTCCTTGTTAATGCTTTGACCAAGGTAAATACCAGTTTTGATTTTTATGTTTGCAATTCCAAAATTTCAACCTTCTGGATATATATCAGTTTTACTGTTTCTCTTCCCTCAGTTGCATTGTAAATGTACCATAACCACATGGGAATAAATGAACGTGTTTGGGTCTGTTACAGCTCATTTTACTGCACAAAGGGCTAAAGACTACTTGGGTGGCTCCAAATAGCTGGATACCCCCCACCCCACGCCCCTGAAAACAAATTGACTAAGTGAGTCAAGTTGACAATTGCACCAGTCAAAAAAAGTCCTAAATCCGCCCCTGATTAGAATGTATATTGAGATTTTAACGGGGACTCGCAGACTCTTAATCGCAGACTAATTGCCATTTCGGCCGGAGTAGGAGGAGGAGGACGAGTAGTAGTAGGAGTCGGAGTCCACGGGTGTTTTAATACGGTATTCGCTATCGCTGCTACCGTAATAAATGCACCCATTTGTCTTAATTATCATTCAGAAACTCTTACAAATTACAAATTACTTATACAGTGTGTTTGAAAAAATTGGCAACAAAAATTTTCATCGCATTTTTGAAGGAAATATCCAATCAATTTTTATAAATTTTATATCGATGGAATCCGTATCTTTTGGTCTTTCTCATGATGTATTTTTTGTAGGAAATGGAAAAGTAGAAGAAGAGGAAATCGAAAAAGATAAGTTTAGAAAAACTCTTTAATTTCCTAACTCCATCATAAACACTATCGGTTTGGTGCTAAACATATTTCTATGAGAGCTTTGGCTGAAGCAAAAATATGTTTTCGAGAATTCAATTTAATGATGAAATATTATATTAAGGTCATAGGAAGACGAATCCAGTTATAGTTAGTTAGTGAGGGAATTTCTATGAGACAGCAAAACATTTGGTTCCTTTTGTTTGCCACTTTGGCATTAGTAAGCCATTCATTCCTATCTTATTTAATATTATTCTAAATGAGAGATTCTTATTAACTGACACAAACAACCCCTACAAATGGAAAAAATGGAGGGTCGTATAGCTCATAAAAATTAATGCCCACCAAAATTAATACAAGTTTATGTGTGGGAAAAACTGTAAAGCCTCTAAATTTATCACTTTTAATTTCATAAAACTTGGGAAATACATAGAGTCAGAATATCTCTGGAAAGACTTAAGTATCTCAAAAAAGAAATAATCTGAAAGTTAACAATCAGGTGGAAAGTAAACAATCAGAAGGAAAGTAAACAAACAGGTATGCTAGCAGAAAAACTGCTGAGCATTAATGCCAGGATAAAAATTCTTACACTACCAATGTTACTTCATCCTGGAAATATCTTCAAGAACAATCTCCAAGCAATTTTATGAAAAGTAGCTAGAGTAGGGAGTCAATATATATAGATATTTCCATTTATCAGTAGTAACCGTCGCTTTCGACGTCCTCCGCAGCGACTCTCGATTTTTGACATTCCGGTCTGTAAAATACACGCTCGAATTTTACAAACCAGAAAATCAGTCACGGTTGGATTGCTGACAGCATCCCTAAAGTCGAAGGACTCCCCAAAATCGAAGGATATTTTCATTAATCAGCAGTAACCGTCGCTTTCGATTCCATCCGCAGCGACTCTCGATTTTTGACACGGTTGAATTGCTGACAGCATCCCTCAGAAAGTCCCTTAAACCGAAGGTGAGTCAGGGAATTCCCTAAAATGGCATGTCGGGGCAGGACCTCATCAGGAACTCGCTAAAACCGAAGGTCCTCCTCAAAAGTCCCTAAAACCGAAGGTCCTCAAAATGAGTCAGGGAATTCCCCTGACTCAGTTCTGTCCACTCATAAAAAATTTCTAAGTTGAAAAACTGTATATAATAAAGGAAGTTGAGTTATTTCAGAAACCTTATTACTTCTTTATATAATCAGACTAGGGAATGGGCAATACGTAAAGCAGCTAGAGTGGGTTATGTCAACCTTGTTAAATTATGCAAGGTATGAGGCGCGACTGAATTTAACTGTCCAATGATAGTAGCATTGAAGTTGTCAAATTATGCAAGGAGTGCGGAGCGACAAAGTTTGACGGGGCAATGGTTTTAGCAGCTGGAAATGGTCACATTGATATAGTTAAACTCTGAAAGGATTGGGGCGCGACAGACTTTGAGAGGACAATGATAGTAGCAGGTAGAAATGGTCACATCGAGCTAGTTAGACTCTGCAAGGAGTGGGGTGCAGAGGATTTTGACGAGACAATAGCTTTAGCAGCTAGTCATGGTCACGTCGAAATCGTTAAACTCTGCAAGGAGTGGGGTGCGACAGATTTTGATAAGACAACGGAAAATGCATGTAAAAAGGGTCACGTCGAGATAGTTAAACTCTGCAATGGCTTCAGCAGCTTCTAATGGTTACATCGAGATAGCTAAACTCTGTCAAGGTTGGTTAGGCTATAACGCTGTTCATGAGGAGCTCTTAAGTTATGACCACAAGCGTCGCTTCGGAAGAGCGCTCTACTACGAGTTGGTGGAAGCTGCCGTGCATCCGGACAGGGTGTGGGATTGGTACTTTGATGAGGATAAAAAGAAACTTCTTGCGACATATTTTCAATAAGTATACAAACTACTTATTGAACAACCTTGCAACTCCAAGGAAACTCACATCGCATGTAACATAAGCGTGTTTCGAATCCTTCAAGTGTTGGAAGACGCCACTCCAGTCGTTTAGTTTCCTCGCAGATAAACTTGGCGTAGCTCAACTGCTTAGGATACCAAGTGAATAGCATCTTTGCCTGTCGTCTGATGTTCTTTTGAAGAGCTGTGTAGACTTGGGTGAGAAGCCATAGATTATGATTTTGATGACGTCCTGTGGTAGTTAGATTTAGAAGTGAGCTTCTCCTCTTATCAAGTATCTCATCAGCTATAGAATCATCAATGATGAATAAGGTTTCCTCCCCCGCAAATTGCTTGGTGAATCTCTCAATCCAACATCCTCTTCTGGTGTAGGTTCAATCAGAAAAACATCATCATCTTCCCAGAGACTCGTACAGTCTTTATAGGTTGTATTCCATCTAAGGGAAGGACAGGGAATGACGATATAGTCAAAGTGGTGCTTGAACTGATTCTGTAGTAAGCGTAGAACCAGTTCCGTCTTGCCACAGCCTGTCGGTCCTGAAAAAATTGTGGTACAAGGATCTTTAACAAGGTCCATTTCTTTTAGTAGGCGACACTGTGGAAGCGTGCATTCGCGAAGTTAATCTGTCCATCTTGTAGCACAAACATGTAACATTGAATGGCCCCCGCATCATCAGCTTTTTTGGTGACACCATCTGAAGTGTTTTTGAGGTACCTCCCTGCACCATGTAGAGTGTTGTCAGCAACACATCGAAAGTCGATAAAAAGACAGTAATTAGAATCGAAGAAGTTAGCAGTATTAATGGCCGTCTCCTTATCGAAACTGAAATACTTCCGTACCGGTTCATACATGTCTTCCGGAAGTAAGCCGTGTGTAAAGAGCTAATTAGGCTGTCCTTCGAAGGTAATATCTACCTTGCTGATTTTCGGGTTGTAGTAATGGGTGTTATCCATAGCGTATGCTTTTTGTTTGTCTGGATCAAGAAAGAATACAAAGAGAGCTCTTAAACTCTCACTGGGCACGTTTACCTGTATATTCCAGGCGGTATCTTTCTTGTCCAAATGGATTATTTTATTTCTAGACACACGCGTGTAGGGTAGTCGTTTATTGGCAAGTTCGTTGTAGACTTTTAGTTTGAGCGAAGAGTCTTCTGCCTTGTCGAATTCCAGAGCAACGTTGGAGATAGTGTAGGTGCCGTCAGGATCTTTCTTCGAAGCACCTGATCCTGATCCTGCATCTTTGATGACCTTTCCGTACTATGCAAATTTTATTTCGAAGCTTAAGCGATCATCAAGCTGTACATAGGGAAGATGCTTAATGGCTTTAAAAAATTCCCATAGAGGAATGGCAAAACGGTTACCATAGGCAGCTGCCAGGGCGGACTTACTCGTTGAAGTACTCGTTGCACCTGGTGTGACTCTGAGCTTGTTCACATCACCCTCTGAATCTATCCCTTGTTCGATGTGTTCCAGCTGGCTTTTTTCAGATAGCCATCTGTCCTTGTAAATTTCCATTACATTCGCATTTTGAATGTCTTGAATGATATTTCCTTCGTAAATGATAATCAACTGTTCGATCAACGCCTTTCCCTTGAAGCGGCACCAATAGAGGAGACTCCGTTCAGTGCAACTGGTCTAAATACTGATCAGCTCAACATACTAATGCTCCAGAGTCGAGTGAAGGGTCTATATGACAAACTGTCTAAACAGACAGGTAAAACTCTTGAAGCCTTACATACCGATCTCTTTATACAGAAAGGCCGTGATTTATACTTTAAAGGAAATCGTAAACCATTAACAACTCGAGATGGGCAACTCAGATCAGAAGGGGCGATAGCAGATATTTTAGGGAAAGAAGGTCTTCGAAAGATAGGTTTTGAAGTACCTAAAGATTCTAATATTTCAGCATCTAAGTGGGTGAACAGTTTCAAGAATCTAGAAAACACCACACCGAAGCTTGGATAACAATCAACTCATCGACAAAATCTCAGATGTGGTGGAGGTATTGGATGAAATGGTCGATCAAGACACCCAAAACACCTTAGAGGTGAAGGAATTCTTACACGAGCATGGGATTGAATTTCCTCTGTGTGAACTTAGAGGCTTAAACAATGCACTACAAGGAATACGTGGGCAGATGGAGAATAATCTAGCAAAACTAGGGGGAGTTGATAGTGAAATAGCAGAAAAAGAACATGAAATAGGTAAAACCCGTAAACCTGAAGCGCAAGAAGAGATTAAGCAAAAAATCTCCAATTTCAAACTAGAGCGTGCAGCGCGACTAGAGGTGCTCAGTGGGAACCGCAAGGAGTTTTCTAGCCAGTGGTTGCGCATCAAAGAGACGTTATTCAAAGTCCTCGAGAAGGATAGAACACTAGGAGAGAAACTTCGCATCCTCTTTCGAGAGCAAAGGATCACAATCGTTTCAATCTTAACAGCGTTTTCGCTGGTAATATCAACGATAGTAACCTCTCTCACAGGTGGTGGTGCTCCTACTTGAGGAAGTCCTCCTCCTGCTGCTTCTGGAAGAGCTGGTGCGCAGCAATGGGTGAAGAAGCAGCTCGAAGCACTTGGACGCCTTCTTGGAAAACTTGCAAGTAAACTTGGAGCTGCATTGCCGGGGATCATCGGAAGTGTTGTAAGCTGGCTTTCTGAAGAAAGGTGTCATAACTCTAGCGAGCAATGCATGGCTAGTCGTAGTTTTGTGGCTTAGTCTGATAGGCAACTGGCTATGGTTTGAAATACAAAAGAAGCGTAATTAATCCGCCACCTATCCACATGAGAGCCTACTTTTCTTCTTCGTGTTGCTTAGCCGCGGAAGACGTTGGAACTTGCTTAACGGTAGATGTTTGAGGATGACGAGGAGGTTTTGAAGAAACCGTTCTGCGACCCTGAAATCCTCCAAAGGAGTGTTGTTTAGTTATTTATTTATCAAATATTTATACAGGAGAGCTACACCAGTACTAAATACTGCTATCACGTAGGTCCTGTAGATAAAAATAAGTTACAGGGTGGTAAAATAAAAGAGCATATAGAATGATATAAAAATAAAAAATTATTTAGTAAAACGTGAGACGAAAGTAACCTAATTGTATCAAAATAAGCACAATGCAAATGAAAATGTGAAAATAGAAAATGTTAAAATAGATAAAAGCGAAAGTTGATTAAATAATAAAAAAATTGATAAAAAGGAGACAAAAACAAACTATTATTTACAATAAAAACTGTTAATCATAGATAAATACTTATTAAAATTTCTTTCTTGTCGAATATTTACAGGGAGTTCGATGTATAACTTTGCCCCAGTATAGGCAAACGACTTTCTTGAGAATTCTAGTTTTATATTTGGTAACTTAAGAAGGCAGCCAGCATTTCTAGTCACTCTGTTATGATCGTTGATCGTAAAATATTGTGAAAACGTTTGGCATGTTTTACCATCTAGACATTTCCTTGTCATGACACAGGCATTTCGTTTGAACAGGTTTTCGTTAGTACAAGATGAAGATTACTGCAGTAACTGATAATGGGTATGACCATTGCTGTATAGATCTTTTTTGTTGCATGGTTTGGTAGAAGTGGTTTTATTTTCATCAGCAGGTTCATCCTCTTTGAGGCTTTTTTGTATTTCTCTTGAAAATCTTTGTTCAATGTTAATGTTGAATCAAGTATATTCCCCAAATACGTATATCTTTCAGTTGAATGGAGTGTTACATCACGATATTTAACATCAATCTTTTTCCCTTTCAATCTCTGTGCAGCTCCAAATAGCATAGATTCACTTTTTCCTTTCTTCATATTTAAGATTAGCTCGTGCTCGAAACAAAACTGCGATAAAAAATCAAGATCTTCGTTGATACAGCGATTCAGCACAACGATGTCACTATTTGCCAGATACAGAACAGTGTCATCAGCATACTTGATAACACTGGAATGGCGTAAACATTCTGCAAAACTATCGAAAAATACCAAAAACATTAGAGGACCCAGTACAGATCCCTGGGGAACACCTGAAGTTACTGGTTCTTCTTTAGATCTTACACCATCAATGTCAATGATTTGTTTCCTATTAAACAAGTAAGACTTAAACCATTCAAGTTCTTTTCCGGAAATACCATAGGAAAAAAGTTTATCAATAAGAGATGCATGGTTAATGGTATCAAAAGCACGGCTTAGATCAATGAATACACATGCAACTAGTTTACCATCATTTACATTTTTTCTGATCTCATCACATAAATGTAATGCTGCTTGGTCAGTGGAACGTTTCTTTCTATAGCCAAACTGGCTCTCTGACAAAAAATTGTGGTGTTCCAGATAATCACTGACTTGTGACTGCACGGCTATTTCAATGATCTTAGAAAGTATAGGAAGTATTGATATTGGTCGAAAGTTCTCTGGTTGGTTGTTTGGGCCTGCTTTATGAACAGGTGTAATTCGGGCTTTCTTCCAATGTTCAGGAAATGTTGCAGTTTGTAACGATAGATTGATGACATGAGTAATCATGGGTGAAAGAGAGCTGGCACAGTCCTTTAGCATGGTTGCAGGAAGTTCGTCTAAACCTGAAGCTTTCTTTCTTTTAAGGTTCTTTAACTGCTTTTGGACGAAAACGTTCGAGACATATGCAAAATGAAAAATTGAGCTAGTCTTAGTTTGAAATAGTTTAGGTGGTAGTGGTGGTGGTTTACTGATGTGCGTCGCAACGGTAAGCTTTGTCGAAAAATCAGAGATGTTGTCGAGATTCCTAAGCTTTAAATCGATGGGCATCAGATATGTACCGACCGCAACACCAAAATCAGGTTCCGATCTAGCGTAACTTAAGGCTTTCTCGAACTCACCAATCTCTTCCGCTAAAGAGGTGTCTTTCAGGATCGCTTGTTCTACTGCCGTTATGAAGATCTCTTGGGCATTAAAGGCACGTCTGGTATCACCCACTATAACGGAACGTCCATTCGCTTGACTTTCTAAAAGCATTCGTGCGTACATCCGCGTACTCTGCGATTGGCATTGTATGCCAGCTCTACTTAAGCCAGCCTTAACATCGTTTTGAACGTAGAATATCCAACTCTTACCAATTCTCTCCATGCGAGCGGGGTATCACCAGAAGAACTTGTTAGCTGGTATGTCAAACTCTGCAGAGAGCGTCTTGAACGCACTTGAATTATAATTGTTATTTCGCAGGTTGAAGCTTAATTCACATGGTAGAGCAATTCCAAGTTGGTTCAAGATGAGACGTATCTGAAAATAGACGTGAAAGCGGTAGATGCTCGCAATCATAGGGTTCTTATGGTGTAGATGTTGCGTGGATATGCCGCAGCCAGTCGTGGCTAAGCAGGTAGCAAAAGATAACTGTCCTGGGTACATGTCGGTATCGAGTCATTTGTCATTCTCCATAGGTACGAAGGGAAATGAGAAAATATTGCGAAACTTAGCGATGAAAAAGTGCCCCTGTTGATCCACAATGATCCTTTGCTCCCAGAGTTCCTTAGCAGGTAAGAGCGTAGTGGGTTGCCCAAATTCTGGTGTATACTTTATCTTGTAGCTCATTTCTCTTATAACAAATGCAGCAGCAGCAGCGTGAAATATATGTGAACGTCACTCATCTTGGAGAAACCAAGTTAATAAGAGAGTTAAAAGAAGGAACAGAGATTGCGATAAAAGAAGCAGTGTTATACGTGGAGTGGCTCAACCTGGAGAAGCATGAAAGGATGACCATCTTGAAAAATCAAGCAGCAACAGACCCCGATCCTATTCACATTGACTTCGCACCTGGGTTATATACGTCAAAGTATATTCGTGATAATATAAATGCAAGATCACTTCAAAGTGTATATCTAGATCATCTTTGTGATGGTAAGCTTCAGTTATCAGTATCCAAAGGATACCGGGTAATAATTACAGAAGGTCTTCTACACTTGCTAGGTCTAAAAAGTCCGAAACATAGATTTCTCGTGGAAGGCCTCTACAAGTCTTTTTCAAACTTTTCTCCGTTCAAGTCTGTATGGCTGTACTGTGAGGAATTCGAAAACAGCTATATTCTACTGAACGGTACAACTACGAAAATCGTACACATTTTTAGACTTCAAAAGCCAGAGTACGAGTATGGCGACATCATGTCGTATCACTATGAACGCACTATGTTTACCAACAAATTGAGGTCCTCAATGCAAACGTTGAATTTTTACGTCACCGACGATCAAGGCAGGAAAGTTGATTTACAAGCTATCAATATGCTTGTCGTCTTCAAATAAACAGATGGCTATGTACGACGTGAATACGGAGAAGCTATATCCTGTTTTATCAGACCCTTAGACGGATAGATACGCACAGAACATCAGAGTTCAACGGTTAAGGAGACGGAAGCATACCTATCTCGGGAACTAGAAGACCGAACATTTTTAGAGCGCAAATAGACCTTTCCCGAATTTCCGTTTAAATGACGCGTTAATGCTTAGTTATCAAGTTTCGCCTCGTTTCTATTTTTTCATTGTTTTTTCAATTGCATAACGTTATCAGTAAGTAATAGTTAATCGTTCTTTCAATTCTCCAGTGGAATAATTAGAAGTAATTAAGAGTTTGAAAAAGAGGCGATACTTAGAGGCTAGGCTAAAACACGATGTTTAAACAGAAATTCGGGAAAGATCTATTTCATACTACTCAACAGTTGCGAAATATATGACAGATGGAATTTCCTTCTGACTACACTAGTGTAGCCTTGGCTATCTCCTGCCAATCTTCAACATTTCGCTGATGTAGTACAAAAAAACGGAACCCCTCTAGAGAATTGTTGGGGATTCATTCATAGAACTGTCCGCCCAATTTGCAGGCCCAGTAGAAATCAAAGAATTGTTTATAATGGACATAAACGTGTTCATTCATTGAAATTTCGATCTGTTGTCGCTCCCAACGGTTTGGTTGTGAATTTATATGGAGCTGTAGAAGGTAGAAGGCATGACAGTGGAATGCTTGCTGATTCTGGCCTTCTTGACCAACTTCACCAGCACGCAATTGGACCACGTCATCGAATCTCAGTGCAGTTGGAAAGATGTACCGTGTTTGTGCCTTAATCCAGAATGCACGTACATGTCTTTATGGTAATAAAACATCAAAACACTTTGACCTTCAGCCAATTGCATTGAATGAATATTTTCACTGAACATGATCATGATCAAAGACAAGATCTCATCTTATTTGTAATGGTAGATATTAATTTTCCTACTCTTACATTGCAAACATTACCTAGGTATAATGTATAGTGTGAATTAGATTTTTCTTGGTTTATATGCATAAAGAAATTAAATGTCTACAAAGGACAGTTTTGACTCACAAGAGATGTGTAATGTTGTTTTTGGAATTGCAGTCGCTAATTACCATGTTAACAGAGATAAAAAGAGCATTAATCTATACAGAGCATAATAAATATATAGTACATCCTAAAACTATTATAACTGAGGTTATGATTTTGCATTTTGCACTAGGTTAAATTGTTTGGATTGTTAGTTACTGTTTTTTGTTTTCTTTTGGGCTTTTACAAAAATAATGATTACTTTATTTACTTTAATATTGTAACTTTGATAATTTTTGAGGTTAACCTTTTTGTAATTATTTTAGTAAATGGAGAGTTTCTTGGAAGAGAAATATTGTATGAATAAAGTATATATAGTACTTTTCTTTTTTACCTTACACTTTGTTGAAAATCCTATATACAAAACAAAAGAGTAGTTAGAGCCAGCTAACCAACAAAAGAGTGTCTGTCAAGGATATAAGGCAATCTCAAATACCTATCAGACAATGTAAAAACTACCAACTTGTAATGTTTTTATCAAAGTTCAAAATAATCAATCTTTCTTCAAAGTCTTAATTAGTTCAAGAATCGCTGAATTTTGTTCTTGCATCATAAGTAATTGAGCATTTTGGTTATTCATGGAATTTTGCATCTGCAACATTTGAAGTTCGATTTCTTGCTGCCTCAATTTGAGTTCCTGCTGCCTGTAGGCATGATCTCGTTCTGATTTCTCGGAAAGATAGGTGAAGGCGTCATTAGATGACCTTCTTTTTCTCCTTAGACATTCATCGTCATCTGTATAGTCTGAGAAAAAGTTTCTAGTGATGTTTTTCGAATTTCTTGGGCTTCAGCTAACTGTTGCTCAGCTTTATCAGCATTTTCAATCTTTTCTATTTGTCTGACGTTATCAGCTTCTTCGAAGCGCTCAAGAAGGGCATTGTCTAGCTCAGGATGTTCAGGGTTAATTCCTGATGCTTTCATTTCATTATTTCTTCTTTGTTTATACTTTTTTTTAAAAGGGTATATCTGTCCCTGACAGACCTTGTTGGATTTCTGCGTAAGCAAGAAATACTTTACGATCGTAAAGTACATATTGTTACTCGAATTAAAGCACAAAATTTCTGTTTTCAGTTATGTATGTTGATTTTGTATGTATATAGATGTATTTTGTATCATTAAAATCTGCGCTTTCCTTTTTGTCCTTGTGAATTAGGAATTCTGTTAGGAAGATTGACAAGACATTAAATTCATAACATTTACACTGACTTACATGCATACTCATTGTCTTATCTGAATTGATCACTGAATCCTTAATACCATTTCGTACCAACAAAATAAAGAACATTATGTCATTAAGATATAATCAAGTTTATTGGTTAATCAAGTTGTGCATAGTGACATTTATGTTTTTTCCAGATTTTTGGGGAGCACATGATCAGAAATTTAATAAATATATATTGCGGATTAAAAAAGCTCATTTTCTTCTTCGATTTTGCAGAAATCCTTCTGCCCGACAGGGCCGACAAAACCGGGGGGCCGGGGGGTGCCATGCCCCCCCCTTTTTTTCAGAGCAAAGAATAAAAAAACCCCAAAGAATAGAAATTATCAAAAAAGAGACAGGAAGATGAAACACCGGGTTTTGAAAAAAGTAATGTTCTTCATGCAACAATCGAATCAAAACTTGTGTGTTTTAGAGATATTTTCAAGGAGATTAAGAATATTTCTAAGACTGATCGTGACCTAATCCCAAATTTGATGCATGTTATCAAACTCCTCTTGGTAAATCCATCAAGGTCATGCACACCAGAACGATCATTTACCACCGCAAGGCGGCTCAAAACATGGCTACGGTCTACAATGAAAAGTCAATGACTTGGCTATCTTGACTATTCACAAAGAATTGACTGACCAAATCAATGTTATTGAAGTTTGCAAAGAATTTGTGATGGCTCGGGAAGACTCAATTACTTTGGAAAATTTTAACTTGTTTTGTTGTTGTTTCTTGTTAAGTTTAAGTTTCCTACATTGTATTTATCTTAACATTATGCTTTTAAAAGAAGTTTCTTATAATAATATAAACACGCATATAACTTTTTCTCGTCTTTAATAGTATAAATTTCAGATATTTGGATAGCGTTTTAGCCAATCTGAAGGTCCTAAATTTCAAAAAAAATTTTGCCTGTAAGTCCATGGGTGAGCAGCTAGTATTTCCCTCAAAAGAAGGGTATCATGTGTTTCTGTCCACTGCATCTAACGTCTATAAGCAAAAAAAATAGTTTTATATAAAGTTCAAGATCATAAAGAGTTTGATAAGATCAAAACTGTAATTCACTTACTGTTTGTTGTTGTTGACAGCCATCACTACGCTGGCGTTTTCAGAAAACGTGAAAATCTAACTTTTGAAATCAAGCTCGTCACACGAAAACTTCTAAAACCCTCAGAGAAAACCCCAGCGCATGCGCAAAATCAACAAATCTACGACGTTCCGGTTCTCGTCGTGCAATCTTAAAGTCGCTAAAATAATTACTGTCACAACTCATTCTACCATTTTGCGTGACAGACAGACAGACGGAGAATCGGCTATTAATATTATAGACAACAGAAGTATCGCTATGTTTTGTAAAAAAGAACACAGCCGTTATCAAACTACATAAAGTGTGACATCAGTAGTTTCAAAAACGCCAATAATATAAACCTAATATAAGCACTCACAAACAGGGATGTGTGAGAGATGGATAGTGAACGAGTATAAGTCTGTTGTTACCAACCTTGTTATCTATTCAATTTTGCTCACGCATTTTAAAACAATAGAATTTTTTCCTTATTAAACCAATCAGATTGGATTTTATTGTTTGAGTTGGACGAATGAAATTATTTGTAGTTTTTCGTCCTGAACGTACAAGCCAGAATACCTTTCAGTTATATTCAATATGGCGACCAGTAACACATGTTTTGATAATGAGGAATTGAAGTTTGAAGAATGATTTTGACGAAGATATTGAGGTTTTAGTCGATACTGCGATTATGTCAGATGACGAAGAAATAGTTCTGGCTGATTTTGACGTGGATGCAGATAATTTGGCTGACTTTACTTTACAAATTCCCACTGTTGTTTTTGTTGGCTGGGGATCAAAATCAAACAAGCTGAAAACGAAACAAGGACAACAAAGCTATGCCTGCCATGAGAAAATCAATCTCAAAGTGAACTTGCAGCAAAAAGAATTAGACAGTTTTGCACAAGACATACTTTTTTGTTTTTATTATGTATGCCAGTTTGCAAATATATAATCAAACAGAACGACAAATCTTTAAAATTAATTTAACATTTTACTTTTGGCACTGAAGATGATATAATATATCGAAAAGCTTTTGCTTAATTTTAAAGATTTATCGTCTTGTTTTATTATATACTTTTTTTTCCTTATCAAAGTTTGGGCTTAACTAATTATTATTGAATCAAAGCCAAATTATTCTAAAGTTTTTGAAAGTATTTTACTTTGCCTTTTTTTTTTAACAATTATTTTGGATGTAGAGCTGTTTTATGGAAATATGACCTAGCAATTTCACTTTGAACTTTTATCTTACCCTTCAATGAAGTATTACCGACTGGTAGCCTTGTGTAAGAGTGCTCGCTTCCTGTTCGGGAGGTCGCGGGTTCAATCCCCGACCGAGTCATGCCAGCAACTATAACAGTGTGAATCATTCCTCTCTGCTTAGCACTCAGCAAGAGAGTAGGAATGATGTCTAGGGTGGTTGTCTAGTTGAGCGGTTTCTGTCATTACAGCTTCCGTAGCCTAAATGGGGGCTTTAAATGCCCTAGGACCTCCTTTGGATGACCCTCATTGGTAACAGTTCCTTAAGAAACTGAAGAGGCTATCCTGGGTAAACATTCGTAAATAAATAAATAAATAAATAAATAAATTGGTATCACAATTCGAAGCCTTTCTTGGAAAAATGTTCCTTGTCAAGAAATAGTGATTTAGGAAGGTTAATAACGTTTAGTTGAAAATCCTTAGAAACAAGTGCCAGTGTTCATATTGTCCACCTTTCCAAATATTTTAATATGGATTTCAGAGAGAAATGTTCATTTTGCCTTATTATATTCACAAATACTTTGGTTATCCAATATAATTAAATGCCTTTAATCTCTCATGTAGTGACCTGAAACAAGACCTTGACCATTTTCAAGGGATAACTGACCAAAAAATGGAATATTAGGAAAAAGCATTGTACGATTTGAAGATAAAAAACAGTTAATTCTTCATAATACATAAATTCATTAAAAAAGAATGCAATTGAATAAAGATAAACACATTGGTGTCTTTTAATAATTGTTGCATATTATATATCCAGTGCCGTAGCCATCGGGGGAACCAGGGGCTCTACAAAATAACTTGTGACTGGAAAGCTAAATGATATAGCTAGGCAATAAAAGTAATTTTAAAGGATTTCCAATGTTGTATTTTTATATTATATGAATTCATTGACAAATGCGAAACAAGAATAAACATTTTCAGACACTTTAATGCGTAAAACATTTATTACCTTTTTCCATATTCTTTCGTAATACTTTTCTCATGTACTTCATTTGAACTCGAAACGATAGTCTTATTGTTTGAAAATACACTAATATTTCACGCCAAGTATAGATTTCTTATTGTTTAAAATTGATTTTCGGAAAGGCAGTTTTAGTCAATCCAGAGGGCTAACAATCCAAAAATTTTCCTAGCCCGTCGGTCCTAACCATGGTAAGGCCTCCATAGATACTAAAAATATGGGCCCCCATAATATTTATTTCGTGTCTACGGCACTGATATCTTCCATACATCTTCGCTCAAAATATCAAGTCTACTTTTTTTGACACAGACATGTCAGGGAAGGGCATCAATGTTTTTCTCTTTCATTCAATTGTATTCTTTTTATATACATCCAAGATTTCCGGCAATTTCTCTCACATTCATTTGTGGCTTGTGCTATGTTTTACATACAATGTCTGTTCTTTTTAACTTCAAACATAACTCCAAATCCTGGACTATTTATTGTTGAGACTTTTGGTTCACCACCATCAAATCTTGACAATTCACCCCCACGCAACATGTAATTTCCACTTGATTTCTCACACTGTTCCAGTTTACGTTTGCATACTTCATAAATAAAATATGGATGAACTGTTGGAATATCCTCTGTCAAATTATGCCCAAATAACTTGAATATTTCATCTTTAAAATCCATTACTTTCTTCGGACTCTTATACTTGTCACTAGTCTTTATTTTATTGGCACATACACGACATACACACTTTAGTTTCTTTGAAACATCCCTATAAATATTGCCAATAACTTACTGGATGAAAATTTAAACTGAAAAAACAATTATTCCATCAGATATAAAAGGAATACTTACATAATAACAAATTCAGTCTGTTTACTGCAGTAACTTATATCCATGTGCCGCTTGTAAATACAAAGTGCCGCTGCTAATAATCAACTTAAATGCAATCTATGGTCATGAAATATACCATTACACTTATTTACAACACTTCCAGACTTTATCTATAGCAGGAATTGAGTCCGGAAACACCCACTTTTTAACAACATGAAGTGTTCGTCTAAGAGCTTTTACCCACGTGTTTTATAGTTTTTCTCCTTTTGCACGTCGAAAGTCCAGACACGTTTAAACAGGGACGTAGCAAGACATTTTCAGTTGGGGAGGGGGGAGGAGTGCTCAATAAATCTCTATTATCGAAAGAGGCCCTACCATGGTTGGGCCCGATGCGCCAGAAAATTTTTGAAAAATACTACCTCTAGATTGCAGAGTTAGAACATCAAACAGTGGCCGACACAATAGCGACACAAAAGAAACAACAATATATTTTTTAGATATTGAACCGTCCAGTAATGTCGACACTAATTTACTAGCTTGTCTTCCACCAGTGAGATATGTCCTTATCGCATAAAAAATTACGCGATGGTTCAGTGAGATAGTTGGTGGAAATTGATTACGCGATAACGTTTTACATTCCATCTCACAATCTTTGTGAGATAGGAGCTGCGAAAAATATCAAAAAGTTTTGATGTTTTATTTCAAAGAAATGCCGAAGGTTCCTTTAAGGTGTGAGTAAGGGAAAAATCATTGACTTTTTTGAAAAAAAGTTTTTTTGCACATCAGGATGAAAGGAACTCTGAATTTTCCAATGGTGAAACTATTTTTTCAGGAAGTGGATGGGAAGTCCGTTTATTTTCCAAAGGACGGAGAAAAGAAAACACAAAACACAGGAAAAAGAAAACACACAGAGTAAAAAAAATCACCGACTCCCTCTGCATTCTGAGTCATGCACATCGTAACGAATTGAGAACTCGCCTCGTAACTTTGATCATTGTGCAAGATGGTTAGAAACAATTTTGAGCGAGTGTTGTGCAGCTTTGGGTTACCTTAAGGACTGTCTTTGTCAGGATATTTAAAGCATGCCACTTATCTGGGTCCATAATGAACAGAAACCACATTAACGTTTTAAATAACATCATCGTACCCTTTTTAGATTTGGCTTCAAATTCAAAATCAGCAGCACAAAGCAGGTCTCGTATTTTCTCAATGACTGTAATATTGTGAAACTATCTAATACACGTTGTTTTGTTTTTATAAAAAACGCGTTTATAAGCAGCGCTAGTAAATTTTCTCAAAAAGTTAAGCAACGGTACTACAAGCATCTTACATAAATTAGCAACATGAAAGTTTGAGATGATTCAGCACTAGCATAGCTACAGCACATTTCTTAAATTTGCCACACTAGGTGGTTACACTAGGTTGCAGTACTAAGCCCTACACTTTGTACTTAAATACTTAAACTTACACAAAGGTATTCAAGACTGGAAATACATTTTTTCAATTAATTCTTAGCAACAAATTAAGCAACATTACTACTAAAAAATGGTTATTTTTTAAGCAACATTACTATTAAGGTCTGACCTTGGTTGCTTATAAAAAAAACGTGTATTTTATGACCCATGTGAACCAAGTGTAAGCAATCTCACATTTCACAATCGTAATTTTCACAAAGGATTTTTCATCAACGGTGAAGGGTGTCTTTGTAATGTTGTTATTTACTTTCCCTTTTCATGATTATTTACATAGCATTGAAAAAAGTTTGTTTTTTTTCGCAAAAATGGTTTACAAATGTATATTATGGTGCAGACAGACTTTTATAGCTGATAGATTTGAAGATGATTGAACATTGAATTTCTTGATATCTCAAGGTTTATCCATCATTTTTCGTTTGTGTTTTGTTTAAATTTTGTTGGCTGTATCTTTTGTGTAAGCATCTTATGAAATAACGCGTCAGACAGTACTTTCAATTTGATTTATTGCATCATGGTAAACGATGCTATCCATATTATCCTCTAAAATTAACTCTTAAGAGGTTCTCTCTTGAATAATGTAAAACGGTCAGAAAACGACATTGAGTAAAAGTTGATGTAAACAAATTGAAGTACAAAGTTTTATAATTGACCTGTATTGTATTATGACAATTCTGATATGTTTTTGCACTTTCTGACTTTTTTTCATCATAATAATAAATTTTCTTGTAAAATATATGGTTAAGACGTTGTACAGATGTTTACTATGAGGGAGGTCGACAGGTGCGATTGACCCACGTTATGAAACCAGGTGACCCTTTTGCTAATATTTTCTTCTTTTAGTACGTGTAATTAATTGTTCTGGTAAATTGTTATACCCCTTCGAATTCTGAAAATTCTCATGTAAGCTCATAACTCGACTATAACTATCGCTCTATACTAATACGCAATCGTGTGCAACACATTTAATTTTGAGAGTGTTGTTCTTTTACTTCAAATTTACGGTCAAAATCTTCTTAACTAGAATCCCGTGTAAAATTTGTTTGAATTAGAGAGAGATAGAATTTACAGATCCTAACTGTATTACTGAACTCTAAAAAATATACCAAAGCATGTATGATTGTTCAGTGACAACCAACCGTTACCGAGGTATCGTCGATCAAACATTTGAGTGATGTCAAAGCTCTGTTCGTCACTCTGTCGTCAATGTCTCATAAAAAATGGCAGTTATTTTCTTAGAGGTTCTAGAGATATTTTCCAAATAACTTCGCATCTCTAATTGAATACTTCCCCTGTTTAAATATCCACTTAAACAGACGCCATGTATCTCAAACATTTTTCCAGGTTTGCAACACTGAAACGCAGAACAAAAAAGTCGTTTTACTTGGAAGATCTGTAACCCATTAAAAATAAAAATACGCGCTGTGCATCCACGTTTTTCACTCTGTAAAATAAATTGTATCAATTGAAGATGCAATGCGTGGTTAAAAAATCTAACGTGAATACCAAAAAAAAAGACTTCTAAACCTATTAATTAAAAATGTCTAGGTATTCCGGCTAAAGCATTTTTAGTTCAACACTGGAGTTCTGAACAGAAAAACTTTTTAATCAGAAGATCTGAAACACATCAAAATATTTATAATAGGATGTTCAGTCACGTGACAAACACTGTGTCCAGTTAGCTCCGCCTGAGAGATGCGTAGCGTGCGAAGTCACATTCTCGGAAAAATTATTTTAAGAGTGCCTAATTTAAAATTCAATTATGGGCCCTTTGACAGCAGTTAAAGCAGCAGTTCCAGTTCCTAGCGCTTGTTAGGTACCTATACATTTAGGATTCAAGTGAGCCATGATCGGAAAGTCATGACAACAAAAGTTATTCACGATATAAATTTGTTTTGATTGCTAAATATGTTATTTGTGAACTGTTTAGTAATGGCTCACCTCAACTATGGAAGGACAAAAAATCGTCTTTCAAGTTATTTAAGTATTGTTAAATAAAATTTGCCCATTTCTCGCATAATTACATTTTTATGTTTTTGCAAACCCCCGTCTTTGCTGGCAGATCTCTTCCAGCTTCTGAAAATGAACTGCAGCACACATGTTGAAGATGATTAAAGACTGAAAAAGGTTTTGGAAGTGGTAAGTCGAGTTTACTTGATGTTGCTTTATTTTGAAATAGGTGTACACATTTCATATATCCCTTTTCTTAAAATCATTCTTGAAAATTCCAAAAAAAAATCAAAAACCTATAGATTAATAATAGTTGGATGTGATGTCCAAATGTAGCCTTAAATCTTTCAGTCAGATCACATCTGCTGCAGGTAAACATGGCATGAGTAACTTGAGAATTTCAAAGTTGCGAACATCAACAGTGCAGCAGGCTTGGTCAGAAAAGAGCAAACAGTCTTCCAACAGAAAAATTATCAAGCAGGAAGCAGAAAAATGACTTGCTTAAGAATTTCCTTGAATTCAAGTTTTTAAACCCAAAACTTTTTGTTGGAAAAGTCATGTGTAAGAACAAAGAAATGAATGAAGTGGATGTCATAGAAACATTCTTTGCAGTTGACGAAGTCGATAAATATATATTCAAGATGCACCTAATTTTGAATAAAGTACGACAATTGAGTTCAACCAAATTTGTGTTTTTCCCATTTAGATTTTGAGAAGGGGGATATATACCGTGAATGATTATTTTGGTTTCAATTTTTCTGGATAAATACTTTTGTTCTTTTAGTGTCAGTACTGCAAATTCTATGTTTACAAACTGTGTCTACCTGAAGGGGATTTTTTTGGGGGTGGATTAATTTTTGTGACTTTTACGAATTTTGGCCAAATTCGCAAAAATAAATCCACCCAAAACGTCAATACATTGAACGATTCACAAAAAAAATCCACTCAAAATTTTATTTTGCTCATGTTTTGGCTCTGTGTACCTTTCGTATATTAGGTGTTTCCTTGTACTTGTCAAGCACCCGTTGATTCTGCAATGTGGCAGGCATGGAAATTTTCGCTGCTATATTTTAAATTACACGCATTGCACTTTGTTCACATTTGCAATAATAAATCCAAACATTTTCCTTGAGAAGCTCCTGTCTTACAAAAATAAACCCACGCAAAACCTTAGGACATGAACGATATACAAAAAAAAATCCACGCAAAATTCGCTCTCAAACCGTGGCTCGCAAAAATTAGTCCACACAAAGATAAATCTCTTTAAGGTAATATAGCAATTGCTGTGTGTTATTTTATGAAAAGGTTTTTTCTGCTTTTTTCTGTCTTTTTTTTTTTTTTAGCTATTTCCCTCTAAAACATCACTAGAAGAACCAGTCAAAAAGTTTCAACTCGCATCTTTGATCCCTGTAGAATTGGATATTAGTCAGTGACAGAAGAAGCTGAATATTTCTTTATAATTATACTATTTTTATTTTTCCAATTTCCATCTTTTAGACATTTTTGTTTTTGCTATCAGTGGTCACTGACGTATAGTTGTAATGATATTATTGTCCTTGTAGTTTTGCATTATTTGACAAAAAGATAATTCTAACTGTTCATTATTTCGTTCTTGATAACCAATAAGTTATGGACAATTAACACTTTTGGTGTTAGAACCCAGGTTTCATCATGTTTCCCGGTATTAGACATCTGTTTTGCAATCTTTAACAGTAACATAGAACTTTATCACACAAATATCACTTCAGTGGTACTATGGCCTGAGTCTAGTTGTAAAGCCACAATCAAACTTATGGAGACATGGATCGAAGCCTTGGTCTTGGTGGCAGGGACAGGTCATAAACAGGTCATATGAAAGTCCATGGGGTGTGGCATGTATGTTACTAGTTAGCATTGTATATAATTAAAAGAGAGATAACAAAATAACAAGATAGCAAATTAACACTCAGAATTGTGTCCAGGTTACGGAGTCTTGCTCTACAAGGTATATAATTCTAATGGGCGTGGCTCATCAATGTCTATTTGCCAATTTTAGTGGATTAACTTCGTTCAAATAAGATTCTTTTCCAAACAAGCCTCTCCTGATGTGCATTTTCTAATCTTGGTCAGGGTTACGGGGTCCAAGTTGCAGGGTCTTGGTATATAAGGTACATATTTCTAATGGGCGTGGCTTGGTAATGTCTATTTAACAATTTTTATTGGACTTATACCTTTCAACCTTTCTTATCCAGCATCTTCTTTGTAGTACTTTGCAATTTTTTAGGTTTTAGTCTGGGTCCCGGTCCCGGTCCTAGGTCCCAATCATTAAAATAGTTGAGGCAAAATGGGTGTGGCATTATATAACATGGACTTAGTAAATACTGAAATACACTTTAAAAATCTTATATTAAATAATTCAGCACCAAAACTATTGTGTTATTGCACATTTTATGTGACATGACCCCCGTCTTTGTGCCAACAATCGCAGCTATTTCCATTCAAATTTATGTCCAAAATTACCCTAAATTAGGCATGCAAAAATTGAAATATCTCCAGTTCTAGGAAGGCTAGAAACTTGGTTGACCCCTCGTTGGAAAGCTAAAAGTCTGTAGAATACGATGAAAGTGATTTTAAGAAGCAATCCACACAAATAAAAAAATGACCTGAAAGGCCTATTCAGAATGCATCTTTCACGATACTATTATTATTATTATTATTAAGCAATATTTATACAGGTATATATACATATTTACAATTGTCAATTATAAGCTATGTACATATGAACACTTCAGCAAACTTAATCGCTGCTATCAATGTGCGACCTGTTCTCCTATATACTAGCTAAAAAATGCCCCCGCGCTCAAGCATTCCAATGTGTACACACAGCAAGCTATACATTGCAAGCTATACAACGGAAACAAAAACAAATTTTTGTCCGAAAACTCAAAAAAATTCAGATGAATGTTTTTGCAAATCTTTACACAGAAACAAATATATACATTTAAACTTTTGTTAACATTGTATAAATTAAACACAATAAAAACAAGAAGAATTGTGAGCATGATCATTTCGAAATGGGAGATCAGATTTGAAAACTCCTTGACGGATGGTCTTCACAGTTTTTCACTAACGTTGTAATTGAGTTAAACTTTCTTTAGGATAACTTTTTTTTATTGATGCTAATATACCTTTCAAAAAGTGTAATAAAGGCTTCACAAGTAATATCAGAAAGTATTTGCTACAAACAAAAGAAATGTGTAAACTGAAACCATGGATACGTATTTTATAATCAAAACAAGATTTGTTAAAGAAATTCTGTAAGAGCCAAAAGAAAAAAAACAAACTTTAAAAAAAAATCAAAGCAAAAAATCTATTAGAAATCTGCGTTTTAAACTTTGATTCAAAACAAAAAGTAGCCAATGTTTATAAAAAAAACAACAAGAAAATGTAAAAAGCTTTTACTGATCATGATCACACACTAGTATGATTAGGTTTGGCGCGAGGAGGACAGCTAAAATAGAGAAACACGAAGAAAACCAATTTGTAATATAGCTTTCTTGCATACACAGAAATCCAATTAAAATCTTTGCCAAAAATTAGTGCGTTGAACAAAGTTTATTGAATGAAATATTCAGAGCTAAAACATATATATAGCTACAACATAATAAAATGTATGGTTGGCAAAATTTCAGATTTCAAGCTGTGCTTCAAATTCCTTGTCGTTCACTTCACTAAAACAACACAAACGTAACACGAAAAATTTCCAAGCAATTTTAGCATACGATCTTCCTAAATAACATAGTATAATAAAATAATAAATTAGGAAAGAGATACGAAAAAACATTCTGTCTCTCCCACTTACAGTACCATGCTTTGAAACGGAAAAAAAGCAAAGTCAGCTAATAATTGTATTCCACCGTGTAACGTCAACACGAAAGTTGGAGGATGAAGATGATGATGATGATGATGATGAACAAAATCGGAAACTGACATTCGCCTATCTCGTGAAACTACTATGCCTCCTCGCTGGCTTACGCTCGCTGCGGGGGCAATAATTGTCAGAAAATAATTAAAACGTTTCACTATCAATAAAATCAGTTAAAAACAGTTAAAATGCTCGTCTAATAAAATTTTAAAATCGTTTGCAGCAGTTCTGATGTAAATTGGGAGTTCATTATAAACCTACGATGTATGCAGTAGTAAAAATAAATTGTGCGTACAGGTAAACAACAAAAAGATTAAAATCGCTGTAACTGTTCATTGAATCCTTACCCCAATGTAAATAAAAGCCAAACGCGAAAGTCGTAAAAGTGTAAAAATGTGAATTGTAAACAATTGCGATTTTCTTTACGAACCCAGAAGGTCATGATTAAAAACCATGATATTCATTTCTTCAATAGCGTGTTATTGGAAAAGAAGAAACCCTATTCATACTATAAGAAAAACAAAAAGTTCTAAAACGTACTTACCCTAACAACATTAATAAATCTTCGTGCAATACTTTCGCTGTCCTCTATTGTTTCTTGATCTCGCGAATAATAAAAAAACGATCGAATGCAATGCAATGTTTTCCCCTAATACTAATCGTAGAAAACTATTAACCACCGTGGTCTGACACTCTATTATGAATAAGTGACCGCAAAAACGATCCGAAATTTTAGAGAATGAAAGCGTGAAAAAAGCGGATGCACACTCACGATTAGTATACAGACTAGTATCTCGGGTAAAAGTTTTTTACGGCTTTATTTTCGGGAAGGATGTGTCGAAAATAGGTGACGATAAATTAAACCATGGAATCATGTGTTGAAAGTGTACCCATGTTGTGGAGCTCGAAAAACTGAGCAAAAAAATGTTTTGGATCGTTTCGCTACGACCAACTGTTGCGGAGATATGGTCGATGAAAGGTTTTGATTACGTCATAGCCTTAGTACCAAATTAAATTTAGGCCCAAATTTTGCGTAACACCACCACCCGCATCGCGGACCCTATAAAACGTCAGTTATCCATATTGGTTCTCGAGATATTTCCCCAAAAACGTCGCGTTCCACTGGGGATGCAATGCAATGGCTCCCCGTGATCATAAAACATCTGACGTCAAATGCCACGTGCTATTATACTAATCGTGAATGTGTCTTGCGTGGTCGAACTGCCGCTATATGACCACGATTAAGAAGATTTTGACCATTAAAAAAACAAAAACAAAACACTCTCTAAGTTAAATGTGTTACACACATTGCGAATTAGTATAATAAGACTAGTATCCCGGGTAAAAACTTTTTACCGAACTTAACTTCGAAAGCATTAGGTCAAATCCACCATTCCCGTGTACGTACCCCGTGACGAAAAAATAAATCATAGAATCACAACTCAAAAGTGTACCCATGTTGTAGAGCTCGAAAAGCTGATCAAAAAAAGTGTATGGGATCGATTCGCTACGACCAACCGTTGCAGAGATATCCTCGATCAAAGATTTCGATGACGTCATATCCGCAGTACCAAATAAAATTTAGGCCCAAATGATGCGTCACCCCATCACCCGTATCGCTGACCCCAAAAAACGTCAGTTATCCCTATTGGTTCTTGAGATATTTCCCCAAAAACTTCGCGTTCGATTTGGGATGCACTGCCATGATTCCCCGTGATCATAAAAAACTGACGTCAAATGATGCCACGTGCTATTATACTAATCGTGAATGTGTCATGCGTGGGCGAACTGCCGCTAATGACCACGATTAAGAAGATTTTGACCGGTAAAAAACAGAAAAACAAACACTCTCTAAGTTAAATGTGTTGCACACAACGCGAATTAGTATATATAGACTAGTATCTCGCGTAAAAGATTTTTACGGCCTTAATTTTGAAAGGGATGTGTCGCAAATAGGTGACGAAAAATTAAATCACAAAATCTTGACTGGAAAGTGTTCCCATGTTGTAGAGCTCGAAAAACTGATCAATAAAATGTATGGGATCGTTTCGCTACGACCAACCATTGCAGAGATATCCTTGATCAAAGATTTTGATGACGTCATATCCGCAGTACCAAATAAAATTTACGTGCTATTATACTAATCGTGAATGTGTCTTGCGTGGGCGAACTGCCGCTATATGACCACGATTAAGAAGATTTTGACCATTCAAAAACAAAAAAACAAACACTCTCTAAATTAAAAGTGGGATGCACACACGCGGATTAGTATAATAAGACTAGTATCTCGCGTAAAAATTTTTTACGACTTTAATTTAGAAAAGAATCTGCAGAAATACGACGCGTTCCCGTGTGTGTACCCCGTGACGAAAATTTTAATTACGGAATTGGAAAAGGAAAGTGTACCCAAGCTGTAGAGCTTGAAAAACTGATCAAAAAAATGTATGGGATCGTTTCGCTACGATCAACCGTTGCAGAGATATCAGCGATCAAAGATTTTAATGACGTCATATCCGCAGTACCAAATAAAATTTATGACCAAATGTTGCATCACTTCGTCACCCGTATCGCGGACCCCAAAAAACGTCAGTTATCCCTATTGGTTCTCGAGATATTACCCCAAAAACGTCGGGTTCGATTGGGGATGCAATGCAATGTATCCCCCGTGATAAGGTAAAAAAAAAACTGACGTCACCCCGCGTGCTATTATACT
Organism: Turritopsis dohrnii; assembly: GCA_027922465.2. Lineage (NCBI taxonomy): Eukaryota > Metazoa > Cnidaria > Hydrozoa > Anthoathecata > Oceaniidae > Turritopsis > Turritopsis dohrnii. Next base: position 58,239 of record BQMF02000263.1, on the reverse strand, counting down.
CATTGTCAATTATCAATGGTCTAACGGAAAAATGACCACGATTAAGAAGATTTTGACCGTAAATTTGAAAAAAAACACAACACTCTCTAAAATAAAAGTGGGATGCACGATTGCGGATTAGTATATATAGACTAGTATCCAGCGTAAAAGTTTTTTACGGGTTTAACAGCGAAAACAATGTGTCAAATCCTGCGTTCCCATGTGTGTGTACCCCGTGATGAAAATTTTAATTATAGAATTGGAAACAGAAAGTGCACCCATGTTGTAGAGCTCGAAAAGCTGATCAAAAAGGTGTATGTGATCGTTTCGCTACGATCAACCGTTGCAGAGATATCGTCAATCAAAATTTTAATGACGTCACATCCGCAGTACCAAATAAAATTTAGGCCCAAATGTTGCGTCACCCCGTCACCCGTGTCACCGACCCCAAAAAACGTCAGTTATCCATATTGGTTCTTGAGGTATTTCCCCAAAAACGTCGCGTTCGATTGGGGATGCAATGCCATGGTCCCCCCCCCCCCCCCCCCCGTGATATATAAAAATACCTGACGTCACGCCGCGTGCTATTATACTAATCCTCGATTATCAATGGTCTAGCGAAAAAATGACCACGATTAAGAAGATTTTGACCGTAAATTTTAAAAAAACACAACACTCTCTAAAATAAAAGTGGTATGCACAACGCGGATTAGTATATACTAGTATCCCGGGTAAAAACTTTTTACCGAACTTAACTTCGAAAAGGATGGGTCAAAATCGCCTTTCCCGTGTGTGTACCCCGTGACGAAAATTTTAATTACGGAATTGGAAAAGGAAAGTGTACCCATGCTGTAGAGCTTGAAAAACTGATCAAAAAAATGTATGGGATCGTTTCGGTACGACCAACCGTTCCAGAGATATCAGCGATCAAAGATTTTAATGACGTCATATCCGCAGTACCAAATAAAATTTAGGCCCAAATGATGCGTCACCCCATCACCCGTATCGCTGACCCCAAAAAACGTCAGTTATATTGGGGCTGCAATGCAATGATTCCCCGTGATCATAAAAAACTGACGTCAAATGATGCCACGTGCTTTTGGAATGATCGTGAAAAAAGTGTCTCTCGCCTCTACGTGGTTTTACGCGCACATAAGAGGACGATGACCGTAAAAATTAAACAAATATATCACTCTCTAAAATAAAAGTGGTATGCACAAAGCGAATTAGTATATATAGACTAGCCGCCCAGGCGGCGTCGCTCGCCACCCATGTTCATGCGTGTCGCAGAATTTAACTTGTGTAAAAGTTTTTTACAGGCATTAATTTTTTAATTCATCTCTTACATTCAGAAGATTTAAAACATAAAAAAATAGCAATATGGCTCAGAATATATATTTATACGCAGAAGAGAAGTAACTTTAGTGTAAAAATAGCAATATATAGCACAGAACTGTTTACCCAGACATACAAAACATTGAATAACATTACAAAATGTTAATTGAAAACAAATTGATACCTTCCAACTGTTTCTTTTGTGTCAAAGTTACATTGGACAGCAATCATTAATGAATTTTTGAAATGATATCTGTTCTTCCCAAAACCATCAACATCATGATAAAAACCATGAGTTTCATTTCTTTAACGGTTTACGTGCTTTTTTATTATTAATCTTACCTAAAAAATATTTAATTGTATAAAAATGCAGAAAAAGATAATCATGCTATGGTTATGAAATAAAAAACAAAACAAAAAACAAAAAGTAAATTCATGTACGCATTTATCCTAAAAATAATTAATAAAAAAAACAAAATCAATGATAAAATTTGTAAAGGTTTTTGATTGGAAAGTCTATAAAATCAACCAATACTATAAGTTAATGCAGATTAAACACTCAACTCAACACTGGAGCTAAACTAAATAAAGACTTTTAACGTGGGATAGACAACACACCAAACATCAAAATAATAAAAATAAAAATAATACAAATAATTGAAACAATGAAAATGCTCTACCAAAGTCATAATTTAATACCGAAAAGATAAAAAGTAATAAATAAAAACATAATGCCAAACTTATATACCCAGGCATAGTACGTAAACGATTACCATCATAACACAAAGTAATGCATAATCAAGACAAAATATAAGAATCCATCCAGCAATGCAATGCTTCTTAAGTAGCACAGTCATATCACATTGTATACAGCAATAATTACGAATTTCTGAAATACATTATCCGTTCATTCATTTCTTTAATGGTTTATATACACTTTTTCTTTTCTGACCTAAAAGAAAAAAGATTTCAGTGAAGAACAGCTACAATCCACACTACTGCAACAACCATATTGAAGCAAACAAAAGCAAAAGACATAAATGACAGATAGGCAGAGAGACAAAGCACCAAACATCGTCAATAAAATTTAATAAAAAGCAGACATGGTTAAGATGAGATAAGACAGCATAAAACGTTCCCCATTTCCACAGTCATGAGAACCATTTTAATTGATCTGTAAATACATAAATCTTCTTTGCTAACTAATGGCGCGCGTTACCAAAACAAATTTTTACTGCGCTCCCCCTCGTTTTCGTTTCTTTTCAAAACAAACTTAAAATTAAAACCATTCGTTACCATGTAAATAAACATCATTTTTTTCTGCATTCACTGTGCACTTATTCTGTATAGCCACATTATTTGATAACTAAAACGAAATAAGTAACCCTGAAAATGTGCTGGATACATTCTTCCACTCGCATTTCTTCTTTTTTTTTTCCACTGACATAAACCATTTCACTGTGATTTTACGTTGTAAACAAACATTTAAATACATGCATAATAAAAGACATCAATACATCTTACTCACTTTTACGCATGTGCTAATTTTTCTTTTATTAATCTAAAATACAACAACAGTAAAAGTTTAGCAATAAGCACGATTATAAAACGTGTTTTAATAAACCTTCGTATATACAAAACCGTGTTTCTTCGTCAAATTCACAACCGAGAATGAAAACCGTTTGAAAGCAACAAACTTTTTAGAAATCGTCAGCCAATCAAATGATAAGTCACTTACAGTACAATACAATACAATAACAGTAAAAGTACAGCAATAAAAGTTTTATTATTAAAACTTTCCTGTTTCTTCTTCAAAAGAGCAGCAGAAATGAAGAACCTATTAACGAACTCCGTTGCTATGAATTTTTCAGCCAATAAAAATAGCGCATTTCAAGAGTTTTCCTTTATTAGCCAATAAAAACGATCAGAACCGGGGCTTCCCCATATATAAGATCCTTCTTCAAAACCACCGTTCCCTCATTTTGATGCAGTAGAAAAAGGTTTCATTTCGGCCTTTTTATTTGGGCATATAAGCCCATTGGCGAATGGACTAACTACCGCTATATGACCACGATTAAGAAGATTTTGACCGCAAATTTTGAAAAAAAACCATCACTCTCTAAAATAAAAGTGGTATGCACAATTGCGAATTAGTATAGCGCGATAGATCTTTTTAACGGTTGGTTGTAGCGAAACGATCCCATACAATTTTTTGATCAGTTTTTCGAGGTTTACAACATGGGTACATTTTCTGTTTCCAATTCCCAAATGGAACTTTTTCTTAAAACAACATATATTTCCTGAATTTCCACTTATCTACTCCCAAAGTTTTTGACATGTGACATTTTTGTATCAAAGTATAATGCATGGAGAATTTGCAATAGTAGAGTAGAATTAGGTATACACCCGGAAAAATATACTATAAAGCTAAAACTCTGCACAGTTGTTCTATAATACTTATAATTCTACCAAAAAAAAAGCCCCATCAATTTGACCATGGGAAACCTGTTATAACATAAACATAATTTTCTACTATTTTAACATTTACAATTTACGTCATGAAACTTTTAGACTATCATCTAGTATAGTATAGAGTTGTAATCGAACAAACATAGAAAACTTTGAAACCATCATTATGACTTCAGACACAATTATCTACTTAGCGATACATTTTGAAGGGTTGCTGTAAGCAACTTTTTTTCTCAGAATAAAATTATCTTTCAAATGATATATAGAGCATATAAATTTGCGAAAGTTGAAAATCTCACTTCAACTGATGACGTCATCATACACACTTTGAGCTCAAATATCGACGAAACGGTACATTTTCAAAGGTTGCCATGACCAGGTTTTTTATTCAGCATGAAATTATCTTTCGAATGATATATAAAACTTACGATTTTGACAACATCAAAATTTTGGTCAAATTTGTCTTTTGGACCAAATTTGAATTGGCCGAAAAACAGGTTTCCCATGGTCAAATTGATGGGGCTTTTTTTTTGGTAGAACTATAAGTATTATAGAACAACTGTGCAAAGTTTTAGCTTTATAGTATTTTTTTCCGGGATTTGATAGATTTTTTACTATTTCTCCTGCACTACAACGGAGGTAACACTCACCTGATGTTCAATGCTTCAACAGTAGAAAATGAAAACGAATGCAATTTGTTACGAAAAGTTTTTTCATTAAATGCCATCCATTTTTATTTCGAAACTGTGAAAATGACGGAACTGTAATTTAGTAGTTTCTAATTTTAGTAACTTGACTCATCAGTCCATAATAACTTAAATGCTCTAACCGGTTCTTGGATTTCTGCGAAAGCAAGAAATACATTACAAGCTGCTTTGGTTTTTCTTCTTTCTCTTACTGTCCAAACCTAGCGGTTTTTCGAAATCTCGTGCGTGCATTTACATGAAACCAAAGCAATGTTAGTTGCATGTCAGCGAAAGATTTACAAAAGTTTCTTTGATCAATATTAAATGGATTTTAAGGAAAATATCCATTTTTTAAGGTGAAAAAAGATAATCTATAGAAGAAAATTATGATTATCTTGAACTGTGATCATTCTTTTCTAACTAAAAAAGTTCTCAACGTTTTGTAAACACAAAAGTGAAAAACGTACATCTATCATTATATGTGCTAGTTGTGGCTTCCGTGGCACAGTTAGCGCAGTCGGCTCATAATCGAAAGATCGGTGGTTCGAGTCTACCTAGATCTTTCTTCTTTTTTTTTTCGAATTTCAAACATGTCATAAAATATTTAATTTTTCATGCTTTAGCTGATTTTGCAGAAATCCTTATGCCTGTAAGGACATCTTGTTTTTATAAGCACAGTGAAATTTCATTGCGGGTGAAGGTTAACAAAAAATATAATATATTCTTAATGTATTCTTATATTTCAGAATAAGATTCTGTGCCAATGTCACATATACGCGATAAGCCACTAATACCGTAGTTTCTCTAATTTAATGCGTCTTCTAATCAATGCGGGGAAATTATCTTTACGATTTTGGACTATTTTAATTCCTCTAATTGTTAATGCGGGTCCTGTTTTACGTATTTATGATTTTCCTCTAATTTAATGCGGTAAAGGCCAAATTTTCCTCTAATTATAGTGTGGACTGAAAAAATTATTTTTAAAATTCAACGTCTTTCTTTCATACTGTATAAAAAAAATGTTAAATAATTACAAATCGAATGGATTGTTTCCTTCTGAGTCGTCGTTCTCGAGGACGACTTTGGCATTTGCCATGCATTTTTTGTAGAAAGTACCACTTCGCACTTTATTGGGATTTGTTGTGGTTATGCCACACACGTCAAATGATTTCATCACCATGTCTTTATCGTTTGATGGAGCTTTGTGCGCTTACAATATCTTGCCTGCTTGGTGGTGGAAGCTTGTATTCGGCTTTGGACGATGGTGCAGGCATTTTCTCGATGGCTTTAGAGACATGCTCGACCCAACATTTTCTTAAAATCGCTTTGAATGGCTTATTAATACACACATCCATTGGTTGACATTTTGATGTACATCCGGCTGGGATCATTAATACATCTGATTTATTTCTCCTCCAATTTAGTGCGGTCAGACCTCTTATTTTTAGGGCGGTAAAAAATTTGCCGGCTCAAAGCAATTTAATTCCTCCCATTATTAGTGTGACACCTCCAAAATAATATTGTTTTCGGCCGTATTATATTAGAGAAATTACGGTATGTTGCGAACTTATGAAGACAGCTTTATGTTTGTTGTTTATATTGTTTTTTGCGCATTTACTGTATCTGTTTTTCACCCTGTTTTATTATTCTTATGAAAGTCAGGATATTCTTGCAAATTTGGCTATTCTTATAAAAACAAAAGCGTGTACAAGATGGAGAATCAAATAAAAATGATTAGTAAATGCCATTTTTTTGCAACCTCGTACCCAGGGTTTCTTGCCTTTTGGATATACCGATATAACCGCCACCTTGCTCTGTCGTTATAACTCTTCTTCCTTTTCTCATTTTTCTCATCTGTGTTTATAACTGTTCTTCCTTTTCTCATCTTGTAGCTCTCTGCCTAGTAGTGGCTTCGGCCTTGTAGGGAGCAACCCATATAAAACAAAATGGGGACAAGAAACCCTGAGTACGAGGTTGGCATTGTTTGCACCATAAGTCGATGTTTTTGTTTAAAGAGCCTATTGACGGATGAAATACAATAGAATGCACAGCGGTTTAACTTTTAACTCGATTACTATTCTCAAAACCGATGATCAATTAAAATTCTAAATTGGTAAATCGAGTTAATATAAACAAATTTTTCGAACAAGAAAGCTTCGGAGTCAAAAATGGATAGTTTTTCTGAAAAGCTGATTCTTAATTGCCTTATTTATACACTGTATGTTGAACTCAGAACTTATGTATCTACTTTCTGGGGTTGATATTTTATCTAAGAAGAATCAGAAATACGATCTAATCCCTAACAAATGCTGATAGGGAAGATATTGATGGATGAACGACAGACGATTTATGCATTTATAATTTCTGATTGTCGTGGACAGTAGCGTAACTGAGTTAAACATAGGGCAGGTGTGTTTCTCACATATCTGGGCTTAGAACACACAATCGTCAAGCAATTAACACACTTCATACCATAGCAACAAATGCACAAGGCTATTTTATACAATTTTGTTGACAAGTCATTAATGATTTATATAAATTTAGTAAAAAGAATATGGAATAAAAATTGTTTGGTAAGAAAAAAGGGCAAGCTAAATCCGAGGGCGGTGCGAACGCACCCAACGCACCCCGTCAGTTACGCCACTGGTGGAAGATGTTTATACAATGTTGTTTCGTTGTATTCGTTGTTTATAACGCTCCAATAACATAATAAAGATAAAAAACATTCAATATTAAAAGTATGGAAAGCTTTGAAGTAAAATTTCAGTTCACAGGTAGTATATGCACAAGAAAAAAGGAATGCGATGTCTGTACTCTATCTTTGAACATCAATATATATCAGAAATATGTGATTCTTATATTATCATCGAAGAGAAAACCGTTGAAGAAGCAATCGTTTCTAAATGTATATTGTTGATGTAGAGAGAGAATGCTGAGGAGGGAACTGCTGAAGAGTAAGGAAGTAACAATCTCTGAAGATACACCTGTTGATCCAGATGCATCAAATTATAATGACAATTCCTCACTTGTTTTGTTAAGAAGTGACAACAACTAATGGAGAAAAAATGCACCTGTATACTATTGACCAAGTTTTTGTATAGTCAACTTGATCTTGAAAAACTTTCAGGATTGTTGAAATCTCAAATTGTAAATACTGAGTTCAGTTTTTACTTTATAATAAATAGTGAAACTTTTTGAAGATATACTGAAATCTGGCTATAACAAGGTTTGGAATGAAAATAGATACTTTGAAATAGTTTTTTATTGTGCAATTATACATAATTGAAACAGTTTTTAGTCCTTGTAAACCCCATCATGACTTATTTTTCCTTACTGCTAAAGCTACACATGATAGCACAACATATCTATTTAATTTTCCCAAGTGGCCCCATATTTCCACAGAATTGCCCGTAGGGTGCTTTCCTATTATTATTACGGTAGCAGCGAAAGCGAATACCGTATTAAAACACCCGTGGACTACTACTACTACTACTACTACTCCGGCCGAAATGGCAATTAGTCTGCGATTTAGAGTCTGCGGGACTCTATCAAAAACGCAATGTTAATTCTAATGAAGGAACGCAGCCTTCGTAATTTGGAAGCTTTTTCATATCGAACATTTTAAAGTAGATTACCTTTTATTTTAAATGTACATAACCTGATATTTCATAACTTCATCCACGAAATTAGAATTCATTCGAATTCTAATCAAATAGGCGTACATAAAAATGGGACTTTTAGTTCATTACGCTAACTGAAAATATATACTTGATATGTTGCTTTTCTTTAGTAAAGCTTATCAGTTCAAAATTTCTTATTACCTCGTTAGAATTTGTAGCTATTACACTATGTTTGTTCATTAAAGTTTTCAAAGGTTAATTAATTAAATAATTGATTGTTGGTGTTTTCTGATTAGACCCTTCTTACACTAACTAATCATTTTTATCAAATTTATCTTTTATGCCTGTTTTCCACCAGTCAGAAAACACCATTAAAGAAGATTTTAGAACTTAAAGTAAAATTTCGAAAGTGTTTGTGTGAAAAGTAAACTTGCTGCTACCGTTTTGTGCTATTTGGCTCTTGTTTAAAATTTAAAAACATAAAAATACATACTTAAAGTTTCATGCATATCACAATCATCCCATGTATAAAATCTGTATAAAACGTTTTTGTTTAATGATTATACTTCCTGCATCGGAGACGGTGACATAACTGAGCAAAACTTAGGGCAGGTGCGTTTTTCATATGTTTGGGCTTAGATCACAAGATCGAGAATTGTACAAAACAGCATTGTCATTTATCTGCTGTTTATCTTTGTCGTTTTTTTGTTAGTGTTTTCATAAGCTACTTTGAACAAAACATGTTTCGTATAATCCTCTGAAAAAATTTGTAAAAAACAAGGATGATCGTTCATTTTCACCACACTGTAAAAACTACTTTCAAATTTGAAGTTTGTTTTCCTTTCTTTTTTTGTTAATTAACAAATACTAGGGCGTTCCCACATTGCGTTCAACTTTCCTTTTTCTTTATTGAATAAATATGTTCAAACTTAATTCGTAAGGACGATGTTGCAATGGGGGAAGTTTGGAGGTGTTGTCATCAGTGCTCACAGCATAGACAAAATAACGAATTTGGGAAATGTAAATCAACCGAATTTTCCATGAAATCACCAAACGTTATGATCGAGTTTAGTTTGTTTGTGTCATCAGCTGATAAAGTAAAACAAATTTAAAAGGGATACAAGACCAAAAAAATTGTATGTTTTAATTTCTTTAATCCAATCAGAAATAATGCTGTTAAACACGTGATGTAAACAAAACATGGTCTGATAATATTTCTTTATCATAATGCTTTGTGCTAGAAAAAAAAGAAAGCAAATGCAATTCATTCAGAAAATAAACAATCTTTTATCTCCAAATCAACATGCTGAAAACGTCTCAGTGCTGTAAGGATATATTTTCATTGTTATTACAATGCAAGGAGCGAATGTTGATAGTTATCTATTCATATTGTTCGTATACTAAACTGTTATGAAGAGAACTTAAAGTTGTAGGAAGCTGAACAATAAGTAATGGGTCTGGAAACGACCAAATGATTAATGTAAAATTGGCAAATAAACATGATAAACAAATGTTTACGTCAGATATGCTTTATTATTCAAAGTTCATTTAAACTTTCAAAAAAAAGAAAAACTTCTTTCGTTTGAATTTTCTCGAGAAGTTTTAAATTAATATGCAATGAAAGTTCATTCGAATGAGGAAAATCATGTCGTCATTAATATCGATGTACATTTTTATTGATGATTAAACCACGTAAGAAATAATTGAATGAGGAAAGAACGAGGCGGTCATGTGTTGATACCTTTGGTTTTGAAAGCTTCTCCATGTTTTTGTTGGTTTTTTGTGAAGGAATAATTTTTCAATTCTGCGATGAGTTGATTGGAAGAAATGAATTAAATCAATTCTTTTTGCAGCAATTTTGACTTTCTTGTTTACAGTCTAGATGAAATGACTATAAAGAAATTAGCCGTTGCTGTTATGTTTAGCGTTACGCTAACATTCCTTCTAACTGTGAATTTCATCAAATTCAAATCCTTGCAGGATGAGAGCTATGGCAAGTTACGATACAAACCTGCTCAGAGATATAATAAAGAGCATCACTCTAATTTAACATTCCCACCGTTTTCAAAAAGCGAATCAGTTTTTCAAAGACATTGTAATGGTGAATCTCTCAGCAAACAAACTTATTGTAATGAAAAGTCGATGAGCATCTATGGACAGAAGATTATGACCTATTCTTTATTTGGCAAAGGAACTCGTTGGAACGCTGGCGGATTGAAATATAAAGATTCGATACCAATATTAGCGAATCAACTGAAACAGTTAGACTTTTATAAAGACTGGATTATGAGGATATATCATGATGGAAGTGAGACTGCTTCAGATATTGCTCGTAGTCTTTCGCATTTAGATAATGTTCAATTTTGTAATACACCATGTTTATGGACAGTTCAAATGGCGAATATTTTGGGAACCTTTTTTCGAACTGCTGCTTTAGGTGATCCAATGGTTGATGTTCTTTGTTCAAGAGATTTAGATGCAATAATAACATATCGTGAAAGTATGGCTGTTAAAGCCTGGTATGAAACTGACAAGGCAATTCACTTGATGAGAGACAATCCTCAACACAGTATCCGTATGCTTGGTGGAATGTGGTGTTTTAGAAGTAAAATGTTTCGAGAGAGAGGCAAAGCTGTCTTGTCTGATATTCAAAACAAAGCACGAACGTTTAATGCTCACGACGATCAGGGAATTCTAAATAACGCTTTTTTTAGTCGATTTAACGCTGTAACAGACACAGTACAACATGATTCATTTTTATGTCAGAACTTTCCAGGAAGTCTACCATTTCCTGTTCAGCGTGATAAATGCGAATTTATAGGGTGTTCTATAATACCATGCGCTTGTGGTCCACAAGGACACTATCCATTTTGTCCCGAAGTGTGTCGACCTGCGGATCATAAAGACTGGCTTGTGTGTTGACGTAGACGTGATAAAAACAGACAGAAACTCTTGGAACGAAGTATTGGAACACTGGCTTTTAAACATTCAACTTGAAATAGAGTTATTTGGTGAAACAAGGAACTGCCAACAGGTTTGACAAGAAACTCTTCTAAGAAAGTCTCCCAAATCCCATCAGCATTTCCTTCGTCTGTTATTAAATAACATCAGATTATTTGATACCGTTTTTATACAATAGTTTTAACAACCAGTTCTTGAATATTATTTCATAAAGTGTTTAGATAGCTATTCTATTATTCATATGTTCTCATTTGTTCTTCCCTGTTGCATTTTTTGACTTTAGGACACCTGTGGTGGAGTGAAGTATTTATAATACCCTTGGTTTCTCCTACTACTACTGCTCCTGCAGGTTAGGAACGATTTCGTGCAACGTTTACATGACATCGTTCCCGAATTCCCAAATTTGGACTTTCAGTTCACTAATTTTCATAAAAATTTGCACAAAGCACAATTGAAAGGTGCTGATTTCGAATTTGAAAGTCATTTTGTCAGATTTGACCAGAATTTGGCAATTCGGGCCAAATTTGGACCAAATTTCGAAAGACCTTCAATTTTCATAAAATTTTGCACGGATCACATTTCAAAGGTGCTGATTTTGAATTTGACAGGCGTTTTGTGAAATTTGACCAAAATTGTGCTATTTGGGCCAAATTTGGACGAAATTTTGGGAGTTCATCAGTTTTCATGAAAACATGCACAAATCACAATTGAAAAGTGCTGATTTCGAATTTGAAAGTCATTTTGTCAGATTTGACCAGAATTTGGCATTTAGTTAGACAATGTTGCATTTTTGAGACTACAAGCCCCCACAAAATATTTGGGAAAACCAAAACCCCCTTCCCTCTGATCTCAATGTTGTATGAAGTGCTGCCAGGAGGCCCCCGACTACTTTTCTTCACCCCAGAAACATTCTGTTGTCTTTCAACATAAGCAACATTGATTTTGGGGGCATGGGGGCATGGCTTATCAACTTGCAAGGGCATCTTCCCTTCTAAAACCAGTATTTTAAGTTTTCCCAATATATTTTGTGGAGGGTTGTAGCTATGTATCGTTGCGTCACATCTATGTCTTTTCTGCTTGAATCTCTTATCAATCACAACAAATATGGCGGATATTGTGAAAATTTCCCCATATTAGAGTTCAAGTCTTCAAGCCAAGCGGTTTCTTGTTGTGATTTAAAGTACCAGCAACATTAATGATAATGATATCAGCCAGCTGCATGGCTTTACTGTGTACTATCAGAATTCAAAGTTCCTTAAGAAAAAAAATTTTGCCTGTTTAATCCTCTTCCTCTTTTATTTTTTTTTTTTTTTTTTTTTTGGTTACTTTATGATCATATTACTCAAATTCCAAATCGGGGGTCTGAACTCTAATGTGGGGAAATTTTCACAATATCCGCCATATAAAAGACATAGATGTACACAGGCGGTACAAACAAGATAGTTTACTGGAATTGCACTGTTTCAATAACTTTAAAGAAAAAGATAAGAATGGGATGATAGATAGCCAAGAGACAAAAAAAAAATGTTTTATGTGCTGCACATTGTAAATCAGGGGAAAGAAAATCACCGCACGATTTTCCGAAATCTTATTGTTTCTGAATCACAGTATCAGCTATTGGAAATAAAGTATACTAGAGCAAAAAAAAGCTGTGAACTGTAGTAAATTACCAACAGAAGACAAAAACTAGTTTTTAAAACTTTACAAGAAATAAACCGACAACTTCAACCCAGCAAAATTTCCACTGTAGAACCTCGAAAATTTCACCAACAACATACTCTTCCCATGCATCGGAATCAAGGTTTGATGGGCCGTGAGATCCTTTCGTTCGAAGCGCACACTTTCGTATCAAGCCAGCACTTATACCATCGTAGATAATCACATCGATATCGCGGATTGGACCAGCTAGGATCATATCGTCATTCAAAGGTGAGGCTTCTGGGTGTTTCTCCATCAAACCGTTGATGACTTCAGATGTAGGTGGTGGAACTCCTTCAGATGATTTTGATAGGAGTCTTATCGCTGATTGAACTTTCCCCTTTAACATTAGCTTTGTGAACAATTTGACCATGTCGTCAGGGTTCGATTGTTTTGTTTGTTGCAATCTTTTCTGAATGCTTTCAGCTTCTTTCACGAGAGCATCGATGTTTCCTTCCTGCCAGAGTTTCATTCTTCGTTTTACGTGCTCTTTGATCTCGGACGATTTACGCTTCTTAGCTGTTCTTTGAAGAATAAGGTTAGGAAGTACCATTGCAGCTTTAATTGCCCAGTGATGCGATGATGCTTCTGTGGTCCATTCGTTCATTAATCGAGAGATCTCGTCGATGAAATGTCTCCCAGACGTACATTTTGGGATATAGAAAAGGTTGTGTTTCCAATGGACCGATCTCTCGTACGCATTGTGGACGATGTTTTCTTTATTGATTTTTTTTTTTTTTTCTTTATTGATTGCGTCATTTATATTGTTTGAGATTTCTGACGTCACTTGGTTTGGTGTTAGGATTTCGGTTGGCAATGGGGTGGCTTCTTGATTTTTGATACAACGATTTCTGTGCCTTGTCCTTCCTCCCTTATTCTGGAAATCTTTACCACATAAATCGCGGGGATAAGTTTCGGGTCGACTCTGCGTTGGTTGGGATAACGGTAGGATTTTGTCGGCTAAGGAGGGTTCTTGGTTTCCACGGGATTCGGTTTTTTGAGGGTAAAGTTGGAAAAAAGACTTCCTCTGTGGTAAACGTTTCATCGCTGGAAAAACGGAATTTTCGGTAGGATTGTTGGTGTTGAGTGTGGTGTCGTCACCTCTACATCCAGTTGCCATTTTTGATGTCGATCGGTAACCCAAAACGCTCTCTCTCCAAAGCGAATCGGGGACAGAAAAGGCTTGAATGGAGGTAGGAACACTTCAACTCAAGGAGTCCCCCAGGAACAAGTCCTGGTCTTCTCGCAGAGCCCGAATGAGTCAGAAAGAAAAAGATTGTGTTAAATGTAAAAGCCGGCTCACAAGAATAAGATGAGCGAGTCTTACGGAATGACTTTCACACAGAGAGAATTTTTTTTATCAAAGAGATAACCTGTTTCCCTTTGAAGTCTTGATTTCGTTGAAAAAATGAATGCAGAGGTGAATGGGTGTGTAGCGGTTGATGAAGTAGAAGCGTTTTGGTATCAATCGGTTTTCCGTCTTTCGCGAACAATTGATTTCCAATTATTCTTTTCGCCACGATTGCTACACGTCCGTTACGTCCGCCATCACTCCATTACCTTATCTCAAGAACTTTAGGGATGAAATTAGGGATGCAATGCAATGATAGACTAAAAACTGACGTCACCCCAACGCTACTGTAATAGATTTTTGTGTAATCTTACGTGACGAATCCTTGTTCAAAGTCACCGTTCCCAAATTTTAATGCAGAAGCAAAAGGTTTCGTTTCACCTTTTTTAATTGGGTATGTAAGCCCATGGACGTGTACTTTACGTGAATTGTGCACGAAAATTACAATTATTTTGATCACTTATTTCGAACAATTCAGTAAACTCTTTATGAGCTATTCCTCTAACCACTTTGAACATTTCTACGACTAGCTTCTGGATATTTTTATGATGGATAGTGATTGAGTTTTCTTGGTCTAATAATTCATCAAAGGTTGGTTTATAATCACTGTGGACTAATGTCAAAGCTCTCTCGTGGAGTCAGTTTATTGTGTTGTTGGATTATCTGCTATGGAACATCCAAATTAAGGGGCTATTTGTAAATTGAGATTCAAAGAAAAATTTTAAAATTGTTCTTTTCCGGGCCTAATTAGGTAAAGTATATTATGCATTTTCATTTTATTCTTTTAACTCGTGAATTTTTTAACTCTTTATCTTACATTTTTGTGATTGATCTATTTTGACTTTTTAAAATCATTCAACTGTACTATTTTGTATTTATACATCTACCGGCAACTGTAAAACTATGTGACATAAAGAATACACTGACTTCGATTATGAAGTGAAGACGTGATCATCATGATGGCCCACTTTTTGAGTGATAACACAACAAATGATATTTTAAAAGTAGAAATTTTTTATGCAAATACGTTTATTGCAAATTAAAGTTAAAGTTTTGTGTTGATATTTTTTGAAAACATTGTTGAAGTATAAAATGAGCAACTAATTGTCTACCATTCTTCTTGCGTT
Source organism: Turritopsis dohrnii (assembly GCA_027922465.2). Lineage (NCBI taxonomy): Eukaryota > Metazoa > Cnidaria > Hydrozoa > Anthoathecata > Oceaniidae > Turritopsis > Turritopsis dohrnii. The sequence continues at coordinate 43,013 of BQMF02000263.1, read as the reverse complement.
TAACACCAAAACTAAAGTTTTGGATTTGCGTCTCATCTCGCCTGGAAGACTATCAGAGACGTCTGAAACTCGTCTTAAAGGGTTACAGATTTCAACCAAGTAGCGACGTATTAAAGACGCCCTTTTGGTATCTTTAAAAACGTCTTAAAGACGACTTAAAGACGTTAAGTCGGCTTTTACACTCGTCTAGAAGATGTCTTAAAGACGTCTTGAAACTCGTCTCAAAGTGTTACACATTTCAACCAAGGAAAAACGTATTAAAGGCGTCCTTTTGATATCTTGAAAGACGACTTAAAGACGCTTCTGTGTTTACTGGGAAAGGATATGAGGAGGACTGGAGAAATCTTCATTATTGTCGTAAAAAATGACAACTTTCGTTAATTAGAGAATAATCAAAACTTTCGAAAGTTAAGTCCTGCAAAGATTCAATTCATCTACAAAATGCAAAGAATTTTTTATTATTCCAACGTTTTTGTAACTGAAGTGGTCCTCACTCGCTTAAATTTTTTTTGGCAACGATCTTTCTCTGTTCTGTTTCGCAAAATGTATGCAGAAGACAGATAAAAAGACTGAATTGTCTCAGCAACACTTATTTATTCTTTTTAATTTGTTGTTCTTATTGTTTTTGTTGCTACAACACGGTGATCACGTGATTTTATCCTTTAATTTTTTTCATCGCCCAGTAATATTACGGTAGCAGCAAAAACGAATACCGTATTAAAACACCCTTGGACTCCTCCTACTTTTATACTTCCTACTCCAGCCGAAATGGCGGTTTAGTTTGTGTTTTAGAGTATTCAAATTTCCCTTAGCGAAAATATGTAAATTGTAAGGAATGTTCACAGGCTCGTAATTTTAGACCTCTATCGAAACATTCATTGACTAAAGTATTTTTGGTATTTTACCACTTATTCACAAAAAATAGACTTTATTCCTATAAAAGAGGAGAACTTTATCACTTAGACTTGAACTTATGATGTTGTTGTTGGTAATGTCTTGTGCTTCGAGGCTCTCATACAGTTGATAAGATTTATCAGGTTTGTTTTGTTACTTTTTTGTTTTTTGTTTTTATTTTTCTTTTCCGAGGGGTAATGCTCCGGGGTAATTTACTGAGGGCAATCATCCGGGTTGGGGGCAATTTTCCAGTGGGGAATACGAATCTTCTTATGGATCTTACATATGTTCCTTTACAAACTAACATTTTGATATAAAATACGTATCCATTGTTCCAGTTCAGCATGTTTCTTTTGTTTGTAGCAAATAGTTTCTGGTATTTCTTAGTTAAGCCTATATTTACATTTTTAAATGTTATTAGCATCAGTGTAACTTAGGCCTAGGAGATGAACTTTCATGCTGAATTTCAGACGAATCTACAGACTTACAACCCCGTTAAGTCGGACTCTCAAGGGTCCGAAAAAATCGGTCTGACATATCGGAGCTTCATCTTAAGTCACACTCTGCTTATTTAGTCTGATTTATCGGGAACATTGCAGCTTCCGCTTTGACGCCATTGTTTTAAAAATTGAAGTTTCAATCTGAACACTAATACAATGCATTGTTTTGATTTCAAAATATTCCTTCCTAATTTCCGAACTTTCAAATTTTCGAAACACTTGCGGTGTTTTGTAGCTAAAAGGACCAGGGCCGTAATTTCTTCAAAAATATTGAGGGGGCTAAAAAAAATGGAGCGAGCGAGAAAATATTTTGAGTCGGGGCTGGGGGGTGGCGGGCTCTAAGCCCACCAGCAGGGGTTTTAGGGGTCGGAGCCTCCTCATGAAAGTTTTCTCTAATACTTTACTCCAAATTCTAGCTTTTTAGTGTTTTAAAAACAATTTTTTTTTCAACCAAAAAATATTTAGGACCGAAGAACAGTCTGACTTAAACGTTGTCCGACTTAAGCGGACCATTTTGGTTTGAAATAGGTAAGCAAAATAAACAGGGTTGTACTGCTTTTATGTTTTGTATGTTGCTAGTTGAAATGCTCTTGGCTCTTGTTGTATCTAATAACTAGTATATTTTACCTTATGCGATGCTCAATCGATCTGCAGACAGAAAAAACTGAAATTTTTAAGAATGGTAAGTTGATGAGTATATTTGCCATGTAATGAAATTAATGTGAAACATAATTATGCGAATGTAGCACAATACCGATTTTGCAGTCTGAACAATGAATTTTTATCTCCGATCCGCAAAATTACCTAAACATGAAGATATGAAGAAGATGAACGAACGTTTGCTTTTGCTGTTGTTAAATTTCGAAGTTTTCATTGGCCAGAAAATTTTCTTTTCATGGCAACAAGTTTTGAAAACAAAGAAATGAAAACCTATTAGAACACCAAAAGACATTCAAGAAATACTTCTTCGCACATCATGAAAATTATTTGATTCTCAAGAACATCATACATAATATAACATCTACATACATACATAAAGTTGTATTCTTACCCTCTGCTGGAATGTGGGAGAAATCACACACTGCAAGTTCTACTTGGGTGACAAATGACGTTGCCTTGCCCGTGTCGTGTCGTGTCGTGTCGTGTCGCAGTAAAAAAGTACTCCCTCCAGAAATAAGTACTCTCCGTCGAGTATCATTAGGCATGGATGCAATGCTTTAATAGAAGGAATGATTTTGGGAAAACTGGAACAAAAGAAGAATAGTATGAAAAGGTGAAATATTTATCATTTCGATTGTGATTTATAATTGATAGAATTTAGGGAATGTATTAACTCTACCGTGATTTGACAAAGCGCCTTAAGTCCATTTTTTTTGATCTTAATGATTTTTTCAAATTCTGGGGGTTGCTTAACCTAGTAATAACCTTTTAAACCGCTGTAAATATGAGAAAGGGGAGAAGGGGGGAGTATGAGCGAAAAAGAAGCGTTATGGAAACATAGAAACATAGCATATACCTACAATATTCTCAATAACGTCATTTTTGGACTTTGGGCGCTTTGTCAAGTCACAGCAAAATGTTGAAGTATGAATTCTCAGGATGAAATTTAAAGCTATCAAAAAGGTTTTGGATGGGATCTTATTTAAATCAAGAGGGGCGTGAAGTCTATAAACCGATTTTTTATGTCCAAGGAGTACCTTTTTCCTATTAAAAAAATACTCCCTGTCTCAGAAACATGTAATATCTTGTCACAGGGGTTTACTTACTTCCTAAGGGATTACTAATTTTTCTTTTTCCCAAACAGGACTCGTTTGGAAAGCAGTTGTTTTACATTTTGTAGATACATGTATATACTGAAACGACAATCCTGTATAAATATTTTAGAAATACAAATACAAATACAAATACTGGGGAAGTATTTTTTGGGGGAGTACTTATTTACTGTTACACCGGCTATCAAAATTATATCCAATTCCCTGTGAATTAAGATAACGCACGCTACACGTTTTTGAGGGTGCCTTATTCATTCAAACAACTTTGTATGAGTTTTCTTCACCTCAAATTGAAAAATCACGTGACTTATGCCCCTTTAAGAAAGTAATCTATTTCTTCTAAAATAACACGTTTAGGATTAGGGCAATGGCCACATTGTTTCATTTCGCGTTTGGAATTTAGAACTCAGGTTTCTTAATCATCCACCACCACCACACCACCACATTCCCCAAAATCCGACAAATAAACAGAAAGAAAGGAGTTGGTAGGAATTGATGTATTTAAAACAACGTCGTGTTGTCATAGAAACCGTCAATGGATAGTAAAACAGAAGATGATCAACATACAGAATCAATTCTTATTTTCAGGTTAAAATTCAGAGAAATATATAGAGACTAGGTTGCAGTACTATTTCCCACACTTTGTACTTTAGATACTTAAACATACACAAAGGTTTTCAAGACTGGGAATACATATTTTTTCAGCAACAAATTAAGCAACATTACTAAACATCTAGCCTTGGCTGCAGTGGCGGATCTAGAGGTATGTCGAAATTTGTGTAGGAGAGCATTAACATAATTTGTGAATTCAATTTATATTACCAATGGGATTATTTGAACGCTATCCCCCACCAAAGTGGACAAAAGTCTATAATAACTTATATTGAATATATTTTATCCATATGGATTAAAGAAAATTATATTAAGTCAAAACCGTCATATACAAAACAAAATTGCTTAGTATGTAAATTCGAAAGTCTCATATTTGAAGATTAAACATTTTACATATATAAAGTGAAAAACTTTCACATATATAAAGTGAAAAACTTTCTCATATATAAAGCCAAAAACTTTCACATATATAAAGTGTTCACTTTCTAAAAGAAAATGTTGAGCATGCATGCGCAACTTCACCCTAATCAAAAGATCGCACTTTTGTATTCGAAAGATAATAAAGACTTCTCTTCTTAAAAAGATCACATGGGAGGAGAGAAAAAAAAGCACGTACCAAATGAATAAAGTGAATAAAAAAAAACGTTCGATCTGAAGCGCATAACAATCAAATTAAGAAATCAAATTATTAAAAGAAAAGCAAAAAAATATTTTGTTTCATGATACTCTTTTTTTACCTATCGGTTTTTAAACATTTTGATTGCTCGAAAAAAAGTTTACCCGTCTCAGACAGTCAAGGATACGTTAGGATGCACTGGCAAACATGCTGCCATGTTCTGCTACTGCTGCTTTTTGTCCAAACTGTTTAATCAGTTAGTTTCTTTGTATTTAGTTGATGTACTGTTTTCAAAGCCAAGTCAACGTGGAATATAAAACTAACAATAATGATTAAAACAAAACGTTATTCCTATTAGTTCATCAGCCAAAAAAAGTCACATTCGATTGGGGTTGCAATGTATTTGCTTCGAACTCACGTCGCACACAAAAAAAAGAAATAATTTCGCTCACAACTCAATCTACCATTTTGCGTGACTTACAAACAAACAAACAGAGAATCGGCTATTAATATATAGATGCTTCTTGTAAAACAAATTGCGTGTAATTTAACTTGTGTATAAAGGTAATGAACTGTTATAAAGGCCATGAAAAAACTGTGTCAGCGGTTTTTAAATGGAAATCTCCACGAACGAACCAATCATTTGTTTACCTCTTATATTCCAGTAACTTCTGACATCAATACATTGCAGTCCTCGATTTTTACTAACAACAGCTCATTATCTTTTTTATATAATTTTGTGTTTATCACAGCTACTTGCGCTCTGTGTTTGGTAACTGCATAAATCGCATTGAAAGCGTTCTTGTTTTATATTCGCTTAAATTGGTGGCCGCTTACGTCAAAATCATACCTTTTCGGCAACCGGTCAAAAACAAAAAGAATTCAAAAGGCTGAATGAATTTAAAATTTAAAAATGCTTGCTCATACTGTGCAAATAAGAAATGTTGTTCTTGGATAGATTTATTTACTTTCGTTTTTCCTTGATATTAAGCAGTCCTCCATCTTTTTTATGTCATACTAAAAAGCTAATCATCGTTCTTTCCTCAATAACTGAATGTCTGCCATCTTGAGAGATCCCATAAGTCTCTAGGCCACTGCGTATATATACAAGCCGACAAGAAAAACAAACATTAATTAGGAAGATAGAAGCCAAGAAATTGATAAGAGATTTTTTGAAAGTTCACGTAAAGGTAAGATAGTGATGGATAGTATACATACATATGCATACCGGTTTGTACCATCTTAATCTTAATCTATGAAACTTTTTATCAAAATTGCAAGGTTAACGGGTAACGCTTAAAAGTAATAAAATGGAGGGAAATTTATTTTCACATGAATCAGTAAGTTCTGCATACAATCCTTTTTTACTACTAATCGTGGAAAAATTGTCTCCTCAGCATATCGATTAATGGAATTCTTTTGCTCCTTTCTTTCAACTAAATTATCTTTTATAGCGCATTTATTCTGGTCTTCCTACATAAAATGACAAACCATGAAAAAAAGAATGAACTTTCCGTACTAACAATGCACAGCCACCTGTCAAGTTCAACCTGGCACGGACTGTTCTTATAGTTTGTGACTTTTGAAGTTTCAAATCTTCAACTTTTTTATGTTCATATATTCATATTTAATCAAAAAGTAGTGAAAAAGCATTAAAACTGTTTTTACGTAAAAAGAAAATATTCAAAAATATTCTCATATTGTATATTTATGTTCTTATTTTTTGGCAAAACCAACTTGATTGAATGTTGATTAAATTGCTAACTAACAATGTATTATTTATTCATTCATCCATTCATTCTTTGATTAGATCATTTTCGGTCACTTCTTAAAGAGATCATCTTAATCAAACTTGTTCAAACTTGACTTCATTCTCCATGTTTGAAATTTCCCCTGATTTTATTCAACTACACATATAAGTTTGCTTTACTTTGACTTGATACAATCATAAAAATACGAAAGAAACACAAAGACGAGAAAAATGAAAAAGGTTAGCTCGAAGGTTAACAGTTTTTGAATCTTCTTTTGTGATACACGTTTCGTCTTTAAACTTCCATTATAACGCTAATAACATTATATATTGGGAAAACATGTAATTTCTACCAAGTACTGTATTAGACTAGGATTTAGGATCTGGTTTAAAGAAAATTCAGGCTAAAGTTTATTTGTTTACATATTTTGATGGACAGTTTTATAATGTGAAAGGCAGTAATCATTTCAAGGTTAACTAATATCCAAAACCGACTAAGAGTTTTTTGTTTGTTATTTTTTTTTTTTTTTTTTGTTTTTTCTCCACAAGAAAAATTGGACTTCTTGATTTTAAAGCCTAAAATTTTGCTGGTAAAGTTATTCTAGAGAAAACTGGCATTGAATGTCATTTTTGCTTAAAGATAATGATGAGCTGTTTTAAATAAAACTGAAAAACTGGAGATTCCCTGGTAGAAAACTGCTGACTCAGTAATTTTTAACAGTTTTATTTATCTTTAACAGAAATTCTAGACATTACAAATCAATCAAACTGAACAAAAAGCTTTTACCGTGAACTTAAAAGGAAGTCAATGTCGGCAGTCTGCTTCTTCAAAATTGTACCCATGGTTCACAAAATGGTAATTTTAAAAATTCAATCCGTGTTTGTTATAACAAAATTAATTTTTTGACGAAGTAGATATTTTTTCAGTATAACACCATAGTTTTAAGGATAGGGAAAAAAAGTCACCAAAAAAGTCCATTTTATGCAGACGTTGAATTTGAATAAGCTTTAAATTTTAACTGTCCTACATGCCTGAACCTATCACAATGGTTCTGAACAAGAGTTGAACATCTAGTGTGACCACGGACATTTTTCAAATACTTAGTGGTATTACAAATTTCTATTGTTCTCTGTGTTTGATAATTTTTGGTGTCATAGAGACTTCAAAAGCAATAACATAGGGATGCAACGCATTAATCTTTGAGAAAATCCTGACCTTTGGTTCTAAGATCACATCAATAAATTTTTGAAGACATGTTTTTTATTGTTAAAATAAAACCAATCAAATGTCAAGAAAAATGTAAAAAAATGTTTTTGCAGTTCCATTTACATCAATCGTAAAACGCTCAACGTTATATATTCGGAAAGCGATAGTTTAACAATTTAATTGCTTATAATCTAATTCTATGTATCCAGAAAAGATTACCTCGAGTTTGAATGCATGTTTTGTTACAAAAACCAGCGTAACTATATGTGCCTAACTATATTCTATGTAGAGCCTTGTTTTGACAAAGTTATTGTTATTTTGTTCATCAGCTTCATCTTCATCTTCCTAATATTTTTAAAATTGTCGATAAAACACCTTGTGCAATGTCTGCTGCAGAAAATTAAATTCAGGAATTGGTGAAGATATTTTTGAGATATTTTTCACTAATATTTTTAAGGTTTCACATTGGTGTTTAAATGCAGGGCCGTAATTTCTGGGGAAGCTAGGGGGCTGAAGCCCCTCCAATATTTTTTGGTTGAAAAAAAGATTGTTTTTAAAACCCTAAAAAGCTAGAATTTGGAATGATTTTAAGAAAAATTGAAGTAAAGTATTAGGGAAAACTTTTCATGAGGAGGCTCCGACCCCTAAAACCCCTTCTGTTGGGCTTAGAGCGCACCCCCCCCCCCCCCCCCCCCCCCCCCCCCCCACCCCCCACCCCCCGAGTCCCTACTTAAAATGTTTTCTCGCTCGCTTCGCTCGCTCCATTTTTTTAGACCCCTCAATATTTTTGAAGAAATTACGGCCCTGAAATGAGAATGTTTTCTAAGAGTTGTAAGAGAATCCATAACCTATGATATGTCCTTGAAAATTTAGACTCCAACTGTTCTTAATTTCTATCAAAATCTTGACCCTCGTGTTAGAGAAAAAAAAAACATTGTTCCATAGGGTTCAAGAAAAAAAATAGTGTTTTTATAAAACTGAATAAAAAGACTGGGAAGAGCAATGTTTTGTTTTCTGACGTTAATACTTCACCCACGCAGTAAAATATTTTGTTTTTTCATGAGAAGTTCTGTGAGAATACAAACAAAAACAACACATTAGTCACACCACAAGCATTCCCAGCACTCCAAAAAATAGGCACTTAAGAAGAGTCTCATGACTTTCTTAAAATAACCAGACTGATTTGAAGAAGTTGTTGAAGTACTTATCGTTCCAACATGTTCTTCATCAATTACGCCTTTTCACATCCACTTTTGACCAAGTATCAAAAAGTTCTCAGTTTTGTCAAAATACATAATATGGCTCTCACAATGGGAGAGTTTCTGGCTTTTATTATGCCTTTATGATTCAGTATTTGACAGCTTTCACAATACAGATCGAATTATTACTAAGTTATGTAAGATTGTCGCACAATACGTACGGCATGAAACTCTGAGTACTGAAAAACTGTAGTTTTTTCTTCAATAAGTTATGCAATATACAGCTGATCTTAGAAATTTAAGTTTGCAAGTTGAATGTTGATGTTTATAACTACACCACACAATAAGGTATGTTCCAACAAACTATTCTCCCTTCACTCATGAGAAAGCAGTCACAGAGCCCTTTATTTCACTGACAATCTACTGGAAGTACTGTTAAAATCATGTTTTAAAATGTGTTCATTTGCTTCTAGATGAAAGAGAGTTCTTGACTAGCAACCAATAATCTATTTTGACATTCGCTCTTTCAGAAGTTCATTTAAGACCGAAGATTTTAAACCGAAAATATCCGGTTTAAAAATGGTGACTACTACGATCTGAGTATTCAATTACTTCGTTTTGATTAACAGCTCTTTCGTTATCTTATATTTATTGTCACATGACGTACAAGAAGTACGGACAGACTTCGCAAAAAATACGAGATACGGCTCTTCGAATGTTGCTTGCTTTTTTGTCTTGCTTTTTCTGAAAGCCCTCCTCTCGTTCACCTCAAAACCGTTGCTATCCAAACTCAGTTTCACTACTTTAGTTTTCACAAGGTTGTTGGCATTTCAAACTATCCCATGAATATAATCTTTTAAGTATTTTTACACTTGTAAAAATCTTTGAAGGACAATGACATGAAGATCTTCTAAAACAACTCTCTGTTCGTTAAAGACTATTTTTATCAAGCACTTCGATAAGTGGAATGTGATAAGAGAAAGAGAAAACGTTATATCAGTTATATCAGTTATATCAAATAAGATCCCTGAAATTTTTCATTATGGCGCTTAGTGTGGACAACAGTTGACTTTCACGAACACAGTGAGGATGTAGACACTGGTATATAGAAATCCATATTTGGTCTTCTTTCTGAGACTAATAGCCTCATTGTGATGACAAGTTAGTGTGTCAATCACAAGCATTTAGTCGTTTGGGTCTGTTACAAAAGTATTAGCATTTTGTCTATCCGACACGATAACTGTTTGTTTCAATATTTTTTGACTATCAGCCTTGTGGAAATCATGTTTTGGAATTTTGTACATTCTATTCTAGTATACTTTCGAAAAACGTTTGCTTGATATTATATCATAAACGTGCTGTTTTTTTATATAGCCCAAAGTATCGATTTGTTTGTTCGACATAAAACAAGTATTTTTGTAATAGACCCTTTACTATGTCTTCGTGACTTCATGGGTACATGAAGTATTTTCAGAGAATCAAACGCCACCCTTGACGACTGGCTTGACATTTTTTAGGTGACAGTTAGATAGTACCGCGGTTGCTATGGATTCATGGAATTATTGTTTCATTTACAGTCGTTGCTACTATTTTATTTTTTTTTATTTAAAGAAAATGGATTTATATTGTTGCTCTTTGCACTTAGTTCCCTGATTGAAATACGTGACCCCCCTACAAAACAAAACAACCTCCACCCCACTTGTCCTTTTGTATGTTAGTTTCTTACGCATTTTTAATAAGACGTGAAAATATTTGCAATGATCTTCGTGTAATTTTTCTCTGATCAAACTCCATCTGTGCTTATTGTTTTACGTTCGTGCATCACGGACCACATCAAGATCACATTCAGTGTTAACATTTTCATAAGAAACTTTTACTTAATTAGAAAAATGCCTGAAATAAAGATAAGAAAATTGATATTTAAAATTTTAATGTTTCTAAACTTGGGACACACGTGTAAGAGAGAGCTTAAGGACATTGCTGCAAAAAAAAACTAATTATAAAAAATACAAAATATTTATAAATATATAAAATAATATATAAAGAACTGCAATATTGCAGACTGACGGAACCACGCGTGTATATATAACAGAACAGCTGCATCTGCAGGGACGTAGCAAGACATTTTGAGTTGAGGTGACTCAATAAATCTCTATTATAGAAAGATGCGCCAAGAAAATTTTGGAAAAATACTTCCTCTAGATTGCCTATAAAAGCACTCAAAATCTATAATTTCAACATGATTTTCAATTATTAGGAAAGACAAAACCAAATTTCTCATAATTGACAAAAACGTTGGGTAGGGGGGGCTCAAGATTAAATCTGAATTGAATCTGTATCACAAGTCATATTCGAGTACTCTATTTCAGAGTTCTTTGGTTATAAAGAGACACAAGAGTATTGAATAAGTGCAACTTCGGGAATACCCTCATCTTTATTGTCCATGCTTTAGGCTTTTGATAAATTGCAATACAACTTTCTCTATCATATGGATACCACAATACATTGCCATTCTTTTACAATGCAAACCACGTGATGCAAACCACGTGTCTGTGGAGAATGAAATGCAGTAAGGTTGAAAACAAATTCGCCATGTTAAATTATGTATAAAATATATTTATTTGTAAAAAGCTTTGCGGTATTACACCATCTTCAGTTACATATGAATGGTAAAATCGTTTAAAAAGTCTTAAGGAATGTTTATATTGAGGTGAGCTGGTCCGGTTAGCCGAGACAATTTCATCTCGCCTTTATCAAATAGTATGCGCGTGCTATGACATTAGCCCGGTTGTGGTTGATTATATGGAAAATTTTCATCCCGCTGAGGCGAGATCTCGGCGTGCTGGCTCGGTTTTCATATAAACACATTCGAATAAAAACATATATTTCTTAAGATAAGCGAGATCTCGGCTAAGCGAGGCAGCCCGTTTAACCGGGCCAGCTGGTTTTCATATAAACACCCCCTTATACACAGTTTTGTTTTAAAAAGGTAATAAAATTTTAGATAAAAGAAATGAATTTTGTTAAAGAAAATAAAATTGTATTGAACTTATTTAAAAACAAAAGAAGAAATTATCAGACAGTTCTCAAGTGACATTATTACGAAATAAATAGAGTTTCTTTGTTTCAGTTTGATTATTTAATGATGGTCCTTTCAATGCAATAAAAAATGCCTCAAGACACTGTCATTCACGGTATAATTAGATGACGCATTTATTACCGTCTGCCAGCTAAAAGAGTGCCCCGGGTTTTCTAAGAGATGTTTTGCCGGTTCTGACGTCATTTTCGACATTTTTGTGCTCAGCCCATTTCACTTTGACATTACGTTTGGTTTCCCCCACATACATCTCACCACACGAGCAGGTACCTTTGTAAATCTGGCAAGAAGAATGAGGATTTTTATCCTTCAACTTAAAGGGGAACTAAAACATTGCATGTAAAGTGCTAAGTAACTGCAGTTGTAAAAAAAGCAAAGAAATTTATTGTTATTGCTACCTCGGCTAGTTTCCAGGTCTCTTACTTTTTGCTGACAAAGCTATATATCAGCATCCAACACTGTTACTATGGCGAATTTTGCTTTAATATTTCGCATCCCTTACCTGAGCAGATCCCCATTTGTAGGATTGTCAGCAAAAAACAGAAGAGACCTGGAAACAAGCCAGGGTAACTATGGCAACAATTATTTTTAGTGATTTGATATCTACAGGTGTTTTCCACTACACATACAAAATTCTAGCAGTGTATCATTAACATTTCTTCAGTTATTTACATATTTGTTTGTCAGCAATTTCTTTTTAAACATTATGATGTCACTTTGGCATGGAGATCAAGTTTTGAGCAAAAACTTTAAAGGGGAACTAAACTCAAAAAATCAAAATTGATTTTTTTATACCATTTGGAAGAATTTTGAAAATGATGAAAGTCGGTTTTTGAATTTTCAAATGTGTTGGATGCTGGTATATAGCTTTGTCAGCAAAAAGTAATAGAGACCTGGAAGCTAGCCGAAGTAGCAATGGCAATAAATTTCTTTGCTTTTTTCACAACTGCAGTTACTTAGCACTCTACGTCCAATGTTCTAACAATATATCATTAAAACATTCTGAGCTATTCACATATTTGTATATCAGCAATATCTTCTTGAACGTTGTGATGTTGGAAAAAACCTTCAAACAGCAATATCTCAAGAACGAAAAATGATTTTTTGAAAATTCAACAACTGTCTTTCAGCATTTTCAAAGCTGTATCAATAGTGCAAAAAAATGAACTTGTGATTTTTTTTACTTTAGTGCCCCTTTAAATGGCAATATCTCGGGAACAAAAAATGATTTTTTGAAAATTCAAAAACCGACTTTCCTCATTTTTAAAATTCTTCCAAGTGGTATAAAAAATCAATTTGACTTTTTGAGTTTAGTTCCCCTTTAAATAAAGTTCTCATTTTCCGGGTTTTCCATTTAATGATTATCGTTAGTAAATTCTTTCAACTTTGCGAAAAAACGTTGAGAGAGGGACATACTTGATTCGCAAAACATTCAGATATTTCTTTGTTGAGGCTGGAGGAGATTTTCTTGGCTCGCGATAAGTCGCCGATGATTGCGTTACGTTTGTAGCTTTTGGGTACTTGTGATGACCAATGTACAGTTAGTTTATTTGGTTTCCTGTATACAGTTGTTTCTACTGTGTTGTCTGTTAATTTTGTAATTCTTGTATCAAGGAATTTTGAAGGGTTAACCTCACATGTAAATTTAAGTTTTGAGTGGTATGTATTAAGAAGCTCGAACAGCTTGTCAGGTTGATCCTTTAATCTTCGGTTGGTAATGTCATCCACAAAACGACGATCAAATTTAGGTTTTTCTGGTTCCACTTTCTCTTTCTCAACCTTAGTCATACAGATATCTAAAAGTATGACTGAGAGCGGACCTCCCATCGTGCAACCATCGATTTGTTTGTAGAATGTAAAAATACTTCTGTTTACTTTAGCAGTAAACGTTTGAAAATCGGTCTGCTACACATTGGTTTTAATCTATGACGTAGCTACATATATTTCATCCAAAATATGAAGTTAATAGTTTCTTTAACAGGTATATTTTTAAAGAGGGATTCGACATCATTATGATGCATGTTCTTCGTTTTCATTGAATGCAGGTTGTTCTGAAAGCATTTTTGGAAATTCTTGGATAATTTATTTGTTGCTTGTGTGTCTACAGTTGTGTGTGGCATTTTGTGTAGAATAAGGGTAATTATCAATTCATGCAGAAAATTGTCGTTTAAAATTTGGGAAAATATCTCTCCCCTGAAAATATACGTTAGCTACTGTATTGTTTTTGGATTTCAATTGGATGGAAGAATTAATGTGTATAGTTATGCTTTAAATGTTGACCTTTGAAATGGTCTCATGAAAATGTTTTTAAAAAATTGCACTGACTAATCTTGTAGTCTTTCCCGCCCCCGAACTAACTCATCAAAAATTTTACTTAAAGGAAAATCCCCTTAATTTTTCCAGTAGTTCCCCTATCTCACAAAAATTTCGCAAGACTCTCTTCAGCTTGTTTACATCTACATATACACGTGACACGTGATAGGAACACCCACGAACAGAGGCGTTACGTAGGAACACACACGAGAAGTTAGAAGGCGTTGTTTGAACAAATTGTTGGTTAAACAACAGCGAGCTTAACTGAAACTGATATGAAAGGAATGTTTAGCGCCTTAAGGACAGGAACATCCTTTTTTTCTCCAGCTTAACCACCATTTCATCATAATGAAAAACGAAGTTAAAGTGAGATTTTGTTTGTTTTGGCAAACTGTTGTGTTTACTGAACTTCAAACTGTTTGGGGCTCAGGGAGGCTTCTCATGGCGATAACAGCTTTGTACCGTCTTGTGTTGATAGTACAATGACACTTGAGCGATACTTGAAAACTCAGAAATAAAAAAGAAAATACGTCAATAAATAAAAAAAACACTTTTAATTACCAACTTTATAAAATGAATTTCGTAAAATTTTGATATGCAAGGCCTGGGTACTATATTGATGTTTCAGCCTGTTTCATACATATATATATAATCATTATGCACAGAAAAAAATAATATCTACCTAGAGATTGATGGGAGAGGAACTGCTCAAAATCCGCCATGTTCAGAAGTTGTGTAAGTTTGATTTGGTTGTGTCTGGCAGCCGCGCATGGCCATTTCGACTGTGTTGATCCACTGACGGAATGTTGGAATGACAGTCAGTGTACAGCAATGATAAGCAGGTACGTTGGCTTCTTCTTTTTCTTCTTTTTTCATCAGTTTTGAAATACATCATAAATAATTGAGGTAACAGATTTGTCCTAGACAGGCCAGGTATAACTACAATAATAATATTTAAGATGTTTGTAGCCGTAGAGAAAATCACACTCAAGGGGTTAAGAACGACACCAAGTGTAAATGAGTTAGTGGGCACACTTGCATAGATTTTACGCAAACGCAAGAGAGTGGTCACACTTATGAATGAACATGTGGGTCAAGAGAATGAATGAACGTGTGGCTTGACGTACAAAAATACATGAAATTGACTTAATTCGGTTTATGCTTAGAACCGGACTCTGTAGCAGGTGAATACTAGGTTCTAAGCAAATAAAAAATATGGGCAAGATGTGTTACTTTTCAAGTTGGTTTCAACCACCATTAGGACAGATTTCTTCTGGCTTCAACTGTTCATAAGCAAAAATGGTTAACTTTTTTTTATGATCGCATAAACTCAAGAAAATGAATTGTTTGTACTATTCTTTTTCGATTCTAAAAAATTTTAGTTCTTTTCGGATAAGTTAGTTCTAAGGTCTCAAATTACCTTTATGAATGCACAAAATGTGTTGCCCAAAAGACAAAAACAAAATTTCCAACGCCACATAGCATATTTTCACCATTAAAGCCCTTAATACCAACACCACATAGCATATATTTTCACCATTAAAGCCCTAATTTCCATGATATTAAACTGAAGGGTTCGGCCCTTCTTACTTCATTTTGTGTGACAATGTTATGTAGGAGATTTGGAACAATTTTGTGGGGAAAGGGCTTTTCTGAATACAGTGGACCATCAGCATTTCCTTACCGGAAGTAAGTAAGTAAGCAGGAGCTCTCAGTTTTTGGACTTCCATCTCAAAAGGTCGGATCTTCGTCATTGAGTAATTATGTAATCTGATTACATTATGTATACACTTTCGGGGTATTTCCCGGCAGTTTCCGTCAATGTCTCAATGTTTTTCTATTGTTATAATCAATGAATGGATTAGACAAGAACAATAGAGCAGCAATAACTCATGAGCGAAAACCGCAGTTTTTATCATCTTCCAACGTCATATTGTTCAGAACAAACAATAGTGAAACAATTGAACTAAGTTCTTGACTTTCTTGAAAATATCCTCAACACAAATGTTATTTACTTCATATGCTGACAATAGGACAACCTCGAGCCTCTTCGATATAGAGATGGCGCCATCCGTATATCGAAAAGTCAAAAAACCCTGGCTTCGAAATTGGACAATAGGAAGGGATAGCAAATGCGTAAGAAATGGATTTTTCGAAAACACATGATTTAATAGGTTTTTCCTGCTAGCTATTCGTATTCATAAAAGGACTCGGACTTACTACAGTCCGGAGACTGCGAAGAGGTTCAATTCTTATTTTAAAGAATCATAAGGATTCATAATCATAAGGATTCATAATCATAAGGATTCATAGGAAAGTAACAGTTATAAAACATTGCAGTGTACTGATGTCAACAATCCTTATTAAGAAGTGGGTCTGGAAACGAGTAGTTGACAAATATCAAAATAATAAATCACTAAGATGTCGGTTAAGGAAACTGTTGACTCTAGTTTTCTCACGATCTTCAGAGACTGACTGTTGCTATTATTATGCTAAAGTTTCGAAGACATTTGCATTAAATTTGAAAGAACGACAGAATATGATAAGTAAGGTACAGGGTAGAAAGTTTAGTCCTTTGGTCTTCTATCCGCAATGGTTGGCTCTTCCGCCTGCCGACTTGCAACGATAGTTGACGTCCCGCCAGAGATACGTACAGCATTACTCTAGTATGAGCGAATGTGCTCAGTCGATGGCCTTTTATGGGTTTGTAACAGCGGTGTGGAGTGTCGAGATACAACGTGACAGGCATTTGAACACGGGTCGCTGTAGTCACACGAAGATACTAACCACTACACCAGAGTTGCATATGAGGCTGTGGAAAAAGGCTAAAAAAGAGCGTGCGTCCATTCCATTGAACTCGAGAGAGAGATTGAAGAACTTTGTTCGAGTGACCGTTTGTTCGAATTTGTGAGAGTGTATTATGAAACATATGTTTGATCTAGTAATTTTCTAGTACTGAAACATATTGTTAGATTTGTTGTTTTCAAGTGTTGTTTTATCCGTTTTGTTTTCTTTCAGATTAAAAAGCCACGACTGCAAGGATTTGTTCAACAGCCATAGCTTTGAAGACAGTTACTATAACGTTCAGATTGCGTGTAACAAAACCTGTCTTGCTTACTTGAATGAATTGAAGAAAAACTCCATCCATTTCCAGAAACTGATGACGTGTTATTGTGAAGACGAAAAATGCCTAACATATAAAAACCGAGTCAGAAAGTGTATTGGTGGCCGAATTGCTCCGCAGTTACATCAAAATTATTTGGATAATAGCTGCGCAAAAGTTTATGAGAGATGCGAACAGAAAAAATTGTGCAAAGCTAAACAGAGAAGATTAATAAATCATGCGTGTACACAGGCCCTTAACGGTGAAAATTGCACAGTGGGTTGCCAACTTGCGTTACAAGAGCTACTATCGCTTGATATCACGAAAGAGTATCGCACATGCGAGTGCGACAGCACGTTTCATTATGAAGGTGTTTGTCTATCGCTAAAGAATTTCATTGTTACCAAATGCAGATCGAAAGATTTTCTTGAATTCGTGAGCAGCATCCAAAAATAATCAGTTGAAAAAACTGGACTGGGTAAAAAAGAGAAAAAAAACGAAAAACAGAGCTGATCGAACTTCAAGAGCTTTCCTGAAGTTACATATGAATTCACAAAAGTGAAAGCGGTTCTCCACAAGGCGAAAAATTTGTACAATTTGATTGTCTTTGAAAGTTTTTTTGTGCCGTGTGGAGATACGGTTTTAATTCAGTCTATAAATTGTTCCATTGTTTTTTTGTTAAATTTTGTAACCAAATAAATACCTAACGTCGTCACCAGGGATTCTTTTATCGTTTGAATAAATGAAGACTCGGTCGGAGGGAGTCTCGGTACGAAGTCGACCATTCTACCAGCCAGTCAAAAGGGTTTTATTCATTAATATATTGATATACATAATAAATATATATTCAATGCTTGTCAACGATCTGCAACAAATTTTATCTAATAAGGCAATATTTTTTAATACTTTTTAATATTTTTTAATATTTTATACTGAATGATAAATAGTACACAGTAAACAGTCTCGAAGCAGATAAGAAATGTCTTAGGGGGACCCCCGAGTAAGATGTGCATTAATTACGCCCTTCATGGCGTTTTGTTAACACCTCTCTGTTGTTCATGTCGCTAAGTATTTGATTAAGATTACATTTATTGAAAATCAGTGAGTTAAATTTTCTTTTCACATCTGATAAAAGCTGCTCTCCCCACAATAAACAAAGGCCGTATGACACCAAGGGTCTGTTACAAAAGTATAAGCATTTTGTCCATCCGACACGATAACTGTTTGTTTCAATATTTTTTGACTATCATCCTTGTAGAAATCATGTTTTGGAATTTTGTAAAGTCTATTCTAGTATACTTTCGAAAAACGTTTGCTTGATATTGTATCATAACCGTGCTTTTTTTTATATAGCCCTAAGTATCGATTTTTCCGTCCGACATAAAACAAGTACTTTAGTAACAGACCCCATAGTATTACGAGGATCGTATTTCTATGATGGCACGAACGCGATTACAACACTGACATTGCATCGTTATTGCATTGATAACGGTAATGGAATTCTTGCTTACATATGACAATTCGAGTTGATTATTCGAGTTGATTATTCGAGTTGATTATTCGAGTTGATTATTCGAGTTGATTATTCACATGAAAGTCTTTTTCAAAAACGTTTGGAAGAAACGAGACGTAATTTTATGCTCACTGACCCAAACAAATTTAAATTTTCATCTTGTGGTTTTCAGATGAACCTAAAATAAACAGTTGATGCTGTTACACCGTCAAATGTAGTAACTCCGTCAAATGTAGTAACTCCGTTAAATGTAGTAAAAATCTCCGTCAAATGTAGTAACGCTAAATGTAGTAAAAATCTACGACAAATGTAGAAACTCCGTCAAATGTAGTAAACACCTTTAAGTTTGATTGAGCCATAATTAGGCAAAACACGTGAAGGTCTTCACCAGGTAACTTTTCAATGGTTATCAGGTGGCTGCATAATTAAAACCAAAATCGCGCATGCGCAGTAAAAAAGACGCTAATATGAGCTGAATGAGGCAAAACACATTAAGGTCTTCGCCAAGTAATTTTTCCAGTATTATCAGGTGGCTGTGTAATAAGCCTGGCATTTGCGCATGCGCGTTTACAGCATGTTAGTACACGTAAAATCAGTCATAATTAGGCAAAACACATGAACGTCTTCACCAGGTAACTTTTCAAAAGCTATCAGGTGGCCATATAATAAAACAAAAAATCGCGCATGCGCAGTAGAAATATACTTGTATGAGGTTAATGAGCCATACTAAGTTAAAACGCTCGAAGGTCTTAACCAGGTAACTTTTAAAACTCTATAAATTCAAGCTATTGTTTTCCATCATTGTGTTGCGTAATATTTTTTTTTGCGGAATAGAAATCTTCACTAAAAGTATATGTCAGTTCTCCTTAACATTTACTTTCAAATAAACAAGTTCCAGATAATCCTGACATGAACTAATATTTATCAAGTCATTTGGCAGAAGTCATCATTAAGAAGGATGAGCAAGTTGTCTCTACCAATAAAATCATCGATGTATGTGGCAGAGTAAGTGGTGCAGTTTTGCACTTAGAGACGTTATTGAAAAGTGTGCAAAGACCAATAAAAAATGGTAGGCGTGTGAAGTGGAATAGTGCGCTTATATCTCTATTGGCTGTTGGGCATGGGTAGTATGTAAAAGATCAGCGTGGCCGTAGACAATTTTGCATAATATCATTCTACATGCTCCGTTATCCTTCAATGGAGGATATTTTAAAACTCAAATATTTGTTTACTTCTTTGGTTGTCATCGTTTAAAATCATTGAATTGTATTTGCATAAGATTTCTTTATAAGTACTTGTTCTGTTATTGTTAAAGGTATCCTGAACTCATTGATTTAACTTGGACATAAGGAGTTATAACCCTTAGTCAAGCACGCAATTAGCATATTGCCACTTTTCATTTCACTTCTAACCGACTCTTAGTTTGTGAGAAGGAGGTAAACCCTTGTAGGTGTCAATTGAATTCAGAATACCTTCAAAGAAACACTTCTTATGTTTTGTTACCAGTACTAAAAATACATACAGTCTATCCTCAATTCTAGTTTTGAACTACCTCTTACTTTCTATTTTGCAACGCCCTGCTTCGCACCTCTCAAGCTCGATTCCTCAGTTTTTTTGTTGGATTTTTTTTATCATAACTGCATTTTACTACTATAAATATTTTAACGAAATTATTTCAATAGATATATTTTATTCATTATGAATTTTAATTTTAATTTTTTAGTTTAGGCGGAACAATTTGTATAAATTGAAGCCAATTTAATATAAAATAAATAAATAAATAAATAAATAAAACATGTATACTTACATGAACTTTACTTTTCTTGTCATAATTCTACTCAAATGTTTTCACTGCGCATGCGCGAAATTTGGATCTATTATATGGCCACTTCATAACACCTGGAATATTATATGATGAAAACCTTGATGTGTTTTGTCTAATTATGACTCATTTACCTCAACTAGCATATTTCTACTGCGCATGCGCGATTTTTGGTTTTATTATATGGCCACCTGATAGCCTTGAAAAGTTACCTGGTGAAGACGTTCATGTGTTTTGCCTAATTATGACTGATTTTACGTGTACTAACATGCTGTAAATGCGTATGCGCAAATTCCTGGCTTATAACATAGCCACCTGATAGCACTGGAAAAATTATTTGGCGTAGACCTTAATGTGTTTTTCCTATTTACGGCTCATTCAGCTCATATTAGCTTTTTTTTACTGCGCATGCGCGATTTTGGATTTAATTATGCGGTCACCTGATAGCCCTTGAAAAGTTACCTGGTGAAGACCTTTACGTGTTTGGCCTAATTATGGCTCATTCTAAACTTAAAGGTGTTTACTACATTTGTCGTAGGTTTACTACATTTGACGGAGTTACTACATTTGTCGTAGATATTTACTACATTTAGCGTTACTACATTTGACGGAGATTTTTACTACATTTAACGGAGTTACTACATTTGTCGTAGAAAATTTACTCAAATAGGAAACACGAATAATTCTTCATATTCTTCATGCAATAGACAATGCAATAATGAAATGAAACCTGAAGTCAGTTTTTAGTCTTCAATTCAGAACATACGGCCAAATAAAACCTAAGCCTGAGCTTGACCCTGACCCTGGGTTCGAGGTTGTCTAAATAGCACAAGGACCTTTAAAAACTTTGAGATAGCAAACCTAGCATCAATTGTTTTTTCTTATATCAGTACAACCTGGGGACGAGGTTGATATCAGTAGTGGTTTATAAACTGATGCAAAACACATGTTAATCTCCCACAACCGCCATTAGTGGTTGGAAAAACACCGTAGCTCAAACGTGCCTCGTTGAAAAGAGGAACATTAAATTGTGATTGGCTAATCTTGTTTTGGTGCTATTTTGATTGGTTGGTGAAATCGAATAATCCATAGGAACTAATTCGCTGAAAATGTAACCAAAGTTAAAAATAGGTAACACGACAGCAAAAAACTTTCCAGTATCCTGTTCAAATTCTTATTAATCAAAGAATAATTGTCTTTATGCAGTAATCGTCGCTTAACTCGAACCGCCAATAAAAACAGAAATCTGTTCGAGTGAACGATATAGAAGTTCGTCCGGATTACTACTGTATTACTGGATAGCGGCTATAAAGAACGATACATCAAGTTTTAACGGTGTATGAAACCATGACAACACCATGACAACGATCATTCTGCTAGTACGAGTCTTTCCCAATTGCTGATTGGTCAAAATAAATTTCAAGTCTAAAAACTCTTCCTTATAGGGCGTGGTCATTATTTTAAACCACTTCTCAACTCAGTGTAAATCCCGACGCACTCCTGATATCCCCCAAACGGCAAAATTCTGTCTTGTATTCCCCTCTACCAGTTTACCATCTATTCAGTCTCTTTTATCAATTTTTTTTTACTACAAACGATTTACAACGACATTCTCTTTTCGTATAAATTATCTACACTTCATATATTATTATAGATACATCAAACGTCCGTTCCTTCAACAGGAATTCCGATCGGAACAGTGGGCTAACATACCTTATCTCGATCACCGATAACTCGCAGCCGAAACTCCGTTATTTGTGTTTGAGTTAATGAGAATTTTCATGCATATTGCTTCGTTCTCAGAAACTTCCAACGAAAAGGATTTGATCCCAATATGGTATGTTAGCAACCTCTAAGTAAATAGCTAACACAGAAACCGGAGGAGGGTGACGAAAAGAAACATTTTCATTTCTCTCCATCATATGTGTTTCAAGACAACAGTTCATTGTGCAAAAAGTAAAGAATTTTTAGAAACTCTTTCTACCCCCGTCATCATCAATAAAATCAATATTTTTGTTTAACTGAGTGAGCCATGTTGATCTTTGCAAACATTCCTGCGGTTACCAAGCTTGCAATCTTGAAACTACCGTAAATAGAATGGGGCGCAAAAATATTTCACCTCACAAACACTTTCTCTGTAAATTGAAGGGCGCAAATAATTCGCCTTTCAAATACTTTCTCAAAGGGCGAATCATGATCTTTTCAGGACAATTTTTGCCAATATGTTACCGTCACTACCGTAAGGTAACCCGTAGCAACACGGAAACTTTTTCTCGTATTTCGTTCTGGATTTTATTGACTTCGTCATCCTTCAGTGTACGATCCATGGCTCGGTATGTCACCCGATAACACAGACTAGTTTTCGTTTCTTGTTTATATTCGTCAACCAAGTTCATCTAAAAACAAAATAGACTTTACTTTGAGAATCCTTGAATAAAATCTTATGGAATGGTGTGAATATCGCTGAAATCTGATATACATGTAAAGTTATAGGCTGTTAGAGGTAGTTTATTCGGTCGAACTTTCGCATTGTCTAATGTAAGTCAATTGACCTGCGATTAAACATTGGCAATACTTTTACTTAAGAATGCAAGAGTTTTCATAAGTACAGGTCATTAGATTTACATTAGACTAGGCAAAAGTGCGACCGTATAAACTACACTTTAAAGTCTCAGATCGAATTTTTTGGGACACACTATACAACTACCATAATGCAATGCGATAAAACCATTAAAAATCTTTCAATGGAATAGAGTTTCACAAACAAAACAGATATTCTCATAACTATGACCGACTGGTAGCCTTGTGGTAGAGTGCTCGCTTCCTGTTCGGGAGGTCGCGGGTTCAATCCCCAACCGAGTCATGCCAGCGACTATAACAGTGTGAATCACTCCTCTCTGCTTAGCACTCAGCAAAAGATGTCTGGGGTGGTTGTCTAGTTGAGCGGTTTCTGTCATTACAGCTTCCGTAGCCCAAATGGGCTCTAGGACCTCCTTCGCAGGACCCTCATTGATAACAGTACCTTAAAGAACTGAAGAGGCTATCCTGGGTAAACATTCGTAAATATATAATTGAGAACTGTACTTAAAGTAATCTACCCTGTGCACTTTTGTAACATTTTGACAGACTTCAAAGGCTTGAAGTTAAATCGTTGATAGATTTGAAGTTAAATCGTTGATAGATTTGTTCAAAACTACAACTTTATTTTTAGGCCCCTGGCATGGTTCGTTTTCTTACATATCTATATACATCAGAATTTATGATAAAAGTATAATTGATCTGTTATAAATCAATGGAAGGCTCGCTTTGTTTAATCTTTAAATAACTTCCAGAAATATTTCGTGTGATTTTACTCAAAACGCCCCTAATGCAGCATAGAATTCTCATGTTTCCATTTTCTTCGGAGTTAAATGTTAAAAAATGTAATTAAATTTAATGTAAAAAGTTAAATTTCTCACAGAAATTTAGATACAACTGCAACGAGAAGGTTATCCTTTCCCATATGTAATATAGGGAACACGGATGGGCATCAGATATTTGAATCAATGAAATTTCCAATTTATTTATATACACGCTGCTTATGTTTCCTTTACAACTTAGCAGATAACGGTTGATAACGGAGATAACGGTTCGAAATTTTGGGGGATATAAAGAAGAACTTATCGAGAACTTTGAAGAATCGTTAATCCATGTGAGAACATACTTGTGCAAAGCAAGATCGGACACCCACATGATTAGAAGAACTGAATTACAAAATAACCTAAAATTCCACCAATCCGTGGTAAGGGTAGAAGAACGTGTTGAATTAGGGAGGTAATTTCTCTGATGATAAGAGCAACAGTTTTTCATTTTTCAGCTTTTTTACAAAAATTCTTTTCGCCAACTCACATTAACCCTACACGCCCACATCTCACGCCATTCTTTAGAATCATGAATATAAACACTTTTCAAAATTGTTAATTTAAATAATAAAAATATCTTTGGGCGGAAAAAAACTTGCTTACCTCTTCAATGACGTCACCACCGACAGAACGAACTATCTCGTAAAGATCATTGGGCGTAAATTCGCTGTCGTTATCCACCCAAAACGAAATATCTTTGTAAGAGGGCGGATATTTGCTGAACGGTTTGAAAGTGACGTCATAACCTCCTTGAAATTGGGAAAGAAATCGTTGATCTTGACTCCAAAACAAACGAATATCTGGTATACCAAACAACTTCATAGCAAATCTTTCAAGACCAAGTCCAAACGCCCATCCAATTTGAGAACCTGCGCCCGCTATAAAGAATTAACCAATCATATCAGTGTTCGTTGAAAACATAACCAATAAAAAACGAGGAAATATGATGCATCAAACAAAACAATTACAGTACTAAAACGATAAATCCACTTCATCATTTACATTTTCTTATTTGTTAATTTATTTATTGTCGATGAAGAATCAGTAAAGTAGTTACATTTAAATCCATCATGAGACAGAAATGGAGATCATGCGCATAATGTAAACGTCTTGGAACCATACATGTTCTTAGCTCTGTGCCAGAAAAAAGGTACGAACTTTACGCCTTTTTGAATCCTGATGAATCTTAAAGTATACATCGTTTTATCATACAGAATAAAGACATGTGGTATAACTTGTTCCAATGCCTAGACTCAAATATTTCTGTGGCTAAAAGCTACAGGTTTCTATCATGTGTCGTGACTGCACTATCTTTGTTTAAGGGTCCTACCTCAAAACTACATTTATAATCTCCATATACAAGTCTCAAGACACGCTGATGAATAATATTTATTTTGTCATTTAGCATTCAACTGCGGTACACCCATACGAAACAAAAGCTTCGAATGTTCCAATTTAAACTAAAACCAACAGTCACTGATCAGAACTGGATAATATATTAAATATGGCTTCCATGGAGCTAATTCTTATGGGCTATTTACAGATCACGATATTGCAACATTATATCTCAAACATACTTCCTGAGACATAGCTGTAGCTACACCTTTATACAAAAACCTTTCCCAAAAAGAAGATTACACTTAAAATTTGATTTGGTCTTATTTTCATGTATCCACCCACCAACACCTTGGAAATGTTATCATGACAAAGAATGACGAAGACCAACCATTTTTTAAGATTTGCTGTTCCAGTATACCACATCCCAACATCTCCATCCATTCACCGTTCAATTTGATTTCCAATTCCCATGAAGGATGTGTAAAAGGGAAATAAGCATCCACCCAACGCATCTCGATCTCATCACCAAACAAGTACTCGACCAGTTGTGTCAAGGTATATTTCAGACTGAACTCTACCATCTTGGAAGCATCCATGGTCAAACTCTCTTGCTTTTCTGCAGTACGGTCTGTAGGAATGTTTTCCAATATTTTAATAGATGTATCCTTTAAATAGAAAATAAACCATAAGGATAAAGTTGGTTATAGATTAAAATATTATTAACAGAATATTAAATTGCATGGGTTTTATTTCACCACCTGCACACCTGACCAACAACTAATTTCTGGAAGTTACAATGCTAGAAAAAACACCACTACAATATATAAACTACATCGAATCAACAGAAAGACATATATAATGAGACAACTACCTAGCAGTAAGAATGCTTATGTTTCCCCACACAAAAAAGAAAACAAACATGAAGAAGGGCTTGTAAAACCCAATTATAATGGCTTTCTTGCCATCCCAACAGATCATTGTTTTAAAACAATCATAATGGCTTTCTTGCCATCACACCAGATCATTATCACACCAGATCATTGTTTTAAAACAGGATACGGACATGTTCAAAAAGTCTGATGCACTTATGGACATTGTGATACTTGCTAAAATCACATACGTTCTACCAAGACACTCAGTTGTCGAAACTTTAACAAATGTTTTAGCGAGCGGTACCGCTGAAATTATGGACTTTATCAAAAGTGAAAAGATAATGTAGAAACAACTTCTCATTTAGACTCATTTACTCTAACATAGAGGTGAGCTCTAGCACTGTTAAGTTCGTTTGGCCAAGCATAATTTGCATACTCGCGAGAAAAACAGATGCATAGATGCATTTGTAGCAATAGCAGTAAGTAGGATTGTGACAGCAAACTATGTGATTATTTCTAAATATTTCACTTTTAGTAATGTTAAATATAACATCGTTCAAAAGTTCATTTGGTGTCATATTTTAGGTTCTGATAACATTGCAAGGGACTTCAATTATCAATTATCATGATGAATTCTAATTAAGAGCAGTAATTGTATCTAACCTCATGTCCTCTCAGGAAATGCTCTATTAATCGTTTCCTTTTTCCCTGTGTTCCTTAGTAAGATGGATGTTTTTATGTATATCCCTGTGTTCCTTAGTAAGATGGATGTTGTTTATATCCATTATAGTTGTTACTTTGCCACATTATCATCTAAAATACGACGTTTACTTAACCCTCATTCTGATATGAGAATATTTACATTGTTTTTGGTAGCACAGTAAGTCCAAGACACAGTATTATTTGTATAATTTCAATAACAAACTGGTAGTTATTTTGCTACAAGTATCTGAAAATCAAAATCTTTCTCACATTTGTTTTTATAAGGATGTATCTTGTGATATTAGGCTTATTTAGTATTTACAGTGTTCTCCAGTTCTGCAAAAGGAACCAAATTTAAAAATTAATTGTTACAAGTGGATCTTTCAATATTGCTTAATGAAAACAAGAAGATATTTTTGATGAAACAACTTTTTTGTTTCATTAAAGACAAGCTACAGAAAAGGTTGCAGTTTTCAGAACTTTAAAAGATCCCTTGAAATTACATCTCTCATAGGACCTTAAGTCAAAATGAAATATCTCACGTTTTACTCAACATACAAAAAGTAGGACCAAAAGTACTAACTTTTCTGCTACTCATAAAAAACACAATATCAGTGGCACCTTTATTTCAACTAAGAGTCCAATGTCAAAAAACCCTTGAAAGTCCTCAAAACTTTTTGAACATGTCCACAACCTGCCTAAAAACCCACTTTAATTGAAACTGGACAGTAGAATAAACTTTCTCATCTCAGTGATAAACCCAATGGTTCATGTATAGTTTCCAGACCTCCTAAGCCATTGTAAAACTAACTTACTACAATACCAATCTAAAGTATCTTCACAGCATGCTTCAGACAACACAAAAATCTTATAAACATCCTAAAACTGGTATAATTTGAAAAATGATACTGCAGTGGCATTTAAATTCTTAATCCTAATTATTTAGTTTATCAATACATTAAGAGATTCAAAGAAGATAAGCAACATAAGCAACATAAGCCTCAAACAGATTATACGTTCTCTTTTTTGGAAATGCTGAAGTCATTATAGAGTGATAAAGGGCTTTATGGGAGAACGATATGAAAAGAAAATTTGATGTGATGACAACCTTCAGTTTAGCAAAACTTTTTAACCAAATAAATAGATAAAACAAGCTGTGGATGGGTAGTTTGAAAAAATGTTGATGTTTATAATGGAAATTGGAAAGTATATTGAAGACACTAATCTCCTTTTTGTAATTAAAATTCTGACGGCTACAGGGGCTAATACAAACCAATTTTGGCATCGACAACCGCTTTTGAGCATAAAAAATCAGCACCTCAAAAAAATGTTCATTTGCGAATAACACAAGACATCACAAAAAATACAACTGCAGTAACTTATCAATGTTATTGTTTAAACCCACAACCTGCCAAATAATGCAAAGATTGGCAGATAGTTTCGCATCTTAACATGTTTCAAGTGTATTAAAGTTGTTAATCATAAAACAATCAATCTGGTTACATATTGCATCTGTATGCAGTCACATCAATCTGGTTAAATATTGCATCTGTATGCAGTTGCACAGATTTTCCAGTAATTAGTCTTCATTGTTTTGCATGAAATAATGAGATAATTAAAGGATTTCAGTTCATTGCTCACTTCATAGTGTTGTGTAGCAGTTGGAGGCATTTTTAGCCTATTTAGATGCTTTTAAGCAGCTCAAAACTTTCATCCACCTCCCTATTGAATTTTGCATCCAAAAATTTTTTCTGTATTACCCCCTGGGCTGATTCCTTAATTTTATGATATTGTAATAGTGTGAGAGAAGTATGAAACAGTTTACAAAACAAAACAAAACATGTTATGTTTCCTTTGATAATAAAAGCATTTTACCTGTTTAAAGAAATTTTATTTTATTTTAATTCGATCTGATGATGCTTCCCTTAGAGATTACAAGAGAAAATCTATCGTAAATAAAATTCTTATCTTAAAAACACAACCAAATAAAAGTCAAAAACAATACAGTTACTTACATTCAAATCTTTGAACAATTCTGTTGAATCAAAAATCCGCACACCTTCCATTTGATGAAACACAGGGTAATGACTTTGATCAATTTCATCACGTCGATAACAGTCTCCACAGTTCAGAAATGCATTCCAGCCTGATCGTATCAAGTCAACTTCGTGAGCAGTAGTATGTGAGCGTAACACATAATCAGAGTTCACATAATAATTATCATTTTTCGTTCGACTGACGTGGTTTTTAGGTACCAGTAACTGATCAAAGTTTTGTTGGACAGTCACTATTGGGTTGAGATTATCAATAGAAGCAAAGACGCAACCTCCAAACCTCGATCTGTAATTTGCATGAAAATGATCTCGAATTTTTGACTTGATTATTTCTAACGGATGGTTTTTCACCAAGTGTAGCTTCCGATCTACTTTACTTATTACATTTGGCCCAATGTTTGTCATGCAGTCCTTTTTGTATTGATGCCCAAACAAAACAACATTTTCTTGGTCTTGTGATTGAAGCTGTGTTGACTGACACCTGCAGGTATTCATCTTGAAATGCTTCAGACTCCATCTTCGAAATAAGTTGTACTTGATCATCTAATAAATATAACAAGTAAAGGTAACAACCTTCCACATGTTAAAGAAGGTTTACATGGTTTTTCAATTTTGTCTATTAACTGAAACATGATAAACATAACTAAATCTGGCATAATTTATAGAATAGCAAAGTAGATTGTTTTGCTCACCATTTCACAAATAAATGCCTGCTTTGCTTTATTGATTCATGACGAAAGAAATAAATCTACATAAACACTAATAATAATATAACGAACAATAAACATCAATTCATGGCACTAGATTACATAAACACTGTTTCATATAAAAGTAGGAAACCATGTTATATAAAAGATGACCAAATTCTCGTCTTGCTTAACTGAAAACATCTCATTTCATTGATTTCCTTCAGTTTGTCCATAACATAAAAAGCAACAATTTCGATATCACACCAAAATTGGCTTACCCAAGAGCCATGTATATATATATTGTACAAAGATCTAAAATTCATTGTTTTTAACAGTAAATTAATATTAGTACAAACTCAAATTTTTTGGCTTGATAATCCAATCAAAGGCTTTAACTTATGCAAACGATTAGTATGAATTCCAAAATTTTGACCAATCAAAATATGAGATGCCACATTATTCCTGAAAACTATTTTATACCTAGATCATATTCCAGGAATGTGTTAATTAGCTAAGTGATCATTCAACACTGACAGGCAGACTAAAGGCATTACTGTCCATAACACAGTGATGTAAATAAAAGAATTTTGTTTGTTTGCGACTCTTAAGCATCAATGAAGATGAGGGTCTGAGGTGGTCTCTGAGTTAAAATTTTAGGGGCTTTAATTAGATCTAGATTGGGTTAAAATCGAAAGTTCTCTATTTTTCATCATAAAAGTTTTTTTGGACTGGGCATTTTGTTGGTCGGACATTTCCTTTATATTAGCTTTTATCTGTCAGATCAATGTGTACAAATGATCAGACATGTCTGATGACCGACCGTTATTTACATCACTGCAACGCCACCATCAAAATAAATAGATTAGAATTCAAAGTAGCAACATGAAAACTAAACTGATATTCAACAAAACTGAAGCTAACATACCATGATATTTTTGGGTTCGGGCAAAATATAAAACATTGGAAGCAGTATTGTTGTAATATCGGCATGGAAACAAGATCTTCTACAAAAGTCATATTCATAAACAGAAATAGCATTAACATAGTAAAAATACTGAATAATTCTAATTTTAAAACTTTTCAAAAAATTACCATACCATAAACAACGAAAATATTATCATTATTATCAATATAACAGGACCATTTGCAGATCAAGAATCAAATAACATCTTCCACCTATCTCCACCAAAAAGACAACATTTAGTACCCAGCTTATGTTGAAGAAAAAATTCTAGATTAAATCCTGACTGTTCATTTTGTTTTTCAACACATTCAACTTCGTCAATTCAACTTCGTCAATTGATGAAGGGAAGATGAAAAATGA
This sequence comes from Turritopsis dohrnii, assembly GCA_027922465.2. Classification (NCBI taxonomy): domain Eukaryota; kingdom Metazoa; phylum Cnidaria; class Hydrozoa; order Anthoathecata; family Oceaniidae; genus Turritopsis; species Turritopsis dohrnii. Next base: position 12,235 of record BQMF02000263.1, on the reverse strand, counting down.
ATAGTCAATGAAACATTTCCATACCAGGAGTTTTACAACTGTATGGAAACTCACATCTCATTACCATCAAGATTTTCTTAATTCTTCAATGTCCTGCTTGACAAAACAGAAAGAATCAAATAATAATCAGTAAAAAAAAAGACTGAAAACAGAAAAAAAAGTTAAAAGAACATTTTCTTTCTTTTTTTAATAAGGTATACAAAGAAATTTGTTGCTTTCTTCACAATTTCTGATTTTCTTTTGTATTTTCCAATAAGGTTAAGTAACACAGGTTTCAGAACCTTCTCCTTAACATTTCTTTATTACAAGACTATTTATTTTTAATTTTTATGAGACACTTTGGTCAGTGCCTGTTTCTGGATTAACAAAAATAACCCAAAAAAGCATTGGAATGCACATTACGGATGGGATCAACAAAATTCAGAAAACACTCCCTAGTGAGAAATTGCTTAGTCTAGCCAAAACAGATTTTCATAAAAGATAATAATCACGCAGTAAAGGGGAAATTCTTATTATTCCTTATTATTTCATCATAAACTTGAAAGTATTGTGTAAAGTCCAAGTGAAATAAAGACAAGATAAAAGCAGGATGAATCATTGAAAAGAAACAGCATACTTCAGCATCTCCATCAGTCTTTGATGAATTTTTCAAACTGACAGAACTGAAAATGCAATGGCGAAGAAACGAAGTCTCATTTTCAATAATATAGAAATAGGGCAGCTCATCTGCAGTAAATATCTTTATCTGTAATTTTTCGATTTTCAAGGTTTCCAAAAAAACAAGTTATTTCATAATTAATTACAATCATCCAAAAACATGAGGTAAATGGAAAATATAGAATTCCTTAAGGGAATATTTCATGACAAAAAAAAAACGACGGTGTAGAAAATGATTAACACAAGTTTTGCCAGAAGTTTAAAAAAGTATCATGTATCATATCACAATCGCTGTTGTTTTAACTTGTTGAATTGATTGGGGAAATTCAACATGACACTGGTCAGCCGACTTAAATAAAAACTGAAGTAACAACAACTAAGAAACTAAAACAACAACAAAACAAAATTGCCAATAAACACATGGAAATTCTTTAGCAGTAACATCCATAAAAATAAATAAAGTCTTATGGATACCATAATAATAAGAAAAACATTAAAAGAATATGGCTATGTTTGCAAAGAATCGTATTCAACAACCAGCTTCTTGATGTGACTTAGCTTTTGATGCAATTCCTCGCAACGACGTTTCATTTCATGATACTTTTCATCCTAAAATAGAATAAAATAATCAAAACTTTTTCTGGTTACAAATATTTACTGAGCTCGAATTAAAAAAAACGGAAGGTCTAAGAACTTTCTTTTCTTCAATCTTGGTTTTTATGGAGGGCTTTTATGTGTTAGCTATCGTAGTTCAGAAAAAGTTGACTTGAAAACAGCATTTAGTAACAAGACAATGAATGTATACCAACCTTTTGCTGTTTTTGGTAGGCTTCAATTATTTCATCTTGAATACGCTAAAAATGAAAAAAAAATAAATAAAGATATAGTGTCTACTGTATTTTAGTTTGCTTCCATAAATGAAGAACGTAACATTAGTATTGTTAATATAAACTGTTTACTTTCAAGGTTTGATAAATTAAACTAAAAATAAGTTTATTGATTAAATCAATAAAATGAATGTACAAATTCCTACCAGGTAGTCTGGTGATCCTTTTTCTTGCCTTCGCCAAGATCTGTCAAGTTCTATAAATTTGGTAGCCACTGCATCGACATTTTTCTTTAACTCAATATACTCTGGATATTGACTTTGAAAGTCTCGTTTGTATTGACATCGTTGATCATAGGAGGTGATAGGCTTGTAGGTTCTAAAAGTGGAATAGACAAGAAACAATAACTAATTTTTGATTGGCTGAGAGAGACAAAAAAAGAGAAGATGCATACGTCAGATATTCAGGTGAGTCTGATGTGGAAGCTACAGTTGGTGGAGATTCTTCACCAGGCACTTTGTTTTCTTTTTTTGCATTGTTTTTCTCATTAATATCGTCCAATGTTTTCTTTACCACTTTATCCGTTGTAGTTGTTGAAGTTGGTTCATCATTTTTAATACTTGAAAGAATTTTTGGCCTCTTCACAGATACTTTATCATCAGAAATGGGCCTTTTCTTGGCAGGTGCCTGAATATGCAATTATTTTTAAGAGACAAAGGACTATAATGAAAATGAAGACTAAAAGTAATTAGTTAAAACCTTTTCTTCAGGAGATTTTGATGTAGACGACACTAACTGTGGTGATGATATATTTTGAGTCTTCTTGTGGGATTCAATATTGCTGAAAAAGTAAATACACAGCTGCAATAAGATACTTCTATCAAAGCTGCTGACAAAAGAAGAAAGAACATCATGGGAACATAAAAAATCTTTAAAAATACAAAACAAACCTTTTAACAGTAGAACGCTCACTTTCCGTATAAAACGGCCATGTATCGATTTTTACTTCATTGTATAAATGTGAATGCAGCTGGTATTGATTGTCATGAGTTGAGGAAATCTACAAACAAAACACCTATGTTTAATATCAATAAGATATGTTTTAAGGTTAAGAAAATAGGATTACTAACCTGTTGCAAAACCATTGCCAAATTATTACGATCTTTTGAGCTCATTGCTTCTGTAAAATGAAAAAAATATGATGCACTTTAAATAATTAAGAATAATAATTGAGAAGATGGTACGGAGGAAGGGATTTCATAAGTTATTCTGTTTAATTAATAAACAGAAATGTTCTGACAAACCACATAATTCAACATTATTCAAACTTTTTATCATTGAAATAACATCTACGAACCTCGTTGTAAACGTGATATCAGCTCCGGCTTTTTGTACGGACGAATGGCAAGTATATGTAGAACCCTCTCCCTGGAAAAAATGAAAATTTTTAAAAATGGAATAGTATTCTGATCAGACCAATAATTAATCAAAACAACTTCATTTACCTGCAAGTAAAACTCTTTCCTACGGTTGCTGGAGAACTTCGATTAGTCGAAGAGACAGGTGGAGACGAATGACGATTACTTGTAGATAACGTAGAGACAGTTCTTGTTGGATGATTTGTTTGTGCTGGAAATTTCTTTTTGATTGCAGCAAGTTTATTGTATGAAGTATCAGGAATGACTCTTGTAATATTCCTCTTTTTCTTCTTTATGTTTCCAAGTTCTATTTCTTTTGTCCTGAAACATATCCAATAACAAGAAATTGGAAAAGGAATTTTAAGTTAATAGAAGATTTAAGATAATAACAGTTATGTAGAAAGCCATCTTTCCAGCACTGGATAACATAAAACATAGATTGAAGAGTATTTTACCTAACATCCTTCCGTTCTTGGTCAACTTGCGCCATGCGATTGCGAGTGTTTTCATAAACATCATCTGTTGCAGCAATCAAAAGTCTAGAACCTAACACCCCATAAGACACAAGCTGGGATTTCTTTCGATCTGGATGTTTGATACATTCAAGGTTTCCTTGGTTACTACCACTCTCTTTCAAACTAGACACAGTAAATTGGAATTTCTTGCCGACATCTTGACTCGCTGATCCTGGCTTGCTTGGTATTGTGAACACCTGAAACAGCATTTCGAACACATAAATTACTTGTGGTTTGTAGAACATCTCAAAACGTCAACTGTCGAGGATAGATATGACAAATTGTTCCATTCCATTTTAACATATCACTAAATCGTCCTTTGAAGACAGACAGACAGACAGAGACAGAGAAAATTTGTCAAGATATCCAAAGAGGCTGCCATTGTTCATGACAGACAACTGACAGCATATCTTTTATAGAAAACCTTGCATGACCTTATCAAATTATCTATCTTGCTAATACTACATCAGCAATCAAGATAATTATTAATCCTATACAAAGAAATATCATTAAGACACTATAATACATAGCAACTATTGAGTCGTTTAATGTTTTTAGTAATATTCTAAAGTTTTATCTCATCAATCTTGTCCCACACTTATTTGTACAGAATTTATACAGGTTTACTTATACAGGTTTACTTCAGAAAAAACACATCAAATATAAAAGGATTATCTACTACACACTCTTTTCACAAGAACCAGTAAAGTCTGACCTAAGGCTTGCTTTTCTTATATATTTTTTACCCTTTTTCAGCCTGAACTGTTCTTATTTTGTTCTTAGGTTTAAGAACACATTTTCAGATTTCAGCCTCATTTTGTTCTTCTATGGTACTTCCAGTAAAATTAAAATAAATCTTTTAAAAAACAACTTTACTTCAAGTTTTTTGATAATTACCCAAATTTTGTGCAATGCAAGTTTTTAAGCAGGTCGTAAGAGGCACCATAAATATATCTCACACATTTATTGAAGATGAAAAAACAATATACTTCTAAACCAGTTAACCAGTTAACAGTAGTGAGTGAGAGAATGCACATCCTGAACTTTCTTATTTTACAAGAAATTCAGACTCAGGTTGTTCTTATTTTCTTATTTTTGGCTATCTTTCGGATAAATGATTTAAACCTCAGGTTGTTCTAATTTTGTTCTTATTTTTTGACCAAATCTGAGGCTCATGTTCTTATGAAATTGTTCCTATAAAAAGAAAGGTATGTAAGTTGTTTTTTACTTAAATAAAACATAAGGAATCTCTTGATCGCTTGTTTTTGTATTCATTTATAAATCAAATGTCTGACTGAATGACTAAAACTTAACAGAAAACCATTTCTACCAATTCTAGATAATGCTTTAATAAAGCCATTTGAAATTTAATTATGTCAGGGAGCATCATTAAGTTGATCCAGTTATTACAAAACTTTAATTACAAAGTAGTTGTTAAAAGAAAACAATGAAAATGGGAGTTCTTATATTGCATCTGTCAAGCATATCAACAGACTCTAATAAAAACACAAATAACAAATTTAAAATATTTAGCTTGAGTATTAACATTTTAGATAATGCATTAACTTTGAAACAGTACACACCACCCCCAAAAAAAACAGTTTCTTTAAATGCCAAAGAAATAACAGTACATTCTTGATCGTTTTTAACAATAAATAATCTGCCTTCACTTTAAAAATTTACATTTTATTGTTCTCACATTACATTTACTTTGCCAAATATAGTACAAGTAAAAAAAACAGAAGATTAAAGGGATAAATACTTGCCCCATTCAGCCCATTAAATTGAACAGATGGTTTGCTTTTTGTAGCAGCCTACAATAGAAAATCAATCACTAAGTTAATTTAGTTACAACAAAGTATTAAAGTAAAGTATTAAAAGAGTTAATGCCTTTAAAGCAGTAACAAAAAATATAGGACAACTATAAAGTAAAAAAATTACAGGTAAACAATGACATCAAAGGATAAACAATGACGTCTGAAATGGTCTTGTGTTGAGGTAACATGACAAAAGAGAAATAATTAATTTTAAGTAATAAAAGCCATTTTAAAAATAACGTTTATGCATAAGAATTATTTTAAATATATCCAACAACACGGAATTGAAAGGAATTTAATATGATTTAGAAAATGTTTGTGCTGTGTTGTGGTATAAAATTATTATAATATAATAAAAGGTTCTCAAAAATGAAAGCAAAAAGAAAATAGTACAGTTGTCATTCTTAGAAATTCCCTTAAAGATGATTTAAAGCCATTCATAAAATACAATTGATTAAAATAATATGAATTTTCTTCCCTTAGTATTTTCGATTTATTCTATATTTTCATAATGTTTTTTGAGAGTTTTGCCGGTATCATTCCAGAAATCAATGCTGTAATTCTCTTCTTTGCAACATGCCACATAAAATAAAAATTTTATATATAATTTACATTTTTTCCTTACAAAATGCCAAAAGATTTTCATGATAAAATACTTATACTCATTATTTTTAACAGCTGGAATCCCATCAATATATTTGGTACTCCTAGTAATTAAGTGATTCATAATGCAGTTGAGCAAAATGTACTTTATGACAGGAAAATAAAATCTGAATGCAATAATTAGCATCTTTAAATTCTTCAAAATCTTTAATAAAATAAAAGGACACATTTTGCTCATTGACACTTGAATATGTTGAAAGATTTGAGAAATTAGAAGCGAGAAAAACAGTTTCTTCTAGATGAATGAAAAGAAAAGAAAGAACTGCAATCTATTTGGCTAGTTCTCTAAGATCCAGTTAAATGTAAAATTTTATAAGCATTGGGTTTCAGAGATATAACTATAAAATAGATTTGTGTATAAAAAGTTATCATGATTTATGACAAGAAATGTTGAAAGCTCTTCCTTTCTATTGACTTGGTATAGACAAGTTTAGGTTAAAATATCTATATAAAGCACACTGAATTTAGGCAAATATATATATACTATTATATAATAATTTGGTTGAAAATGTGGCATATGTTTTTTTCTCGTAAAAACATGAACTTTGCGCTTGGTAAATCTTGAAATTGGCAGTCACCAAAACATATTAACTTCAAATTCAAATTCAATTTTTTATAAAAAAAATCCAAACATTACGCCTTGTTATGAAAAGTATCACTATTTTCAAACAATGGCTTTTTGAGAAATTGACATGAAATCTTTCTTGAAATTGACTGCAAACAAACAAAATCTTCCTTTTTGCTTATATCTTCACTCCCCTTTTTAGTAAAACATATAGCTATCAGTAAAAAAAACAAACCTGAAAAATTATATGTTCTTCCAAAGCCTTCAGACATGAGTCGGTTAATTTTACGAAGTAAACTTTCTTTCTTCCAAGATTTTCCTCATTAGTGAGTAAACTGTAAGAATGGTTTTCTTTTAATGTCTGAGCCATGTTCAACTTCAGACATTCTAGAATAACAACACGATGTATAACGAACAAATAAAGCTACAGCACAGCCACTCTGTCTTTCAATGTCTCGTTCTGTTTTGGTTGTTTGAAAGTTCCGGTAACTGCACGTATGGAAATGAAGGAGAGCAAAGAGTTGTGTTAAAGTAGTTCTCCATCGGAGTACTCCCAATATTTCGATGTGTTTTGTGTTCGCATCAAGTTTTTATGATCGCGCGGAAAAGAATAAGCGTCATTTTGTTTGTGTATATCAGATGAAATCGTTTTCCTGATTGATAGTATCCCCTTCCATATGTGAAGTAGAATAAATGTCTGCAAAGTCGATGTGCTGAATGGGGAAAATCGAAAAATGAGACTTGAGGAGAGGGATGTTTGTGGAATATTTTTTTGCTGTAGCGGATGGGAATACAGTGAAGCCTCTCATATAACTTATCTAACAATTTCAGACCACGTGATACCTTGTTCCTTCAAACTCCTTCTGGTGTGCCATAAGAGTGATGGTCCGAAATGTACATCCTCAAATAACGGTCAGTTTTGAAGACGAGGTTAACCATGTTTAGATATAAAAAATCAAAAATTATAAAAGAAACCACAAATATATAATTCTCGATTTTGAAAAACGAACTTTTTCTAATAAAACAAATAAACTGTTTTCTCATTTCCCTTCATTTGTTTGCAAAACATTTTGTCAATTTGTCAATAATAAAGCAAGGTAACTCAATAAAGGTAAAATTAGTAATTATGATGATAAGGCCAAGGGGTCGCTTGATGACTGCTACGGAGAAGGTTTTTTAGGAACGTTTGGCCATTAATTCGGCAAAATCTGAAAATGTGCTCGCGTCATGTAATATAGGCAGAATGAAGGAAAAAATAAAAGTCATTGAAAAGAAAACATGGAAATTACGGTTTCAACCTCTGCTTCGATCATTAGTTTCTAAAGGTCATAGAGTCAGATCACAGTATCGATGAGCATATTGCACGAAAACATTAAAATGAATTTTTAAACTGTTTTATCTCGACAGTGACCTTAAAGATTAAAAATCCTTTCTATAAAAAGACGTTACTTTACATGCGTATTTCAAGTGAAAACCATCCAGAAACAAATTGTGCCTGGCCACTCATACTAAAAAAAAACTGTTTCAGGTTGGTGAGAGAAAGTAATTTAATTCAATAGAGTTGTTAATGTTTCACTAATTTTCTATTCAACCCACGTTCTGTGTGGGTTTCATATTAAATTTGGTGACACTTAAATACGTCATCAGATCTATTTTCGGAAAATCATGTAATGCGAAAATGTTCGCGTCTCAACTGCTGTTGCCAGAGAGAAGAAAATTTTTTTTTTACAAGAAGTTCAAAAATTTAGAAGCTAACCATTTTTGGTTAATTTATTTTTTTATTTATTTATTTTCTTCATGACATCAATATTAACAGTTTCAGAGAGGTCTTTTTCTGTTCTTATCAACGAAATTCATAAAAGTCGAAATTATATTTGTTGTTGCTGTTGTTGGAAAATGGGTGGTCGGAGGCACTCTGCATTATTTTTACGATGAAATACGAAAACACCATGTTTCGTCACGAAAGAAGTATCTTTGACGTTTAAGAAATTGACCACTAGAAATAATTTTTTTTTCGTAGTGCATTTTTGTTTTTTTCAAAAGAACTTTCAACCTTTACCATATCCTTTCAACCACATTTTACACATGGTTGCTTTTCCAAAGATTCCTAATTAAAATGTTAATCAATTTTTTCAACATTTATTTTTAGAATCAATTTAAGAATTCCTCAACATTCGAAATATTGTTTCGCTAAGATTCGTGATGCTCAAACAAACAAAGACTTATATATAGAAAAAGTATATGCGAATATAAGTAATTAATAGTAATCCAGTTATCCGAAGAATATATGTATAAGAACATATAATAACCATTAGGATCAAACATTTCTTCAGGATGGAGTTAACGTCACAGTCAACATTCGAATGGAATTTTAATACACCTTTAAACTTCAAACACGTCATGATAAACATTCAATGATGTCTGTTCGAATGATCTTATTAAGAACAACATTTATGTAACAAACGATTTGACTTTGATGAAAAATTGTATATATTTTCTGTTGTGAAAAACAATGTAATAAAATACAGCGCTATTTTTTAAAACATGATCATCTCTAACTCTATCTAAGTTTGTTCTTATATTATTCTTCATGAAAAATGTGTACCGTATTTCCTCTATTTAGCGTCGCCCAAACTTTTTGGTGGCCATACCCTCGGCTAGCTTTTGGCTATATGTATGGTCTCCAGCCATTAATATTATACTTTTATGCTGATTTGTTGTACTTCATAAAAATGGCAAATAAACAATTACTACTCTAATAAGCGCCGCACCAGAAATTTAAAGTTCGTAATAAGCGCTGCCCTCTAATTAGCGCCGCACTTGAAATGCGTGCTTATTTAGAAAGTAATAAAAGTGACAAATGACTGTTTTATTTAAATTCTACTTTTTTATCAACAAAATCTTCTATATTTACTTAGGAAGCTTTGCAAATAATTTCCTTCGAGGATCTGCAAGAGAACCCTTTTGCACAGATCATTGATTCAGATGTAGAAGATGCGTGTGAGCCATTCCATCTGATCGATGAGGATCACGATAGCGATAGTAATCTTGATGTCTGATCTGGTCTGATATAATTATCCAAGGATTCGTATTTTGGAAACAAATACTGAAAACATAACACGAATTTTTTTTTGTGATATTTTTAACACCCTAAATCTTCAAAAACCAAAAATCTCAAACTTTGAAATAAGCGCCGCCCTCTATTTAGCGCCGCATCTAAAATCATGAAAGTTTAATTGGCCCCGCGGCGCTAATTTGAGGAAGTATTGTATTATGCCATTATCAATCCTGATGTGCAATGATTTTATCAGGACTGAGAGAGAGAGAGCATTGATGAAGCTACATATTTTTTACATAACACACGATGACGTTTTCGTAGTCATTCATATGCTAAAAGAAAACTTCCAAATAAAACATTATTGACAATCAGATGGTCTATTCGCAGTTGGCACGTAATCTAAAATACTACTTTAGAATACAATTTTTTTTCGTCATAACCTCGATTTCGAATGCCATAAGAATATGAATAGATTAGATGAGAGAGATGATATGAATAAGGAGAAGTAAACACGTCAGTAACTTTGATATGTCGTCCGTCATATTGACGTAAAATGAATAACACATGGGAAGAAGCAAATTTTGGAAGAGATATATAAAGGTAGATTTGAAAATCTCAACTTGACGAAAGTAGTATCGAGTTCCAAAGTATTTGAAAATATTTTTGTTGCGAAATAATGACTGTTATAATTCTCTTTTTGACACTGGTCATGTTGATTTCTGGTAAGTATTGATTTAATGTTGTCGACTAATGAGTTTAATTAATAAGACAAATGGATAAATGGATTGTTCATGCGTGAAGTGGTATTCCACAAGTTTATCCTGGTGATGGAGTGGAAAGAAATCCACGCACAGACATGATAAGATTTCAAAAAAAATTTTGAAACGATTGAAAAAGCATCATCCTGCTACCCAATGAACCAATTGATTTGTTTTTGTGCAAATATTGGTATCATAATAGATCTTACTGACGCCTTGGGCGTTCAATAATAACTTTTACTTTTACTTGGCGGTAAAAGGCTCGACGCCATTACAGAAGATTTTAAATGACCTCGTACCCAAATGTTTTTTGCCTTTTTGATATGCACTGCCATCCGTGTATCAAAAAAAGGCCTGGTGACGAGGCTGACATTTGAAATAAACACTTGGTATAAAGTGATTAAGTTTTCTACCATTATTGTTTTATTTATTTATTGATTTTTGATTTGATTTTAGTGAAAACCAAACCACTGCATGATGATATGGAAGATGAGGTCTCTGTTAACCAAAAAAGTAAGTCCGATACCACTTTCAAACCAAACTGCTTGTTACTTTAAGGGCAGAAACTTTCGCGTGTAGGAAAAAACGCGAAATTTTTGACATTAACTTTCGCGTTTTTGGGTTTTTGAACAAATTTCATGGAAAAAAACTTTCGCGAGAAGCAAAAAAGTTTTTCAAACAGGGAAAAAACTTTCGCGAATCGTGTTTAAAGTTATTTTTTTTTTCTTCTTTTTTATTGTTTACAAAAAGATTTAAACATTTTCTTCCTCTTCCCATTCTGAATCTGAGTCTTCGTCGCTTTCTAAGTCATCTCGTTGAATTTTATAACCGCATAACAGTTCGAACTCTTCCACAGTGATATCGCATACAGGTAGAAGATGCTGGTTGCCGTAGGGTTCGGAATGTTCATTTAATAAAGGGTCGATATCTTTGAAGGGGTCAATGGGTGGCATTTTTCTGAACCAACCTTAATCGCATCATAAATGCCCGCCGCCTTCCATCTGCTCTCGATAACTTCTATTCCTTTGGATGTACTCATATGGTTATAGAAATCTACCAACCAGCCAGCATGAATGAGCTTTAACTTTGTTAACTGCAGACCGACTTGTACATCTTCAATATTATGTTTTTATGTTTTTCGGTTCAAAAAATGACTTTTTTACCTTGAAAAAACTTTCGCGTTTTTTAAAAAATGTACAAATTTCGCGGAAAAAACTTTCGCGTTTTTGGCCTAAAATATTTAAAATGGCAGAAACTTTCGCGAAAATGACCAAAAAACGCGAAAAACGCGAAAGTTTCTGCCCGCGAAAGTATAAGAGATGAGATTCAAATGTTAATTACAAGCCCGAAATTGCTTACAATATTTCCGGCTGAGATTTTCGTTGAAACTGTTTTGTTTCAGATAGTGGAGAATTGAAGTTTCCTGTTTGCTAAACCTCGGGTTTCCATATTGCTCTACCATGTGCACATGTACACTTGTTCTATTCCATTCAGATTTGTCGGAGGGAAATTTCAAATGGGCGGGAAATTTCAGATTAGTTTCCCAAAAACATCAATTAAATTTCAACCAACCGTATGTGATAATAAACTTTTTATGACAAATTCATAACTTTGTTATCATTGCGTTAACTTCTTATTTATTTCATCGCAGGTCAACCAGAGGGCGTTGTGTTTGGAGATATTAAGTTGACAAAAGAACAAGAAGAGCATTATACCCAAACTCGACAACGAAGAGCTATTGGAAGTTTGGAACGATATAAATGGCCGCATGGGATCGTTAACGTCAAAATCTCAAGTGCCTTCGGTGAGTCTTGCTTTTACACAGTGCTCCACGAGTCGCGTGTTGTATTGACTAAAGAATTGTATCAGAAATAATGAGACTGCCCACTTAGGTTTCATGTCGGGCGTTTTATTCTTCCTTTGGGTGGTAAAGAAGGCGGACATATTGGGCGGTAAA